>OZ012708.1:9072544-9434994 GCA_963942595.1 Cylloceria caligata | reverse complement strand
CTTGCAAAGCATTGAGTCCTGAATCAGCTGCAGGGAGAGTCAATTTAATGGTCTCTCCGGTGCTCCGGCTTCTCGCCGAGGCTTCTCAGTTTCCCACGTGTCAGTGGGTCACCGTATCATCGGGGTTCACGATACGAGAGGGATATCCCGCTGGCTCTGGACTCTCCCAGCAATTCCTATAGGGCAGAGTGGGCCACAATGAGCCGCCGAATACAATGAACTACGACGATTTCTTTCTTGATTACTAAACATAAATTAACGAAACTATGGCAAATCGTCAATTATATCATGTGGAATAATCTTACAAATTTTGGATTCTATTGATATTAAAATGAAAATATTAAAGATAAATTTGTGATTTCCGCATTTAAGAAAAATATTTTTCTGATAATGACATTCTTAACTTTTATTCTTATTTGTTCTTCTCGTCAAATTTTTTATTTTTACACCGAGCTTGCGAAGTTTATAAATAGTTATAGAAGTTTTTATGCATTAAAACTCGTACAATTGTTTACATGACATGATAATTATTGTCAATGTACCCTAAGTGTAATACACCGCTCGATTATATGGGGAACATTAACCCATTAAAAGATCTCCCGTTAATCATTGTTAACTATATTTTTCGTGATATAATGCTCAAAAACCGTTTACATTGACGATTGATAAGTAAAAGAATTGCTTGTTTGCAACGTAGTTAAAAGTGTACTTTCAATCAGGAACGATCTTTAAAATCATCCTTCTGGCTTTCATATGTTTCTTTGTTTGTTTTTTTCACAAGCATTTAAATGCATAAACTAAATAATAGCTTACGCAATTTTTGTATCGATAGATTCTTCAATGGAATAAAAAAAATCGGAAACTTATGACTTACGTCACTTGGTTGGTACAGCCATTTGCTCAATTAAAATAATTTCGCGATAAATCATTACATATTATATGAAAAATGTTTTTTACAAGTTTGATAAACTGCTTGGATTCCGTACACTATTAAAATGTTGTTTTCAATTGAAGGTGATGAAGGTATTAAACAAAGTAGCTCATTGCGCCCTACAATCCCTTCTTCTTTTTTCTCTTCGGTCTCCTCATTGACCGAACGTTCGCGAAACACGTAGACATTACGTATCCCCGTATCCAGTACTTGTGTTGTATAGAGAAGATCTGGGTTATTAGTTGAATCAGTCTCGACACCGAAGATTTTAGTAATTTCCGGGATTCCTCTTATGAATCACATGAAGATTCATTTTAACATTCGTCAGCTGTCGATTTCTATCGATCAAATGGACTATCTTTCATAAATCTACGAGAGGAATTATTCTTCTTCAGCTTTTTTTTTCAATTTTCACAAGTAAAATTCGGGCACTCACGACCGGCAAAAAATCTGGCTATTGAATTATATTAAGTAAGACAAACAGCAACTTCATTCATGTGAGTTTATGGTGAAACTCGATAGACTGCCATTTCTGATGAGATCCAAACTGGCGTTCGATCACTTATTTTTAAATCCAAATAAGTGTTAACCTACACCAAATACAAATTTGATGTTTACACGCAGAACGTGGGGTGGTTGAGAAAATCAATCGCTTGGTTAAATATGCGTAAGTCAAATATTTGGTAAGGCCAACCAAATTATTGATCATCACAATAAAGAACTTGGTTGTCTAACAATAACATGGTTAGGCTTACCAAGTACATAGTTGGCGCATATTTAGCCAAGGATTTAGTTGATACAACCGAAATACTTATTTTCATATAATTATGAAGCCATAGACGGGCTTAACCTTCCAAATGTTCCTTGAGTTTAGTTTCGGCAGTACAATTCATTAATAAACTCAATGAATTCATTGAGTATTGAATAACATTTTTTTCAATACTGAATAAATTGTACTCGCAGGCAAGGTTATCCGAGCGTGCGGTTAGAATTCAGAGCTGGCGTATCGCAGATACGCAGAGAGACGTATCTGGGTCAGTGATGCCAGCTGCAATACCAGTACTTGAATATTCCTGAATGTCAGTATTGTACATGAATGCCATTACTGATATGTTCATATTATTTTGGCATCTGCTAATGTTAGTTCTATCGATATCGGCATTAGCCAAGCACTTGCTCTCTCTGCAATTCCCACTAAATACGATGTTGGACCCGTTAATTGCATAATCCAACCTTTGAATTGTTTGACTTCTGGGTCTACATGACAATATTTCAACAATGCCAACAATAAAAAATGAGATATGGTCGAGATAAATAATACCTCGTAGTGTCAAGGGTTATGCGTGTAGCTGTTGATTTTGCCTTGGTTTGATCTAACTAGTTTCCGACCCTAGAAGCCCCGCTCTCCTAATGGCGTGGAAGCGCAGTCATTGCCGGATGTAAATTTCATGTAAATGATACTGAGACGATGATCGAGGTATCGGTTACTTTCTCGCATCTGTGACTCAAACGTTCAAGAGACGATCACGACGGCGACGAGGACGATGATGAAGAGCGAGGCGCTTCAGCGAGGGATAGAGGAAAGACGGGCGCAAGAGCAAGCGCAGGACCGTGCCATGTCGGAGAAACAACGTAGTGAGAAGAGAGTTCGTGATCGTCACGCTGGCAAACGGAATTCCGCGATGGGATCCGGGTCGAGCGAGACATCGTTTCGCCCCCTTCGTTCTCGCGGCATGCAGCGCTGCGCAACGGGCGTGGATGAATTCGCAGGCGTACTTAGAGCGCCATGTGTTAGCTGCGATGTAAGTTACGGGTTTGACCGTTGCTGTATTGCCTGTCTTTTGCCGATTATTTTCGATCTCACCCATTGGGAAAGAACAGAATTGAGTTGGATATAAAATAAAACTTTGTCCCGAAGCCAATCGAGAGTAAGGAAAAAAGTGCGGCGAAAGAGGCGAACACGTTACGCTATGTTGTTTTGTCTTCGCCTTCTACGCAGGAGCAGCGGTGACAGACGGCAGTGCGCAACGACCGCCTACCAGTTTACGAAGGGCCCGTTAGCCATTCCGCTTCCTCTCTCGCAGCTTCAATGAATCGTGCGCTCTTCGGCCGTTAAAATTCACGAGGTTGATTATATTTATTTATTGTGTTATGACAATCAGGAGAGAAACCACTGTTGGTAACCTTCTGACAAAGCTACCAAGTCATGGTCGTCTTAGAAGGACATTACCATTGATTGATTAAGATTGTCGAAAATGAATGAACTAATCTATTTCTGATCATTTATTATGTGGGTTTACAAATCTCGTATATATCAATAGTTGAGAAAATGCATACTATGTTCGGAAATTGAGCTTAAATTATGGATGTGTTGAAACGATATATTTATTATAATCGATGCGAGTCTTTTAAGACTTGCTGCCCTCCCACAAAGGTGTTAAAACTCTACACCCATATGTTTAAATTAAGCTACACTGGTATGTTCTTCAAGTTTGTTAAGTCAATTTCTCTTAATTAAATAACTTTGGTTCACAGATTTTCATACACGGGAAAGTGTTCCCACTTAACGACTGCGTTGAGCTGCCCATTGATCCAGAAAAACGACGTTAACCAGACAGTCGATCTGCACAAATATATCTTTCAACAAATGTTCCCAATGTGCATGTACGCACATATAATGCACGTATAGATTTGGCT
The DNA here is from genome assembly GCA_963942595.1 of Cylloceria caligata. NCBI lineage: Eukaryota > Metazoa > Arthropoda > Insecta > Hymenoptera > Ichneumonidae > Cylloceria > Cylloceria caligata. Next base: position 9,431,366 of record OZ012708.1, on the reverse strand, counting down.
GCATTCGTATTCCCCCTCTCCATCGCGTTCAGGTATATACGTCTCACATGTAGACCGCTAATCAGTATTTTAGTATTCCGGCATCGCTAGTTAAAGAGCCAGCTATGGCTTACCTAAAATTCTTACGACGTCAACAGGACAGATAATCATTATGATCAGATGATTATGTTTAATCGGAGTATAATCGAATGGATGCAGAAATCATCTGGTGGTATCGCAAATATAAGAAATTCCAGTACTGGGGACGTTACAACACTACCTCTGATTAAGACACCTGGTGCGTGCTGTGGATCATGTATTATGGCTTTTTTAATGATACATTTACATTTCCAGTTGATCTGAAATTGCAATTGATGATATAATTGTAATTAATTTACAATTGCGATTGATTTACAACTGCAATTGAACCACAATTGCGATAAAACTACAATTGCAATTGATTCGCAATTTCAACCGATCTGCAATTGCGATAGAACCCATAAACCACCCATAATCACGCGCCGGATATATTACAACCAATAGCGGTAGGGAAATAAAAACCTGCATTAAGAAGGATGCAAGGAAGTCTCGGAAAATACCAAAAAAACGTTGTCATCGCTCCGTGCTCTACTATTGGGAGCCCTGTTGCTACTCAATGGCCGCTAATAAATCGCGGTATCGTACTGTGCAAAGAACAAAAGTTAATGCAAGTACGCCTCCGCCAAATCCAACCGCGGCAGTTTATTTGGTTCTTGCCGGTGAGCGGACTAAATCCACAAAAGGTGTAGACTTTCTTCTGTAGGACAGTCATGATGTTTACGATTAAGAATATCTGTGCCTTAAAGAAATGTAATCATTGGTTGGCTGATGGTACGTTTAAGAACGTTCTATCTATTTATATTCTTGCATTTGTTCACTATTGCTTATACGGACACACGACTATGCCGTTGGTGTATGTTTTGATGGCGAGAAAAACAAAGGAAGTTTGTCACGATGCTAACGGAGTTGAAAAATGTATGCCGACATCTGGAGCCCACCAGCGTTAATTGCGATTTTGAATCTGCGATTATTGGAGCAGTTCACGAGGTTTTTCCGGATGATAGTGTGCCTGGTTGCTCGGTTCATTTCGCATAAAGCGTGCGCCTTGCCACTCATGGTCACGAAATGCAATCACAATATGACACCAATGCAGTGCTCGTACATCAAGTGAAACTGCTTTGTGCAATGGCGTTCGTACTACTATTAGATAGGTCAACGACATACGATGTTGTGGTGGGATTAGAGTATTACGTGGAAAATAAGACTGTGCCAGAGTTAATTCTGAAATAATTTGAAAGTATTTCGATTGGCGTACTCAATCGCCGCTAAAAACGTCGTCGAGCCAGCTTTGAGCTATCTTAACGGAGCTACTGCTATCAAGTATTAAGGAATTTGCTGCGGTCGAACAATGCATTGGAGGGTTGGCATCGAGGATTTACTAAGAGGCTTCACGGCAATCATGTTACTCCTTGGAAATTACCGAGGATTTGAAAGCTGATCTGAACACTCAAAAAATGCGTCTGACACGGTTCAAGTCTGATACAGTTCAGACGAAATGCCAAATGCAAGAAAAAATTGTTGCACACTTTCATAAAATTATCGATGATTAAGATGCCATCGAAATCTAAAATTATTGGACCGGAATAGCGTGCAACATCACTCTCCAAAATGTAATTTCGTAAATGGTGTACGATATTGTGTAGTATTAAATTCATGCGAAATAACATTTTTGAGACCAATTGGCATAAGGTTTTTTGACCCCCGGATCTATTGTCGCCGGAATCGATTGTCCGCGAACAAACGTCGTGGGATCTTTTTCCCGGGAACCCAAAGTGAAGGTTGTCAAAGCGGGGATGAAAGGGAAACGTATCTTTGAAAATTTATTTATTCATTACTTAAAAAGTTAATAATATGAACACAAATATTGTTATTTAACTGAGAGCTGTAAATAAATAAAGTAAACTTTTATTGAATGTACATTGTAATTATTATTGACAATCATTGACTTCTTTTCATTATTAAAATTAATTAGGTATTATATTTTGTACGCTACAATTTGTTCCGTGGATTTATGGTGATAGCATTTTTAGTAAAAACGAAATAACTGACAACTCATTTAATAACGAAGTGACATACCACGAGATTTCATAATAACAAACGTACCCCGGACATTTTTACCATAAAAACAACTCAACCTATCTCCGTTTATACCGCAACCGCATTCCTACGATTTCTATATGATAAGACTCCATATATAATTGACTCTTTTCGCGCTCTCTCATTCTCTATTTCTTGATCCATATATCGTAGTCTCGTGTGTCTGTTACCTATGTACGGACCACGCTTCAGCGATATAATGCATCGACCGTTAATATATATAAATATATATTTATCATACTATATGTTGTCTCTGTCATATAGTGTTCAACCCGCGTCCACATCCAACTATATTATTACCCAGTGCAATGAATGAAACCATTTTTTATTTATTCTTTAACCGCGTCCTCGACGGGAATAACACGAAGGCATGTAGTTCTGTACAGCCTGATGGTAAGTCGTAGGACGAATTTTGCGTGGGTTGCGCACCATGCAGCTGTTTTAGTACGGAGCTCCTTGGGTTGTCCAGCTTTCCGCACCGGTTACTTCTGTCTACCTTGCTTATTTTTAGCTCGCTATTTTGTACTATCTAAAGGGATTGGACAATACGCATGTCTTTCATGTAGTCATATTAATTTGCTTGCTACTGTCTGCGCTAAGATGTCTGCAGTTATTTAGTTGGCTTCGTCGTACGAATCTGACAGATATCTGATCGTTAATTGTAAGCAAATAAATTGCGATTCTAAAGTCATTTCAATGCATATATTCTCATTGATTTTTAATCGACAATATCACGAAAATCGTCGTTTGGAACATTCTTATCTGGACACGCTACAGTATAATATCAATTTACATAATTACGTAACACGAATAACATACAAAAAATTTAAGTTGAGTTTGTCAAATATTTCAAAAGTAGAAGCGATTAACCCTTGAAAAATTGAAATTGGTATAAGATTCCTGCTGCAGATCTTCATCAAATGTCATCGCGTTAGACTTTTGCTCCGACCCATTTGCACCGGATCATTCGGACTCGTCATCGCTATACCTCTTTTTGGACTATTGATATAACAAGCCTCCGAGCTAATAAGTATTTTTTGGTACGTAAAGTGATAGAGTTTTGAGAAAAATAATTCCTTCAACACGCAGGTATAATGTCCGGGAAATAGTTTCGTATACCTTTCCATATTGGTTATACTTTATATGACATACTTGGTAGGACACCGTAGACTTCCCGACTCCCGGCTCAATTGAGATATATTGAGTTATCGTACACCCACGCGTCGACTGCCTGCGGGTCAGTTGTATCTCAAGCTCCCTGTGCGAGTTTGAGATCTCTTGGTGAGCTGCATGCTGCGATAGAATTTGACCGGAAGGCATGACACCTCGATATACTTCCGGTATTGCCGGTTCCAGTTCATCGATATATTGATTTATAACTAGTAGTGTTAGGTGTAATACGTCGTCTGGTTACATCCAATTGTACCTCGGGCTATATCAATTAAAATTAACTTTGCCAAGAGTTTACCCAATATCTTGAATATTAAATAAAATATATTGCAGCATTGTTATTTTGACAGGCATAAATAAATAAAACAATAGAACGAAGAAAATGTGCAATAAAACTGCACTACACCCGTTTTCGATGTTACGAATGTTCAACAAACAGTTACGAATGTTCTCTGAAATGTATATAGTTAGTGTACTGTATGTCGATAAGTCGTGTATGTTTCTTGCGGTAGCTTCCAAGATGTTTGGAAGCTTCCGTAGTTGCGACAAGGTAATCGAGAGCTTCCTATCCTTCATCGTGTTTTATTTTGCAGATCCGGTGGACTACCATTGCGTGGGCAATCTCGTTTTGATGACTGGTAACCACAGGCTAGCTGATCCGTTTTCTTAGCCAGTCGATCAAAGTGTTACTAAATTGGCTGTCATGTTCTCAACATCGAGCATTTTGCCGTATAAAAACTCATTATACTTTGTAGGGTCTACGTGGTATTTACACCAGAAAGTTGCACAATTTTCATGATGGTCGAATCCACGATGAACGATAGTTCGAATTTATAGTCGAGTTATGCCTATTGAATCAGATTGCACAACCGTAACATTATTTTCAAGTGTTTTATTACTTTGCTCGTCAATTTCTTGAGTTTTTTTACCCAACAAATTGACCTCGTATCTTGCCGTACAAGGCTTTCACCACCGACGCGGTTGCGTGATTTATGTCTGACTACTTTAGTGTCGATAATGTTTCGAATACCAGCAATCGTAAATGAATCATCATTGCTGATGAACACGTTAACCGTTATGCCAACTTCAGCCATCGATTCGTTAATGACGACGAAGCTCTCTGCAACGATGGACTTCATGGCTTTACTGTTCCAGGTTCTTCTACAGTGATGAGTCGTTGAGGAATGTCTTAGGTCAACTCAAAGTAGTTCCGTGGTCGAGATGTAAACTAGTAGACTTGTAATTCCACAGGTTTTGATTATGGTAGACTATGGTAGGAAATTGACATGATTGGCATTTATCTCCTATAGCAAACGCGTATAAACGACACGTTTTTCTGTCTACTGTCTAAACGAGATTCAAGAATTATACAATAAACGAAATATTTTTATTGCATCGTAAAACGAATATGCAAAAAAAAGTGAGATTTGTTTACGGTTTAGTTTTCGAGATATCGTGGGCTAAATAGAAATGTGGTAGCCTGGTAATGGTGTACGTTCGATATATAATATGTCACAAATCCCCCTCCCTGCCTCGCGCACTGCATACCTAGCACCATTGCATCTATCCATACCGCTGCAGCATGGAGATAATACCTTAATATTTGGACCGTCGAGAAACGTAACAGGAACGCTCGATTCTGCCGAGGACTTTTAATGTTTTGATATCCATGAGCGTTTAAGATCCGTGAGCGCACCAAACCAAAGTCTGACGCCCGTGGTTGCACTTATCGTACAGAACATATATTATTCAGAGATTAATAGTCAGAGACTATTCAGAGATGTCACTAATACCAGGAGAATGCAGTAGACAACCGTTTCTTGATCGATAAAGATAATTATTAGTATTAAGCGAGTCGTGATAGAATATTTTCATAACTCTCGTTGAGTTAAAATTCGTTGCTTCTGATTAGTTGATCAATTTATTTAATTCATTAACCAGAGTCGACACGAATAACGATTCTATCGAATCTAGTAATCACGACCTACCAGGTCTATAAATATGAAACCGGAATTTGCCCACAGATGGCCCTAGCTATCAATGTAGTTACCGTCAAACCGCGTCATTGGCGCCATTTCCTTGTTGACATCTCTGCCAAAGATGTTCAACTCACAACAATACAAGTTTCATACAACAGCATAGTTTATAATAGCGTTGAACATGTCGAATTTTGTGCCTGGAAACTACGATTTGCGGACAGCATTGATTTTCTGTTACCAATTGAAGAAAATTGCTGCAGAATCGCATCGGAAGCTTGTCGAAGCTTACGGTGAGCATGCTCTTGGTAAATCACAGTGCTTTGAGTGGTTTAAAAAATTCAAAAGTGGCGATTTTGACGTGAGAAACGAAAAACGTGGAAGACCACCAAAAAAGTTTGAAGACAGCGAATTGCAACCATTGTTGGATGAGGATGACGCTCAAACGCAACAACAACTCGCGGATCAATTAAATGTGACACAAGAAGCCGTCTCCATACGTTTGAAAGCCATGGGAAAGATCCAGAAGATAGGAAAATGGGTTCCACATGAACTGAATGAAAGACAACAGGAAAACCGAAAAACCACTTGCGAAATGCTGCTCGTCAAGTACAAAAGAAAGTAATTTCTCCATCGAATTGTGACTGGCGATGAAAAGTGGATATATTTTGAGAATCCTAAGCGTAAAAGATCATGGGTAACTCCAGGCGAACCATCCACATCGACTGCGAGGCCAAATCGCTATGGACGGAAGACAATGCTCTGTGTTTGGTGGGATTAGAAGGGTGTGATGTATTATGAGCTGCTAAAACCTGGCGAAACCGTTAATACTGAACGCTACCGATAACAAATGATCGATTTTAATCAAGCTTTGCGTGAAAAACGACCAGAATATCAAAAAAGGCAACACAAAGTGATTTTGCTTCATGATAATGCACCATCACACACAGCAAAACTGGTCAAGGAAACGATTGAGGCGTTTAGTTGGGAAATTACTTTCGCATGCGGCTTACTCACCAGACTTGGCTCCGTCCGATTACTACTTATTTGCATCGATGGGACACGCACTTGCTGAGCAGTGCTTTACTTCTTACGAAAATGTACGAAAATGGCTCGATGTCTGGCTTGCCTCAAAAGAGCAACAGTTTTTTTAGCGTGGCATCCACAAATTGTCAGACAGGTGGGTAAAATGTATAGCTAGCGATGGGCAATACTTCGAATAAAATATTTTTTATCATTTTCATACAATAAACGTGTATGTTCTATACAAAAATTCTGGTTTCATATTTATAAACCTGGTATAACATCCGAGTTGACCGTCGCAATATTCATAATTTTAAAAAATAGACTGCGAAAGACGCAGGACTAACAACAATGTTAATAATAAACGTCGACTCATGATATTCAACTTCTCATATCTCTTAATTCAAAAATTTATATCCCTTAAGCCTTAAGAGATAGCTTAACGCTGAAGTTTTAATATTTTAACAAAAAATATGTCCAAAGAATCGCTAAATCATTTTTTTTTAATTAATCGATTTTTAAAATGCTAAAATTGTTCTACATATTATGAACTGTTTTTTTTTCTTGGTTTAAGTTTAATTGAAAGTCCATCCGTCACACTCCTCATTTGTTTCGTTACTCCTATCTAGTGCAAAGATGTTTAACAATATCATCTCTCATGGATATTAAATATTTTTTCTTTAATTGCGTTTTGCTTTAGACTCATATGGATACAGGTAAAATAGTTTTACATTGAGGTGGAATGCCCCATATACTTGCTTATGCATATGAAAGATCGATATTTGTCCTGTAAATAGGATGTAAAAATGTGTAAGAAGACGATTCTAATCTGCATATCACACAAGTGAAATTAACTGATCTGGTACCGTTAAGAAAGTAAGGAATAAAAATCTGAATATGCAAATGATTCTTGCATTGTACGAGAGATCCTTCCTACGTGTTGCTGTTATTACAAAGTAATTTATGTGTATGATAGTAAATTATATGGAGCGACATTGCTCATAGTTTGCGCAGTTATCGGAAAATAGCACTCGATAGTTACACAGGTGATTGCACAGTTAATTCTCTTTCGGCTCTCACACTCTGAATGTAACTTTCTTTTGCCGTTTCTTCCAATACACTGGCAACGATTCGCTCACTCTGCTTCAGAGTTTTCTTCGATAGATTAGGATAATCTATCACCGATATCAATGACTGCAGTTAGCTCGTGCGGATATCTGCATATATCCGACCTGCAATTTTAAGAAGCATAATATTTTATGTTATACAATATATGGGGACATTCTAATATATGCAATTCCAAAAAAAAAGCTTACCTAGTGCTGCTTTCAAGTTAATTTCACAAGGACAACTGCAGGGACTTTCGCCTGTAGCTTTCTTCGATTTGCCGATAATTTGATTACTGTCGTAATCTGCAGCCACTTTGTAATACACACACGAAATACTGTAACTAAACCGTTAGATACATCTTGCACGATTTTTCGGATCGATGAAGGAACGGTGTAACCAGGGCACCATATTTTCTGGCACCCATGTTCTAGGTTGACAAGCCGAACATAATAGTCACAGATGGCTCAGTGGTTACAGATTTATGTAACCACTTACAGATTTATGTAACCATTGAGCTTTTATACTTTTTTTTTAATTATGAACACTTTTTTATTTATACGCTTTGGCTTTTACTATGTATGTAGAATAGACAGTGTGTCGTGTAAATGGCCGGCAATGAATCAATTTGGCCAACTCCGAGTTTTTCAGGAGTCATTAAATCAACAATTGAAGTCCTCAGCATTAACGTTTCGATCAAGCGTGCAGATCCTCTTCAAATGTTTTATTCCAAACCTGCGCATATATAATGAAAAAAGAAGAACAAGTGTGTATGGCTAATAGTAAAAATAAAGAAAAATTTTAAAACTACGGTTAGTATGCAAACAAAAAAACAAAAAACCCTTAGTGGAAAAGATTAGGAAACTGAAATCAGCGTAGAGTTATGCAGAATAATATTGCATGCGGTGGAGAGAATCTTTCACTACGTGGTAACGGTAATGCTAATGAAAATATGTTTTTGGGGACCACATTCAATTGCAATGCAGACCAGATTTTTTTAAAGACAAAGTAGAAATGAAAGGCTGCGACGAGATAAAACAAATGTTCCAATGTAAAAAAATGTAGAGCAAACAGCTACGATGAACATATCTTAGTTTTGAGTAAAATGCAAGATTGTATAATACGATGGTGGTAATGTGCTACAATTTATTCTGAACATCTGTCACCTAGTTATTTTAAGCTTTTGCTATCTATAGTATTGCGAGGAAATATGGAAGGGGCTTCTCGCCTGTGAATAACCTATAACCTGTATAATTTATTCAAAAGAAGTATCCGTGTCATCCAAAGCATCCGCATATTACTAGCATTAGACAAGTGCAAGTAACGTTCATTACTTGCACTTGTCCAAGGAATTGAAGGCGCTTCTGAACGTTCCAAATGAAAGCCAGCAATTAGTTGTATGCACATGTCGAAATTCTATGAAATCTTAGAAATCATTTATATACATTCAATATTGTTGTCAGATTTAAAGAATCCACTATTTTCTATGAAATTTACCATATTGCATTTCATAACATTATCATCATTTTTCGAGAATACCTTCGTATTTCAGTGCCGTATCATCAGATTTAGTAGCCCATTCTTAACAGCCATATTACAAATATTGTTATGCCCTTAGACTTATGCTATGAAAGTCAAATATTAAAAAAAATTTGGTTATGCTATTGCAGTCAATTATGAAGTGGTGTTAACAGACACGTTTTAAATTTCAGTCCTGTAGTTTTATATAATATAGTATTGTTACAAAATTAAGAAAGAATCTATCGCTAGCAGCGTTAATGAGTATACAGAATGAAATAAAAAATGAGTTGAAACGACTGTGTACTTACAAGTACAAATTTACAATTTTCATAAGTACAATATAGGTACAATACGCTGAAAAGATAATACTTGACACCGGTAAAGAAGAACAAACATTGAGGCTCTCTGGCAACTTTTGAAGAGTAAAAATTTAACGTTTGTGAATCATTTTTAAGGCAACCCAGTCAATCTTGAAACTAAGATTTGGTTTATGACATGTTGCTTTTACAAATCGATTGATAAATATTATTTAAAAAATCATCATTTGCGAACTGGAATGAAGAATGTTTTTGTCTTTATGAGCACGGATAATAGGTTAACCATACCCACATAAGCTGGTTTTTGGGTAATGCTGAGAACTAATGCTGTCAAAAGTAATGTTGGAAAGATATTATTATTCTATTTTCCTCGTATACTTGTCCCGCAAGAAAATTAATTTTCCTGAAAATATTGATTTTGAATATTCAAAAAATTTCTTGCGCATTACCTTTTTGTGGATCGGGTTACAACTTGGCACAGCTCATTACAAAGATGTTATCTACCATTTCTACTCGCGAATTTTATATATTCAAATATGACTAAAAAATGTCATCCAGATATAGCTGACAATGTTAAAAAAAACCCATTTTTTCGAAATTTTTGTACCAAAGAAAATATCGATATGAAATATTGAAAGTCAGGTAATTCGAATTGTAGGTAATGGTTCAAAGAACCATTACCCTCAAGTAGCCCCAACTCAGCACAATATGATACCCAGCGTAAGGCATTTTTTTTTAAATTAAGCCATTTTTTAGTTTCATACTTGGATATCTCAGCAAATGATAGTTAAAATGGTACAAAAATTATCAGAGATCTTAAGAAAAAAATAACCTAAAAATAATATCCAAGTTTACAAACTTCAAAAGTAACCAGAATCTCTCCCTGAGAAATATCCAAGTGTCCATTCTGCCCTGTTGCTCATCTCTCGTACAATCTCTCCTGTTATTAAACTATCATTTTTTTTTATCATAATATCAGCGATGTTAAGAAATGACTCATTGGCAGACTGCAAGTCAAACCCATAAGCATCAGGTACCAAAAGTAAAGACGAAGACTGAAACGAGGTTCTGTGCTGAGGCGAAGTTCGAGAAACCGTAACGTGGGAAATACGCATTAGTATACATATCATGCTGAACAGCTAAACGATTTCTACGTGCCGGTCAGACCTCAAGCTAAGAAAATGTTCTCATGTAACACGTAGAGAAGCATATGTGCTATGCTATATCCAGACTGGGTACATATTAACGAGCACACGCACGAAATGATCCAAGTTCTTCTTCCGTGCTGTATACCAGATATTTTTCAACCTCCCGGGTGTGAACCAAGGCGAGTCTCGTATCCCGAGGTTCATGTCTTCAATTCTAGACTCGACTCAGCATGGATGGATAAGATATATACATTGACGCCCAAGAATTTCCAGCGTGTCACTGGGTCATCGCTGGCGCGTTTCCTATCAGCTCGAGTAGACGCGCTAGCCAAGCATATTTTCGCTGGGCTCGAGCGCGCACGCGGTTAATCTCTCGTCTCTCAATGAGGACTTCGCATACGTGAATTACCTGTTACAACCGGGTTCGTGCTCTATGGACGTATGTGTGTGCGAAGATTCGCGAAACGTGGCATGACCGTTATCTTGGGAAATGGCTCCGACGGCAGGTAGTCCGTACATAGTATCTGAAACGCCTCTATGTTTGGTATAACGTCGTGTTCAGCTCCTCTGTGATCGTATATACCTATAGCTGTGTGAGAAGTTTATAGCGCAATATACGCGCTTCTCCGCCTCATTGATAGTTCAAAAACGAGGCTATCACGCAATCCGTAATCTCGCGAATACGGACTAGAATTAAATTTTTGTTCTAAAAAAAATTATTTTATTCATTCACATTTATTTGTAGTCGGATGAGCTCGGTCCTTGTTAACGTGAAATTATTTGTATTAAAACAAAGTAATGAGGAAATATTTTATAAGCGATTCATTCTTTTTTTTTTTGCCAGTTAGCATACAAATGAGATACAGATTGGCTAACACAAAGAAGATTCCTGAAACAGAATGTGATGTATTCGGGGAAAAACAATTTTTTAAGTGAAACTTCTTTGCTGAGGGGGCAACAATTTTTTAGAGTTACGAAAATTAAGACCACGTGAGGGGAATGACTAGGCACGTGGTGGGGTGACCGGCAGAGGAGGACAGTGCCTCAGCGGCGACGCCGCTCCGTTGCATGCCGAACGGTCGAAAGGAGAGACGGCAGGGGAGGGATAGGTACTAGCGTAGCATGATATGGGCTGATTGTAACGGTCGGAAGGGGACACGGCAGGGGAGGGGTAGAAATTACGCAGCAGTAATGCTACTGAATTCTCGTATCGCTGCCTATGTTTGTCTATTCCTCAGTTTTTGTAACGGCAACCATTGACGCTACCATATTTTTACTATTTTATTTGAAGTATTTACAATTTATGTGTTAGTGTAGAAAAGAATTATTGATTTGTGCAATTAACTTCATAAGTATAATGCATTTTTATGTGAATAGTGTAATTTAAAATGTAAAAAAGACTTATACACTTGTGAGCTAAGGTTTATAAGTGTAATTTATTTTTGAATAAAGTGTTTTTTTGTTCTTTCGTTTTATTCAATTAAATAGAAATCATGATTTAACATCATGACTAAAAATAATAAAAAGTCATAAACAAATAAGGCGTATTATAAGAGATAACGTGGAAATAAACTTCCAAACGAGGCGCCAAAAAGTACCAGTGAACGGACGCGAGAGTACAGGGCGCGAAAAAAGGCATTATTGGATGCAGCCATTGCAAGTGACTCAACAGAGAATTCTGGTATACCGACTGTCGCGTCACCACAAGATTTATTAGAACCTATGGAAATACCACCAGAAAATCAACTACCTGATCCTACGAACACAATTTTGCCATACAGTGATTTAACAGCCCACGGAAATGGGCATTAATTTTGAATTGGTTTTTCATTTCAGATCATACCCACATCCTTACTATTACCAATTATTATTTTTTCTTGAATAGAAAAATACTAATAATTTATCACTATGTACAACTAATTAGTAAGAAGTTTCACTGCTGTCGTGCTTCGACTCTACGCACCCTTTTTTAAAATTATTATCAGGTAAACTATTAATTTAGTAAAAAATCGGCGAGATCCTAACACCATTTTATTTTCTCTAATGCTCACTTATAAACATATACTATGGGAGTGATTCCCATACAGCTGTTATTATTAGTGTCTTTTTTGAAGCATGTTTTTTTCTTTAAAAAAAAGCAAAATAATCCATGGGTTGATGGTCGTGGGGATAGGAAATCTTATACCTACAAGGTGATCAGACTTTTTGTTATGTGACTCATGGAATTATGCTTAAGGTACGATAGCGAATATTGTAAAAATTACTGCACGCTGTTTCATGTTAATAAAGGGTGATTTTTTAAGAGCTTGAGAACTTTTTTTTAAAAAAAAACGCATAAAATTTGCAAAATCTCATCGGTTCTTTATTTGAAACGTTAGATTGGTCCATGACATTTACTGTTTGAAGATAATTTCATTTAAATGTTGACCGCGAATGGGCCCTAGAAAAGTTGGCAGAAAATCCGCTTTTTTATCGACAAATTTTGTTCAGCGATGAGGCTCATTTCTGGTTGAATGGCTACGTAAATAGGCAAAATTGCCGCATTTGGAGTGAAGAGCAACCAGAAGCCGTTCAAGAACTGCCCATGCATCCCGAAAAATGCACTGTTTGGTGTGGTTTGTACGCTGGTGGAATCATTGGACCGTATTTTTTCAAAGATGCTGTTGGACGCAACGTTACGGTGAATGGCGATCGCTATCGTTCGATGCTAACAAACTTTTTGTTGCCAAAAATGGAAGAACTGAACTTAGTTGACATGTGGTTTCAACAAGATGGCGCTACATGCCACACAGCTCGCGATTCTATGGCCATTTTGAGCGAAAACTTCGGAGAACAATTCATCTCAAGAAATGGCCCGGTAAGTTGGCCACCAAGATCATGCGATTTGACGCCTTTAGACTATTTTTTGTGGGGCTACGTCAAGTCTAAAGTCTACAGAAATAAGCCAGCAACTATTCCAGTTTTGGAAGACAACATTTCCGAAGAAATTCGGGCTATTCCGGCCGAAATGCTCGAAAAAGTTGCCCAAAATTGGACTTTCCGAATGGACCACCTAAGACGCAGCCGCGGTCAACATTTAAATGAAATTATCTTCAAAAAGTAAATGTCATGGACCAATCTAACGTTTCAAATAAAGAACCGATGAGATTTTGCAAATTTTATGCGTTTTTTTTTTTAAAAAAGTTCTCAAGCTCTTAAAAAATCACCCTTTACAATGATGTATAGAGTAATTATTTTATTTGAGGCAATACGAAAGGTTCATTTCCGCTACACAAGTACGAGAAATATAGAAAAAAAGTTTCGGATATATCCTACTCGGAAACGATTAAGATTTCAGAAAAAAAGAAACATAGAGCTATCAAGAATTGAAAATCACAGATCCTAAATCGTTCTTTTTCCCCCATAATTCTAACCCCAATCCGGCGTGTGACTTGTCCGAAACTTTTTATCGGTGACACAGACCTATCATCTGCCCAATACGTACTTAACCCACTTGTGCTCAAACAGTGGTGTTTATCCTCACCTATGCATATATTGTTGCTAGTGTGATGTTACAACCAAAGCCCTTAACAAAGAAAAACTCCTTAAGGCTTGTTATTTCAGGTCTGACTATTAAAAAAATTTTTTTCTTATGTTTAAATGGAATTAAAATAAACATCTTTGAGATCCGCCAAGGCCATTTATTCGTCGAGCGATACTAAATTTGTCGCGGCCTGGTGATCCTCCATTTAAAAATACCTTGCATCTGTTTATTCATTGAGGAAGTATATACACTGTTAAAAACCCAGGGTGCTAAAGGCATTTGGTGCCGACTTTTGACCAGTGTTGACACATTGAGGGTTAATTTGAACAACTTTCAAAGTGTTGAATGCACACAAGCGATTGTGTTATAATCATTAGGCCCCGCCTTAAAATTTACAACATATTTATGATCGGAATAAGTATATGAAAATCAATCAATCATCAGGAATCAGTACCGATTTATGACACGAGTATAATCCGAAATTGTCATTGAATTTCATAAACTTATTTTCAAGTAAAGCGCGTTGAAAATTTTGAATGCAAATTGACACCAGCCATTGAACACCGGCCGTTGACACCAGTCGTCAGTGTAAACTCATATGAACACCGAGCGAGGGTCAATTTTAACACCGTATCTTTAATAGTATAGACAGGAATTGGTCCTGCGATAGTCCGTAACGCTTGGCTTCTCTCTTAGTTGATAAATCTCTTATTCTTAAAAACTTCTATCTCCTTTTAAAAACGTGTCGATTCGATAGAGTTCTTAAGATCGGCTATCTCCTTTTGAGATCGTATCAGTTCGACTGGTGTACGTTGGTATTGAACGGATTTCGTGAAACATAACCGTCTATACCGTCTACCACATAAACGTCTAATCTAGTTTTTCTGGGTTATAATTTCGGATCCCACGTTGGTAGCCACTTTATAACCCAGAAAAATTCGATTTCCACTCGACTGCGCTGACCACTGAGATACGCAAATTCGCTTACTATAGTTAATCCGAATTGTCCTCATACTCGTACATTGAAAATTCCACCACGTTACAATACATTGGAGTATAAAAGGATCAAATGACGTCCATTCGGTGTAACATAGACTTCTGCTTCTCCTGATCCATGAACTTGTTGCTCGAGTTGTCCCTCATGTTCGTGACGAGTATTCTCGTCTTTGATAATTCTGCGTCTGTTGATTCTGAGCACTCAGAGTATACTACTTATTGGTAGCCTTAGTCAAGGCAACTTGAGATCTCCTGCGATCTTGTTCAAATTCTTAGTTTCTTGATTTTTTTTGGCTAGGTTTAAATCATAAAGTAAGTGACCAGGTGTTGTTTGCTCCAGGATGCTGCGAACTCGTTTACTCAATGGAACAAATGCACATTGCGTAGTTGATAAGACTTTTAGTACCTGAGTCATCAATTCCGCGGCGTTGGAAGGTTTTCCGTAAAGTTCATATTTATCTAGTTCTACGTCTTCGAGCCGAGTACCGAGAGCAGTGCCAAGATAAACTATCGAAGGACCAACCGTATTTTGAATAGTAATACATTCGAAATCTCGCTAAATGAGTACCTCTGTGGGCATGGTAATGGTTTCCGGACTTAATTTTGGGGCGTCGAAGGTACAAGCACTCGAGGCGTGAGGATACTTTTCGAGTATCTTGTCTAAAGAGTCTTTGTTAAGTCGTAAAACCCGGTTGTAACGGGTGATCTAGTTTCATTTACATCCGCAGGTTCCTTGATCGATCGTCCTCCATTGCTTTCAAGGTTGCTGCATCAAGTATATCAGTGATCTCTGAATAGTCCGGAATGATGGTTTCTGCACTAGGAGCGTCCGGGGACAAAGCGTCTATCGGAAGAAATCCCAGAAAGATGAGCATTTTCATCCACGATACTGCTTCGAATTGTGTTCGAACAATTGTTTCCGTGTCTCACGTTGACATATATGATTTTGAGTCACTAAGCAATGCGTTTTCTGGTGAAAAAAAATTCTAGATCGTGAGTCTATCTCATTCGATTTGCTTTGTCAATCGCATCCCTACAAAAAAAAACCAAATTGCATATCAGAATGCAAAGATCTAGGCCCTTTGAGGCATTGAATTTTCACGTTGTATTTCACTTCCGCCACTTTCCGCAACTAATGGGCATGTTCTTCGTTATCGTCTCGTACATCATGGCGGCGAACATGACGAATTCCTTTAATTCATTCAATATTTATACAATAGTGATTAATAATTATCTAAATTTATTCTAACGACCGAATCCTCCGAACGCGTGGTGTATAGCAGCTACTACAACTACTCACGCAAATATGGCTTGAAAATGAAAGAACTTGAAATATAATCACGAATATCGTTGCAAACACCTTAGCCGTTGACTTGGCACATCTGAGATACTTCTGTACAGCGACTTGAAGATGATCGAAGGTTACGCGCGATTACTCTCGCTCGGTTGCGCCTCGTGAACAGAAAGCCAGAAGCATCTCGCGATGATCCTAATGATAGCCGTGCCAGTGTACTTGCCGCTGGTTGCAGATCCAAGGAAAGGCGCAACATCGACAAGCAAGAGAAGGAAAACTCTATGCTGTCTGTGTGGGAGACGGATAAGAAAAATGGCATCCTACT
This sequence comes from Cylloceria caligata, assembly GCA_963942595.1. Taxonomy (NCBI): domain Eukaryota; kingdom Metazoa; phylum Arthropoda; class Insecta; order Hymenoptera; family Ichneumonidae; genus Cylloceria; species Cylloceria caligata. The sequence goes on along the minus strand of OZ012708.1, from coordinate 9,414,791 downwards.
CACTCTGGGCCGCAATTACGGAATCGACAAGTTCTTCGGTATAACACAGTGAGTATAACATTATACTCGTGCGCCACTTTTATAGCACTGTGCCGAGTACGACGTCACTGGCGCTAACGAGGCGTGTGCTATCAGTACCTCAGAGGTATATCTCGCTTTGCGGAAGCCTTAAGCTAGGGAAGGCCAAGGTTCGTCGCTAAAAGGTACTTGCCCCGCAAGATCTTGAACTTCGCGTGATCTTAGCATCTCTCTATCTTCTATCTCGTCCGTGACACTTTGGCGCGGCGATCTTTACACGTTCTCCATTCGTAATACAGTTGGTTTCAATGACATTATCATGATTGGGCAGAAAACATTGATTCATAGAAGAAACTGATTTACAGTACATCGTAACTAACACAATTTGACAGAGTTCAGGCCGAGAGATACGCTGAGAGGGCGTGCTTTTCGCGCGCAAGGCAATAGGCGCGCGGAGTGGGGCTTCTTGCGTCTCCGCGACTCGACTGGCGTGAAGTTGCACGAGAGTGAGGAAAAAAATTGTTCTCATGCTTCGTCAAATAGGTAAGTGAACTTTCGTCAAATATTAGACGGCGGTCAAATAAGTGAGACTGGACGGTAATATGTGTACGCTGAGTTGTACGTCTGTTCAAGTACGCTTACTGGATTATTAAAACTACTTTTCCTGAAAGAAATCTCACGATTTCTTTAACAGTATACTTGCCCATCTTGAAACTAGCCAGGACAAACTGGAATTCCATTTTTAACCACTTCTCGCACACTTGCACAACAGGCAAGTATCGAGCAGAATTAAATTGTTGTAACGCGTAATCATCGCAATAGTTTGAAATATGAGAACCTAAATTATAGAGCCTCGCACTGTACACTGAAATGGTAGTAATTGACAATTTTGTCGATCCTTGAGCGTTAATTTGCACGTAGCTAGAAGAAAAAACACCTAACGTTCCTTACTACAGGGTTCGAAAAGTAATCGATATCTCGCGCTAATAGGGGTTTCCATGAAACTAGATAATACTGCGCTCAATACTATGCTCATTCATTGTTGCACTAACCCTTTACGAAATCTCTCATAAGTCACTGTTATACACCTGGAATGTTGCTAAATAATAGAAAACATTGCGATTCAATACTTATGACTGTATGGTTAGTCGCATTGTAAATGTTAGTCAGTGATGAATACAGTCCTCTTAGAATTTGAATATTTATTGCCTCGAAGTAGTTTTCTCGGGCATCGATCCCTCTAACCAAGATAAATTCACGGCAGGGAAGTTGCGAGCCTATGCAGATCAAGAATCATAAACAACCATTAACTGGGTGTTACGGTCAGATGTAATTCCCCGTTGCCTGACCGGTCGTAAGTAGGTGTTAAAGTTTGTGTGGGAGTAATGTGCGTCTGGTTCTCATGACGAAGCCTGTCACACACTGTGTAGTATGTACGTAGGTATATATTGATGAGACATAGTACACTGGTACCGAGAGTTTAAATCCCGTAAGTGTGCTGTTCGTGTGCAATCGCCTGGCTCGCGGTCAGTGAGAAACTGATAACCACAAGAGATCATCCAACAGTACTTAACCCACGTAATCCAATTGTTGCAGATACTCCCAACTACTATTTTCTTTCAGCTTTCGTTTGGTCACATTGTAATTTTCGTGCATCGTATTGAAAGGGCTCATGGATTCGTAACATTGGACATTCAGTAGGTACAGCAGTAGTGTACCGCTGTCTAAAAAGGAGACAGAACTCCAATTAAAATGCTTCATGACGCTCGTGCTTCGTTCAAATGATCTAGATATATACTATATATGGCGTTATCTCGGTGATTTTCATTTTATTATTATCTTACATTTGAGGCTCGTGACATAGCCAGGCTGCACTAGAATTACTCAGCCTGGATCTTCCAGCTCGGCTGCAAAGATAATAAGAAGGTAGCCTCGTGCGCTTCACATTGCACTGCGCCCTCTTTCGCTCTCTCGATGCCAGCAGCAGCGGCAACAACACCACAATCACCACTGCATGTGTTAAATCTGATGGCGACTGTGGGATAAAGTTAACTCCAAGGAATATAGTAGTTATGATATGCACGTATATAGACCTGTATCCAACATAAGCAAGGAACTTTGATCCTTAAAGGGCAACGTCAATGCTCACGACTGATTGCAGTAGGTAGCGTAAATGATAGAGTCATTCATCCTTCCTCTAGTGCGAAAAATGATTAGAAATGTTGTGTTTTTGTTAAGGGAAGACTACCAGTGAGATATAAAGTGTCTGCACTTGTGAAGCATTTTCCAACAATCCTGCACATCATCTTTAGACTGTTTTTCTCTTAAAGCATCTAAAAGTTTTAAAGCGATTTATTCATTATTTGTTAAGATATCCAAATATGCAGCGAAATATGGAATAAATTTTTTAATAAAAAGGAATAAAATGCGGATTAGGGAGTGATGTGGTTCAGGAGATAATGTGGGGGAGGGGGGAGTGAAACCCGGGTCCTCCGAGAGTGGTTGGTACGCGAAGCGTGCAGGAGACAAATCCTCCTTAGTTCATCTATAAATATTTTTTTAACTTCATTGAACATTAAAAATCCGGTATTACAATTTTTGAAATAATATTTATATAATTTAATTTATATTCTACTGTTGCGGCAACAAGTGACTATTATTTACAGATTTTTGTACGTTATAATTGTAACCTTACTCGTTTAATAATGTATCTTCACTCTTAAATCGTCGTTAAATATTTTGTATATTCTGAAAAGTTAAATATTCTTGCCAATGAGTAGTTAGACATACGAAGATATATAAATATTGAAACAACTTTGAGAATTTGCTAAAATTCTATGTGAATATCTTAGGAATAGAATTCGATATTTTTGAAAATGTACTTGGAACAAAAACGATGTCCATAAGTTAAACTTTTTTAAAAACCTGAAACAAATTAATTTTCAAACTAGTTTTTAAACAAATACGTTTCTTTTGTAAAAAATCACTTCTTAATGGATCGCTTAATGGGCCCAATTTTATAATCAAGAACTGCCCTCATCTTCCGATCACACTGATCGAGTCCCCTACGGTTCACTTGTGAGAGGAGTTTAAGGAATATTTACTCGTGAGATAACATTTACGATGCGCCGTTTTGACAATTAGATTATTATTATAGGAATACCATGCATTGACAGACAATTACAGTGTATTATCGATGTAAATAACATTTAAAAATAAGACGAAAAAATTAGAATGGAGGTTAAGTGGGAATATAATTTTGGTAATAATTGAGGAAAGAATGAGTAATTGAGAATACCGGCATACAAGAATGTGTGGCAAAACAAGCAAGTAAACATGGCACACGCGACCGTGTGATACAGTCAAAGTTAATTTCTCACGCGGAATATAGTATCCCTCTCCGTCTTTCTTTATTTTCCTCCCCGTCCTTTACTTTCTTTCGTTTAGCTGCGCGCACTCGACTCTCAACTCTTTCTGGGAGAGTCATGTAAAACCATACTCGCGTGTCCGCTTTGGTAGTCGCGTTCCGATATGGGGAGCGTGTTGTCGCGGTGCCAAAGAACGAACGTTAAATAAGCGAGATGGAAACGGAGATATAGCTTTTCCCTCTTTCTTCTTCTGCTTCTAGTTCTTCTTCTTCTACTTCTCCTTCTTCGACTTTAGAGCGCCTGCATGCGGTATAGCAGGACCGACGTGCCGCAGGCGTGTAACGGCTGGCCGCGACCGGCGCTTCGTCGGTTCTCTTTGGCATTAGCAACGTGTAATTGAATTTGCGGGGAAATCGGTCAAGCCGCGTTATCGTCGCGAGGACGACATGCTTCGGGCTCTTTCTCGCGCCGTGCGAGACTCAAATAACTTGCGAGTGTTGTACTAGACTATAAGTTTTGTTCTGCTCGCGCTATTAAATACTCCGTGCGCAAACGCGAGTACATTTACGTAGCTCTATCTTAGGTTTGACTGCGTGATGCGAAACTCGTGCGCTCTGACTACGAACAACCCAACCCTCTCGTGAACGGTACTTATTATCATTTTTTTTTCATTTAGTTTTTTTTTTTTCAAATAAACTTAAGGTGCACTTTGCATATATTCCAGATGAGAAAAGGTCAAAAGGCACTGAGAAATAGAAGTCACTCGTGTCTGCTATGCTTTGACTCACCACTCAAAATGAGAAAAACGATTCCACTGCATTTCATATGATGCAAAATCCGCGGTTAAAGGAGCACATCTTATACGCTTCATTGATATTCCTACAAGAACGGAAGATTATTATTGCGGTTTGTATTATTATGTGATATTATTGCGTAATCGCTACGTGCGCGAAGTGTATCAGTCACAGTTGTGGTGAGTTTACGGGGTTTTGTTGATCTAGGAAATGATATTTATGATTAAAAACATTTTCAAACACAAATGCCCTCTGTAACTGTAAAACCGACTAATGAAATTTAGATAAACACTAAGGGGAAAAAATGTAAAAAAATTATCTGATATCGGATACTGCGTTATCGATTACAAATATTACATCTATCACCCCCACACTCATATCTGAGTATTATCTCATTTTTACGTAAAGTTACTAGATATAATTAGTCGTTAAATTAAAGGAGACTAAAGTAGAAGGAAACCTTAAAAGATTTTGTCACATTGAACGATTCGCAGATAATATTTGATGTATTTCTCACCTACGAATAAAGTATATAACATTCGATTTCACTGTATCCGTTATAAAGTGGGTCGCAACTTTTTATTACAAAATATTTTATCATTTTTTTTAAGGCAATTAGTATTAGCTGAGAACGTGAGGAATTAAGGCAAAGTTCGTGTTAACTCCATTACAATTGATATTTTCACTATTCAAGACTTAGACTTTAGCTCAAAGTTGCTTAACAATCTTCAATAACAAGTAGGTTAACATCAGAGTTGTAATGAAAGAGCGTGTAGTAACGTCGAGATATAAATATTTCCGACGATTGACGAGAAGGACCGAAGTCTCCGGGTAGTCTCTCGATTGTCTCTCGCCTCTTAATGAGTGAAGACCCTCTTGCATAAGCAAGGAGTTCGAAAACACTCTTCGTCCAGTCGTCTGTATATACACATCATTAATATAATAATGTATTGTTAAAATCAAGGGCTCGTTACACATTGACCTATATTCTAATCGTATAAAGCTTTCTTGACAACCTTGAGAATTACCAGGTGTATGCATAAGTTTTTTCCGGTTTAACTAAGAGATGGCGCCAGCGAAAAGTACGCAGCGTATTAATTTGACACATACGTCATTTTGTTCGTCTGACATTAACCTACAAACACACACAAGTTGAGTCCGCCAAAAACTAGCGTCTTTGTTTTATCGTTCAGTGATCATGTCGAGTTTTGTGCCTGAAAAAGAACATTTGCGGCACGCATTGCTTTTCTTATTTAATCAAAAGAAAAAGGCTGCTGAAAGTCAACGTTTGCTGGTAGGAACATATGATGAACACGCTCCATCGATTAGAACATGTGAGACATGGTTTCGACAATTTAAAAGTGGTGATTTCAATGTGAAAGACAGTCAGCGCTCTGGTAGACCACAAAAATGCGAAGACGAGCAATTGCAGGAGTTATTGGATGATGGCCCAACTCAAACTCAACGGCAATTAGCAGAAGCATTACATGTGTCACAAGAAACAATCAGCAGACGTTTACGAGTAATGGGGAAGATCAATAAGCTCGGTAAATGGGTCCCACACGATTTCAATGAACGTCAAATAGAAAATCGCAAAGTCACTTGTGAAGTGCTGCTTCAACGCCATGAAAGGAAATCATTTTTGCATCGAATTGTGACGGGTGACGAAAAATGGATTTATTTTGAAAACCCGAAGCGGAAAAAATCGTGGCTTCCCCTGGCGAAGCCGGTCCTTCAACACCAAGGCCAAATCGCTTCGGCAAGAAGACCATGCTCTGTGTCTGGTGGGACCAGAGCGGTATTGTGTATTATGAACTCTTGAAGCCCGGCGAAACCGTTAATACACAACGCTATCGCCAACAAATTATTAATTTAAACCACGCATTAATTGAAAGACGACCGGAATGGGCCAGAAGACATGGCAAAGTGATTTTGTTACACGACAATGCGCCGTCTCACACAGCAAAAGCAGTGAAAGACACCTTGAAATCGCTTGGATGGGACATCCTTCCGCACCCGCTGTATTCGCCAGACCTGGCGCCATCTGACTATCACCTCTTCGCATCAATGGGGCACGCGCTCCCAGAGCAGCACTTCAGCAATTTCAAGGAAGTTGGAAAATGGCTCGACGAATGGTTTGCCGCAAAAGACAAGCAGTTTTTCTGGCATGGTATTCATAAGTTACGTGAAAGATGGGCGAAATGTGTAGAAGCCGATGGCCAATATTTTGAATAAAACAAAAATTAATTTCCCTTCAAAATTACGTGTTTTTTTTTACCAAAAAACCGGAAAAAACTAATGCATACACCTGGTATAGGTCTTTGATATGCTTATATATATATATATATATATTGTAACATGCGTAATGCTCGATTGAAGTAAAGTACTAGTTATATTTATATTATGTTATTTATTCATCCTATAATCTTATCTCGAAATGCCTAAAGCCTAATTATTAATATTTTGGGGTTTGCAGTAATCTTTTTTTTTGTCTTACTTTTTTAAAATATTTGCATCATTGCGTTTTGATTGACGCTGCTATTCATGGTTATTTGATTTAAAAACTAAGAAATAAACTAAGAAATAATAATGTATGACTAAATATCCGCTATTAATTATATAAGTACTTGCGTTGTCTATATGATGCCAAGAAGAGAATACACATACACAAAAATAAAAACAATTTACATTATAGAGATTATGTTAAAGTTTGTTTAATTTCGTATGACTTCTGGAGATATATTTTGCTGCCCTAGATATCCTATTTACACCTGTCTCATCTATTATTATAATTAATATTTACGTAATTTAATTTCGTTCATTAATAATGACAATTATTTGTTCCATTAAATGGATGTCGATGCTATAATAACTTTATGAAATATAACGGAGAAGAAGTGATAATTTCAATAATTTCTACCTTTAAAGCTGCATATGTATACTAAAACGGTTCTAGGCTATAATTGAAATGTTTCCGATTGAGAATTGTTATTCGAAAAACTTGCCCCGATCCACTACTACAAGATCAATCAATCAAATTTTGCTGTCAATCGCCTGTTACTCGTGTAAACAATTGCCTGAGGTTTAAATAAAATCGCTTAAGATATTTGTTTGCACAAGATCCTGTGGAAGGTTATTCAGTGACCCGGAAGAGTTCTTAAACTCAGATATTAGGTATTGCCATTTTTGAAAATGATGTATGTAAGCTATAGTACATGCGTCAAAGGATGACAGGTGATACGAGAGCTGCGCAGTGGGTGATGAATTTTAAGTTTTGCTTCTATATATATATATGCCAACTCCCCGCATACGGCGTATCGACTCTCCGATCAGCGATCTCCCTCCTTAGCTTCATACACCTTCGAATAACTATAGATATGTGGATAGCATGTTTCTCCAGGGCATTCATTCACGTGTGAAAATTCCGTCGGGTGTCGCAGCTTTATCTATCGATCAGACTTACCTAAGGTCTAAAGACTTTGACAGGAAAGGAGAGAGAAAAAGAGTGCGAGGTGGGGGGAGAGATGGTATCACCCGAATTGAAGTGAAAATTTCGTCTCGACTGGGATTGAGTGACGACCAGGATGCCGTGGACGTCACTCTTGTCTTGCATGCCTAAGGTATACGCTCACACGATTCGCGGTTGGGTAATATACCTCGAAACCTATGCGTGCAAATCTCGATACGTAATCCATCAATTACTTGTAACCGACCCAAAGCCTGTGGGGCAAGATTCGGTTCTTCTAAATCCTTCCTTTTTTTCTTCTTATTTCGTCATTTACCACAGTGTAGCAGAGGCACGAGTGCACCACGCTGTGTCTGGCCCGATACGCAATCGATTTGAATCGACGGAGGGTGAAATAAGTTTGTGCAAGCGGTGTTCACCGGTCTGCTATACATACACCAGTAGGTATACGGTTGATCTACTACAGTATTCGAAGTGGTATATATACATACTTTGGTCTATATAGGAACTCTGCAGTTGGCCGCGGGCTTGCAGCAGTAACGAGTCGTTCACTCTTGAACGAAAAAAAGGAAATATCGATTCCGGTTCAAAATATCGATTATGCATATAACGGTGTTTGCAGTCTCTGCACGGCGGAACCAATGAAAAGACTCATTCACCCATTTCTCTTCTTTCAGGTGTTATTGCACCGTTATAATATATTTGTTTCAAAACATATAACTCTGAATATATAGATATTTATCTACTACAGTCGCGATACAAAGTGACTGCTTCAAATATAGTACGCTGCCATAAACGCATAAATCTTTTTGAAGAAAGGATCCTTTTCGGAGCATGGACGACCACTTATGAAGCTGCACATGTCCAAGCACATTACACCAGTGTAGCTATAAAGATAATACGTTTAGTGTGTAATGTATTATTGGCCCTGTAGGTATATTAGTGCTGACTGGGTGACGACGCATATCATCAATCACAACGTCGTATTTGTGGTTCGTCATGCTTTCTTGGCATTAGCCTACATGTTGTATTGTACACTGGTAATGCAGGCGGCATACACAAGCTGCTTGTACTGCACTGTACTTGCAAATAGCTATATCTCGCCAAATAAGACCAGTGAAGTGCCTTACATATGTTGTATACACCCTGAAGCACTCGGGGTGAGAGTCGAGAGTAGAAAATGGACCTCCTAAGCAGTAGTGAAGTCTTAAGGTTTTGCAGACTATATTACGCGACTAAAGCTACTGGGACATTAGAAACAGCATATAGGTCCTTCTGGTTTTCACCAGACTTATTATCAATTTTTTTCTACCAAAATATAGGATTCCCACAGTCACGTCAGGTAAATAAAATGTCATTAAGATAGTAGTGACGTCAGTAAGTAAGCAATTAAATAAATGCCAAAAACTAAGTCTTTGATTTATTTACTTACAATTAGATGGAGTACCACGCATCATCGTCAGAGAGCAGGACTAGTTACTTGGCGGCAAAAACTAATATATTCAAAACTATTTGCCAACTGCATATTCCCGATTTCAAAAGTTGAGTAGATCACAGCATCACTTGTAACTCTATGCCAGTAATGAATATAATGAGAAAGTTACGAGGAAAGTAACAACAAGCTATTGATATTTTTAAAATATTATTATTTGGAGTGATCTAGAGAAGCTATGCCTTGTAAAATGCGAATACTTGAAGAATCTACATACCATATCGCATGTCTGAAGAAGGATCTCCTATGCTTATGCATGACACATAAGCCCTTCTGATTTTAGTTACACGATAGGTCACCATTTTTTTCAACCAAATCATAGACCTGCTATAGTCATATATCACGTCAGGCCATTAAAAAAAGGCTGTAGAATGGATCCTGGTTAATTATTTTCTAATTTTCATTTGTAGCTGCTCAGAGTATAAATGCTTCGTAAATTAATTATTGTGTAGAAAAAATGATATGATTAATTGCTATTTTAAGGCTCCAGGATGAGAAAAATTCAATAGTTCATCATAACTGTATAGAAAATTATTGCAATTAGCTTTCTCACGTTAAATTTAAATGGTGTACGAGAAACTCAATAGGATGAAATGTACATCGATGAAACATCAAGAAACAATTAGTGCGGGATAAAGAAACCGTGAAGTCAGAACAAAATGACACTGTGGGATACATATTTCACAATTCCTTTCATGGTTACCTATTGTCTTATTGTTTTTACGTGAAATTCACATCTTGCCAAGATATTCAGGAGTAAATTATATCATGAACGTCTGCAAATTTGCCCTTCGCTATACTATAAAAAATAGTTTTTTTTACATTTACTTTGCCCAATCTAATTTCCGACATGAAAAATTATTAGTACTATCAGTATAAAAGCATTATCGAAATAGTGAACAGGGCGTGTGAGTTTGAAATTTTCAAATGCATGGTTCAATAAAATCTGAACGCCTCGATCGATTCAAGCTGAACTCAATACCGAACAACCTTGTTCCCTGGCCTATTCTTGTAGAAAGTTTTAACTTGATAGCTAAAAATTTACGAAAGCTACCCGGTATCGATTTGGCGGAAAATTGTTGATGATCGAGTAATCCGTTCTCAAGATATATCCATCCCATACACACATACGCACGGACATTTTTTTCGAAAAATATGATTTCTCTATGTTTTAGGACTTTTTAAATATTCTGACATTAAAATCTCGAACACATTTTTTTTCACGTAAACATAGCTTCTTTTATGAGGAAGCAAAAAATATTGCATTTACACTAATTACGATACAATTGGATTTGACATCGTTTTAACCCTGAAGGCTATTTTCTCTATTCTCTTCTACACGCGTAGTACAAGAATTTAAATATGTGAAATTAAAGCTTATATTTATTTAATTAAGAAAGAAAGGTGCTCGTTTTGTGCAGATATATTTACTGGGATATGCAGACACTATGCTTCGAACATTTGTGAAAGACATACACCTAGGGCGCGGCACTGCGACATCGATAACGAAACGAAATGGACCTTTTGCGGAGCGAAGTTGGTCTCTAACTGTCGCTATTGCTGCTGTTGTATTTGCGTTTGTAAGGCTACCTGACTGTGCTATACACGCCCAAAGTAATTATGGGAGTTGTTCTTGTCGCGCCCGACTAATAATTGTCGGCTCGATCGCGCGTGCGAGAAACCTCCTCGTAACTTGCACGCGAAGCTGGGCATAAAGAAAAAGACACCGGTAACTCGAGTGGGAGCGTCTGCTACTGGTAAGAGTCAGGAATGAGTTTCTGTTTGTCGTTGGAGTGGGTTGTTGTACCACCGGAGATAGGTCCTTGCGCCATTGTCGCAACCTCCTTCGATTCCCGATTCGGTTGATATTTCAACCTTTTAAAGACCTTTCGCACGCGAGACATTTTTGTTGCAGGAGAAATAACACCGAGCATCCGGAATATCGATGAAACTCGTACTTTATTGTCAGAGTCAAGATTATATTATTATTTTTATAGAACCCTTTCGCTTTTACGATATACATACTTTCACATGTATAGAAGCGAGACAGTTCTCTGCTGTGGACATGCCCACGCGCTTGGAACCATCGATTGAAAGTCTCTCTTTCGTGTGTCGTAGTGTCGAACTTTTTCTAGCAAACGATCAAACGTGAACGTATCCCACGCGAGGAAATTAGCAGAAGCTTGTGAAGGCCGCATTCTTTAGGTGCAGCAGCAGCAGCGACAACGACAGCAGCAAACGAGTATCATGGACCGCAGAGAAAAAGGGTAGATAATGTTATTCGTACATTATACAATGTTAAAAGTAAAACTCTGTATAAACTCTGTATAAAGTATAAACTCTGGCGTAAGTACACGATAGAATAGGTGAAAAAAAATTGCAGTGAATTGCAATCAATTCTCCGATTATGGAATACATTTTCTACAAATTGGCATTGCTGAAAATGATAATGAAGTAAATATATATAATAAAAAATATATTCGTGCAAAGTAATTTTACATCCGTAATGTATTTCGATTAAAAAACTCGAGTGAAAGTTCCAATGGAAGCGAAAAAGTGTCGACATTTCTCGTCGATAAGAGTATCGACCTGCCGTCAGCTGAGGAGACTAAACGCTGTTGATTTTTTTTCGTTGGAATACTTGACTATTTTTTAATACCTCGTCCCTCCTGAACGTGCGAGTGCTAATGAGCACGTCCGCTTGGATACTAGAGATGGTCGGTCCTTTCGGCTTATCCGCGAAATCTTCTTGCCAGATCTCAAGGGACCCTGCAAACCAGTCAAAGTCTCACAAGAATTTCTCTCTGTTACGACACAGCCAAAAACATTTAACTGAAACTTTGAAACTGAAATCCTTGAAACTTTATCGAAATATAAACGGGATAATTATTAATTGATTTCTATTGTTTACATTCTATAGATCGTCCGTTTTCTTTATGAGATAATAGCAATTACAAAACACAACCTTTACACCTATTCCTTATATCTTATTCGTTAAAATGTCACATTTCCATTAATACGGCGTTTACAATGTGCTTGAAAAACTGCAGTTGTTTAGAATCGTATGTTAGGAATGTTATTTAAAAAAATGACAATTATCGTGCGTATTGTATAAAACATATAGTCACCTAAAAATGTAATTTTTATTCCAATCGACTATGAGGTGAGAATGAGTACTACTGATCTGATAATAGTGTATAGAGGTCACGTGGCGGAACGCGCCAACACCTTGAAATGTTATCACTGTATGAAACGTGTTACGTGATTGAAAGAATGAATGAACGCAGAAAAATAGGTTTATAGTTATAAAAATAAGACGTATATATATTTAAATATTTTCTGAACACTTGTTACAATCAAGGCCAGATTGAACCAAACATAAGGGTATGGAATGTTGCACTCTCTAAATATTTTTCATCATAACATTAACATTTGCTCTTAAAATATGATTCTATGCTAGAAGTAACTCTGTTAACTTTGGTAACACGTGGTTTCTTTAAAGTCTGCTCTTTGGATAACAATTCTTTCATTTCTTTTTCTCCATTTTCCTTTTGCACTTGTCGGAGTAAGTTATAAGAAATTCCTGTGCTTGCTTTTTTTCTTAAGATAACATCTGATACAACACCTTTGAGAGATTTCAATGATGGTAAGACAATTTTTATCATCACAGACTCTTTAAAGTTCTTGCAGGTTATACACAAATCTTCTTTCTCAATAAAAGTGGCAGTTAATGTTGATTTGAAATAACCATAATCTTACGTTTAAGTACAGCGATTGACGCGTGCATGGACTAGTCTGCATGGACGCATGCTTACAAACAGCTTTCGAATGAGAATAGCGGAGGTACCATATTTTTTCACACCCCTTTACACATATGTCGGTCTGTATTCGTGCACACGACGCTTTCGTGTGCGAAGATCCGAAGCGTACAGACTCAGTTGAAAGTTTTCACTTACACAACTCCCGATATAACTTATTAGGCGCCTTACCCACTAGGGTTGTGATTTTTGGATGAGATTACTGTGGCATAAATACGTTAAATTATATTTGGGTATGCAATCATGTACAACATACAAGAGAACGTGTACAGTACATGATACATGATCGTTTGGGAACGCGCATCCCCTGCTCATTTCGTCTTAAGCAGCGCAGCAAGTAAATATTTTTCTGTGCTGGTCAGTCCTCTATCTCAATTTGGTGATTTTCTATCGAGCGTCTACGACACACAACCAGTCAAATTTATTGCACATGGAGCGCTCTGTTGTGTGTCGCTTCTCACTCATTGCTCTCATATCCTCTTCGTGTACTTATACATGGACAGACTCTTCGTGTACTTATACATGGACATGGACAGTATAGGTTGAGTAGGCGTCGCCCTAGAGGTGAGATCGAACGTACGGCTGATGATCCGCCGATTGCAAAAGTTATCGAAGCGTCGAAAGTCTAAGTATGATCCATGTAATTCCGCAATGATCTTCGTATAGCACGAATATGTGCTAGATTTGAAAATATTGTAGATACGAGAGTAACTGACAGTCAAGATAAGTACACCTAAGAATATCATGAGTGTTTAGCAATAATGCGCAAGTATTATGTTTTTGCGTTGAAATTGTGTAAATTCACGTCGTGTAGAGTTGACGAAACGTTCAGTTATTGCAGAATAATTTTGTCAACGACCGTATAAAGTTTTTTTTGTGTCGAGTCACGATGTGTAGACCCTTGGGACATCGAGATCGCCCTGTACACAGTTTTATCGTGTCAAACAGGGTACGGGTACAAAAAATCTGTGTTATATGGAACGAGAACAGCCTGCGTTATATCAGCTTCTATAGATACAGTGTCCTATGCTTATTCAGTCTCGTACGTATGTTTAGTGCGTTGTAAATATATTTGGTCGATAAATGGATTCTCAGTTTTTTCTTTTAATCGATTGATGGGACGAGTGAACAACAAGAATGAAACATATCCGCTGCGTGTATCTTCGGCTTTTACTGCTTTTCCACGATTGATAGTCACGTGTTAGAGGAGATCACGACCCACGTGAGTGTGTCTCCGTAAATACTAGTCGAGTAGTACTCAACAAGATAGGTCCTTCTGTGCCTCAGAGTAGCCGATCAGTCAATGATCGACCAGATCTCTCTGTAGGTCTCTGAGAGGGGGAGGTAAACAAGTCGTTCGGACTCTCGATTCTCAACGACCCCTTGCCCTCTTCATTGCATGTGTACACTAGTACAATAGTACAAGTATACTGTATGTGTCATCATATTATACATTTAGATTCTGATATATGATGGCAAAAGGTAACGGCTCCCTTTGATCGACGATCCCTGTAGGTACATGTATGTCTGTCGATTTACTTCGTATCGCATCGATGGAGTCCGCGTCTGCTCTTCCCTCGCATCTTTCTCTCTTCCTTATCGTCTTTCCACGTTATGCATCTCAAGATTGCAACAGACTGTTGAACTCTGAGAGTAAGAGACTTTCGGGGACCTCTTGCACTCGTACACGTATCATATGTGTATAACGTACGGAGATACCTCAGCACCGTGACTGCAAAGTTCAAAGATCGCCTTGCGACGTGAAACGCGTCTCCTTGCTTCTCTCGGTTGTTCTTCACCGAGCTCGTCTCTCCCAATCGATACACTGACGCATAACAGTTCTGCAATAAATCTCATCCAACTGCATCACTGTTGTTGTTCATTTTAATGGAACTAAAGGCTTTTTACAAACTTTATGGGTATACCGAACTCTACGTCGATAAATGATGATATAATAGAGAGATCTTATAAAGGAGAATGTATCGTTGCAACGACGATTATACTCGTATACACACTCGAATCTCAATCTATATACAAAATTAAGTTGTCAAGTTCGCTACGGTTAAAGCCTTTACTAATCTTTTTGTCTGAGGAATTTAATGTCGTAGTATAGACATTTTTCACAGCTCGCGTTATACAAAAATCACTCACTTCATAGTTGACATTATTCGCATTATTGGCATTATTCGCACTTGTAGCGATTAGATATAACACCGATAGTAACATTGCTACTTGTGTATGAGATCATGAGAATTCCAATGGAATTAGAATAACCGGAAGGTGTCTGGGAATTTCGCGGAGGAATTTGAAGTTAATGTTTGATAAATTACAATAATCGAGACGCACTGATGGCCATAATGAGGGGTTGAAAAATGGCAGCCAATGCCTAGCGATGGTCGTTGGTCGGTGCAGTACGAAATTCGCGTACGTCAGTGGTAAACCGACTATCATTCGACTTCGATGTAAAGATATATTCTTCTTAAGATTCAAAACGTTTGAGTATAGTTACAAAATTCGTCAAAAGGAACGGATCGATCAGTTGGGGGTCATAATTAACCCCTTCGGTGATAAAATTGCATCTGAGCTGATACCGTACCAGTGCGTCAATATCACACAAGAGGTTCAAGATAAATGTATCCATTAATCGCTAACCCTACCTAATATTTATTTACGAAAGTAAATAAATGATCTGACTAACTGATTACAACACACAACTAATATAATTCATACAAAACAGGAAAAAAAACTTGAGACTTATCAATTTTAAATATTACAAATCAGAACCATGCGTATTGCTTCTTCATTTATCGAATCTTTTTCTTTACAACAACAAAGCTTACTACGAAGAAGTAAAATGTAATTGATCCAACTGAAAATTCGTTTTTTAATGAAGTTTTAATTCACTAATAATAATTTTTATTAGAAATTTCCTTTATTTCGTATTGGGTTTGTGATTTTGTTGTTGTTGTAAATGTTGTGAGCTGTGAAACATTCTCAAAGCATAGCATAAAGGATCTTCGATCGAAATTCGCGGGGGATGTGCATACTACACGTGTAGGTAAAATACCTCAGTACAAGGATGTGATTACTTGCCTCCTATCGTTTTTTCTTCCTCCTCTATCTCACGCCTGTATCCTCGAGGCGATACAGGCACGCGATGAGCTTCCACGAGGAATCCCATACATTCTGACTCATCCGAAGGGAGAGAGTGTTGCGAGTGCGCCTCCACGAGCAGGAGGAAAATAGCCAACCGGTATCAGGCAGGAGCGCACCCGACATCACAAGACGTACCGGCGTGTGCTCGCTCGCTCGCTCTACGAGCTTGCCCCGCGCGCTGGGATAATGTAATCTACACCGGGATGCGAAGATTATGCATCCCGTAGATCCACGAAGCAGATTGCCTGAGTGATATATTGTACGTCCACTTGAATTTTACAGGATCCAACACACGCTGTAGGTATTAGTGTCTGCTCTCATAAAGAAGCCTGCATGAGTAAACACAGAAGAAATTAATTCCTGGAGTCTAAACAATTAAAACGAATTAAAAAACATTTCATTGAAATGCTCAATAGAATTCTTGTGGTGGTATCAATTTGTCAGAAGCATGATTTACAATATTTATAAATAAGCACATGTGTACAGTGATAGCACTCGAAACTGTGATACCGAGATGATAAGATGCAGCAGAGATTGCATTATAATAAGATCATGAGTGTTTCGAGAGAGTGAGAAACATCAAGCAAGTCAGAAAGACACAAGGCTTTGCTTGTGTTGACTCCGGAATAGTGCCGGATGATTGAAAGGTTGGTAGATGGAAATTTCAAACGTCGTATATGCATGGATGATACTTGGCAGTACGTACAGAAACCACTGCGTACACTGACTTCACTGTGCAGTGAAGGATGTTGGAGTCGACATATCGGCCTTCCCGAACGTAGCATCAATCGATGTTTATGAACGCGAGCGTAGGTGGCAAAGAGAAGCCTCTCTCAGCAAGTCGAATAGTCTTTCAGAAATGAGAGCTATCCAGTTTGTCCGGGAGTGGTACGTAGAGTGACAACGGACAGCGTTGAAATGGGTGTTGGCAAAAGTCTTGCGTACTCTTGAACGGTCCAGTTCCCGTAGTACTTAAACATCGACATGTTTGTCTTCGTGCATGCTGGATCATGTAAAGCAGTCATAGCAAGCCCCAATTGACATGTGATGCGGTAATATTGAATGCTGCATTGCAAACATCGGTCGGGCATGGTACCTCACGTTCGGTAACAAATAAATCATATTGTGAACGTTACCTCGGTGTTTATTATTTCGATTCTTTTCCCAGAAAAGAGGGAACGCGCTATATTCATAGGAATAACGAAGAAACGCGGCCGATTATAAACGATAATTCTTTATAATTATCATTGTGAATCAGTCAAGAGTAATTTTTGAGAGACAGTGTGACTATATGTAAATCAAGGACAGCCCTAACCGTGAACCGTCGCACGTCTCTCCTTTGTGGCCACCATCAGTAACTTTGGTGTTCCACCCACTGCCACGCCTCTACCGATGGATTGATCAACTAGTTTTATACCATTCATTCTGGGGACCTCTCTGGGGACTAGTCACTTCTAGTTACAGATTAGTAGTCCACCCACCGCCTCGGATGCGGCAATACGTAGCGATGTGCATCAAAGCTGAGATTCAACCACGTTTCGCAACGTTTCTTATTACATAATTATTTACCGTATTCGCTGATGTATAAAACAAATAAATATACGCTTCATCAAATTCACTTGAACCTTGAACATTTGTTGGTACAGTACAAATTACCATACCTTTACGTCGCCGAGACCCATCTAGCGGAGTAGAAGCGTACTGACTCAGAGTAAAGTAGCCCGGGCGCTTAACCCGGTTGTTTCTTATTTAGCAAATGTAATTCTTCGATTGTTACCTGTAGTGCAGTGTACATTAAAGTTTATACAAGTAAGTTAGTGAATATATATTATAATTAAGCGCATTAATATGAGCGATAACTTGATGAACGGGTATCTATAATTATAACATGTAGAACATGTGCTTGAGGTTATCTTGAGGAAAAAACATTTCGTGTGATGTTTCAACAGTTTTGTGGTTTTGTCAATGGGCAAATGGAGTATCCTAGAGAAAAATCTGGCGGGAAGGTTAATTCGGGAGTTCAACATACTATATAGAAGTAAGACATAAAAAATTCCTGTGCTTGCTATTTTTTGTGTACACATTTCACGGTATAATATATGTACAGTGCACCGTAAAACAAATGACATCAAGTTTCAAACAACACTTTCAGCATATTTTGTTTGGGATGAGTAGATGAAAATTCAATAAATTGATAGCAATCATTCGAGAATCATGGTACGAATAAAACCAAAAAATGTCATGTATTTTCATTTATGTATTTTTAAGTAGAATGTGTTAAAAGTTTCGAGGTTATAATGCAATTGATACCAGCTATTGAACACCGGTCGTTGACACCGATTTCGTCAATGTGGATTCACTGAACCACTGCACTCACAGGACCCGTCACGGTTCTTTTTGACACCGGATTTATAACATCCGTAATTGCTGCATTACTTATCCAGATTTGAGCACTCAAGTGTTTAAATGCTCAGACTTATAATATTACGGTAAATGATGTTGCGCTACACATTCATACTAACCATCGTTAATTTAAGTCCAAGCGCAGAAAGAGCGAGACCAATTGTTCAAAGATGTCGATTTACCTATTTTGCACGCCACACGATCGTGGCTCTCTAACTTCTACACAGTCCCCTCAGCTGTACAAAATGCAAGGACCTCTCGCCATGGCTCGCCCCAGAGTGGATGTGTCGTTTATAAGTACGCATATACCTTATGTATTCGAGGGAACGCGTGTAGCATCTATCGAGCATATAATATCCCTGCGAAAACCCTGTAATCTTCAGAGCTGCTCGTTTATCCGACGAGCCTCATTAAGTTATTACTCGATGATCGCGAGGATTATCGTTGGCATTTTTTCCCTTCTTCTCTATTTTTGTTTTAGGCACTCTCGCCGATGTATACAGCCAGTTTTCTTCATGCTATGTCGTATCGTGGCTCTTTTCTCAGGTATAACGACCATACAGTCTTCCTAACAGACATTCTACTCGTCCGGATGATTTAAAACGACCGAAGCAATTTATTTACGACCAAGCCAGGAATCGAGAGTTTTCTGCGCTTTCGTTCCAATCACATGGTGTACCATGTGTTTCACTCAATTCGAGAGCACACGTTAGAGACAAATTCCATGGAATACGTTTCCCTCAGCAAAGTTATTTCCCGTGAGCGAGATACACAACCGGTATTCATTAATTATGCGTATTGCTGCTAATCGCATCTCCGTCCTACTGTATAATCTTCTGATAACTGAAATCTTTTGGTATCTAACCATACGCGCATGACTCGTAACTAATTAATAAACCGGTTATCGTGTCCTCTGACGATTTATCCAATTGCTACGAGTATTTAATTATTCAGAGATCCGTTACCTTGACTCCTACTCGCTACTCGAGCTTATCGTGACTTCTCGACGTTATAACCGGCGCAGATACTACCGAGGGTCGTCCCGTGCTGTGATACGCTGCAATCTGTTATTCTATAATGTAGACAACCTCACAATTACATGCAAACACAATCTCCATTTCTACCTCTAAGTACATCCACTAAAACCTGACTCCCTGTCGCAAGCACTAATGTCCTGCGGTGCAGACTGCGCACGACTTCGAGGACATGCGTTAACGGGACGTACTCACAGATCGAATGACTTTAACACCGCATCCTGACACGAATGTACGAAACGCGTATGCGCCTATTAAACGCACTAAACGATTAGGCGTACGCGATTAACATTCTCCAGCTCGGCTAGAAGCTCTCTCAACGTCTCGTGGGCGTGGACGAGGGAGGTCCAACCAGGATTAATTTATTAGCAGCTCGCAATTATCCGTTACTTAATTCTCCTCGCCGTACTGTAGAGATGCCGGGGACTTGACTTGCCTGCATCAATGCATGCAGAGTATAGGCATCGTAGATCGTTAGACACTGTGCAGCGGTGGTAGCGGAAGGATTGATTAACTCTTGTCGACCAGATCGGTCGATAGCGAAGACCGGGGCATGTTGGCTCGGAGGTCACAATAGTTTAAGGCAGGGGTCTCCAAACTTTCCAGCCTTAGGGCCATACTGATTACTCCAGTAAGTTCCGAGGGCCAAAACCATATTATCATTGTTGCCGGTGGTAAAAAGTGAAATAGTCCAAAATCTGTCCGCGGGCCGAATGTGGCCCTTGGGCCGTAGTTTGGAGACCCCTGGTTTAAGGAGTCATTCCACTGTAAAGTCTTGCAGACAACCAAACAAATTTTTTAACATTGTTCGAAAGTAATTATATTTAAGAATGTACTGGAAAAGTTTTCGGGCCTGATTTGATTTGGTTTGGCTGCTTTATCAAATTACACGTAATGCAGCGATAAATAATTTGGAACAACTATATTCCATTTAATCCATGAAATATAATAATTTAAGGTGTTTTTAAGGTGACGTTAGGATGTATTTTCAACTCCCGACGACCTGCCGGGCAAAAAATGGTTTCAAAGCAAGTTGAAATATATCGAAATTACTCAGGATGTCCGTTGTTGCTGCGTGTACTCGTTCATCTATATCTAACTTCACAGCGTTCCCATCGAAGTGAGAGAAAGCAGCGCGTGGAACTCAGTTTTAATCCGATTGACTTAAAATTTTGAAAGAATATGCTAGACATATTGTACTATTAGATAAAAAAATAATTTTTTAATTAATTTTTTGAAATTTCCAAACTCATGAAACCCATTAAAACTCTAGGAGAGAGAGCCTTTGGAAATTCCCTGGTGGAAAAACATCGTATACTCATAGCTGAGAAAAAAGCTGAGACGTACTCGAGACGCAAGAATTCGTCTCAGGCAGGAAAAAAAGAATGCCCTGAACATCGCAGCTGCAGCAGGATCTTTACTTTATGGAGCTGAAATCGACGTTCTATGTGAGTTAAAAAAAAAAAATTTCGTCGTTTTATTTCTACTAAAAACTTTAATCGCATTTTTCTCGAAACACTATCGTGTTTCGTTCAATCACGAGCTATACTTATCTACTAACAGAAAATATTTTGTTTTTTAATTTCAGATAAAGCTATCACGAGTTATCGTGACCACCGCGAGGACAATTTTTTTTAGGGGTCTCTGGAAACCAGGTCCCACCGACTGAATTTCCTATATTTTAGGATGAACATTTTTTAAAATACTGTTGAAATGTTACTCTTTGATGTACTTAACATTTTGAATAAAATAATGTATATATAATGTGAAAAAAAAATCGAGAAAACATGCTTTTTTTTGGCCTTGAAACCCATGTAACCCCTTAACTAAGTGGGTCTCAATCGACATTTATGATCGTCACAGCATCACGGCAACTGTCTTTACAGCTGTAAATTAATTATTTTATAATGTATATGTGTTTTTTTTTTCTAAGTACGGCGTATTTTGGTGTATTTTTAACCTTTGTCAAAAGTTCGTTGAGTGTATTGTACATTATTGTACCGTCTGCTGTCTGTCGTTACGATTGTTCTGAACCTATTGATATTTGAATTTTCTTTCGTAGTATTACTTTTATAGCAGACAATTATTAAAAATCGTGGATTTCGTAAAGGATACCATATATAATATTTATAATCCTCCAGTTAACCCCGGTCTCATTAACACAGTCGCTAAACGTTTGTATCCGTGGGCTTTATTGCTTATTTATAAACTTGCTAGTATATTATCTACAGTCTATATTGCATATATGCTGTCGGAGGGATACGTCTTTACACTGTGCTGCCCTTTCTTCATTCGTGCAATCTATGGAACCGACTCGACGAGTGTCTCGATAATATGTTCAGGATCTCGGTATACACGTTTGGACATCAGGAGTTTACACCTACCGTTAAATAATCATTTAATTGCATAGTGATTACATTAATCGTCGGTCCCGTACCCCTCCGTTAATTCCTCTTTGCCACTGTTACTGCTTTCCTGTTTACACAAGGTACGATATCCTCCCGTCGAGCTAATCTCCTCTGGAGGAGAATCGCGTGTGAGCTGGCTGGATACTGCCATCAGCTACCTATATACGCTACGATAGGTTAATCCATAGTTAAAGCAACGGCTGTTGCACAGGTCGAGCGTTTACGGGGTGAATTATGGCGTGGGTAAATTAACAGTGAAGATATAGTGATTTGTCGTATTGAGAAGGAGGAGACAGTGCACTCACTGTACTCTGGGTAAGTTGATTGGTATATAACTACTATACATAATTACTATAGATAGTAAGTGCAGCAGGGATAGGAACTTACTACAGGACTGGTATCGCGATCCAGTCATTGTTTGCGGTAGCAGTCTCATTAATTGATATAACGACACCTGTTTTCGTACGTTCGATGGATTCCTCAGGGATTAGAGATGCAGTGGGTGAGCGCAGAGGAGAGGAGAGAAGAGGAAAAAGAGAAAGACAGAGGGAGATAGGGACGGAGAGAGAGAGAGATCGCTTGGTGTAAAGTATTCGCTAATTAGGTTCTAGTACAGAGATTCTGCACATGCCACGTGTTCTACCTTCAATGTACCGCGTCGTTAATTCATCACTTCCACTTCTGCTACAACTGCTGCTGTTAGTAGTATGCACCTTTATAGGTTGATCGAATTACAGATAGTAGCGCTGTTGGTTACGTGTGAGAGCAATTAATATCAATTCACTATGAATTCATTAGTTTAAAAAGCTACAGTATTTTTGATACTCGGAGATAATGGCAGATATTCAAATGGCAACACTCGTCATTAGCTAAGACGATTTACATTTATACAACTACAACTCTAAGTGTGATATTGATAATACGTACGTGATAACATTTTTAAGAATTTCAAGATGGTGTAATTAATTCTGGATCTGTACACTTATTGATTCTAATAGCAACGACACGATGTTTTTTTTTACTTCTAACGGAACTTGCAGACAGAGTGCTGTTTTCGTTCTGAATAAAGGTTATGAAACTAATTTTTTTGCGCTAAAATGTCCTCAAAATTCTGAAGAGTACGAAGGTACAAAAAAGTTTCAATTAAAAAATTTTTTTATCCATATGTATAAATGATTTTTGAATATAAATAATTGACAAATTCAAATTTTCCGTAAAAAATTATTCACTCGTAATTTTTTGTTTATATTTCATTATTGATTCAGCAAAATGTATTGCTATGTTAAGGGATAAATGTGAGTATATAACTCTTTACGGCATTTGGTTAATTTTTCATTCATCAAAAACATTTTAGTTCGAATGATAACGACACTCATCATGCCGATTAAAAATACTTTTGTATTTCTTGTATTGCATCGTTATTTAATTCGCACAGTTCAGTGCTTTACCCAACTATTGAAGGAAACATGATTAAAAATTATGAAAAAAATTTGTTTACTTCCAAAATGTGTTTTAATTAATAAATATGGAAAATTTCAATTACCTTTAAAATTTCATTGATTCAAAAAATCCAAAAACTAATTTTTTTTAACGTTTTACAGTGGAATGATTCTTTAAGAAAATTAAATAAATACTAAATACTTAATATTTTATACTGATTCTAGTAGCACAGAAAAGAAGAAATACCATATGAATAAATTATCTGCTAGATCAACACAACAATAATTGTTTTTTTCTTTTAATAAGATGAATGTTGACACGTTAGGAATACAGCGTCAAAAACTTTTGAAACAACTCGAGTACAGCTCTTAGGGTTAATCAGCGGATTAACAGCATGTGTAAATAAAATTAAAAAACAGTATAATTCGTACATTTTGTTATTCACCTATCGCATATAATTGCATTTATGATAAAGAACAATAAAGCCGATTCGCGCAATATTACTGTAACTGGTGATTATTGTGAAATTATGATTTTTGCAATTTTCAATATAAAGTGAAACGCCCGCGTGGCTCCCACTGTGCTATTAGCTGTGTGCAACCAACGCACTATCCCTTTCTTCTTTCAGTCAGGCTGAAATGCCACACGACGGGCGCGTGAAATGCACGCGCAACACCGTGTCTATCATAATCAACGTGCATAGCAGAGATGCAGCATGGGGAATCGTGATGCTCGATACTCGTGAGCTTCTCTTTTGGCATCTCCGTCGTCGAGAGTGCACTTGTGACCGGCCTCTTCGGACCTCTTCCCCTACTCCTTTCGAAGGTCGGGGTCGCGGATGATCGAGCGAGCACGCCGCCACGAGGGCGGGGACCGTGGGATCTCTTCGCCAGAGCCGTCGCGGGACCCCTATGGTTGATATATTCAACGGACGACACGTGCGTGTAATCACTTTGACGCGGAATAGTCATGATCCAACGGAGAGTATGGTGAACGGACAAGTTTTACGGACGCTTGGAACTCGAAATTATCAGTCTGATAGATAGCAAAGTGGAAATAATAAATTATGGTAAATATTGTGTCGTCATCAGCGCAAATACTAACCCACTGTATGTAACCTCAAGATGTACAAGTAACGTTAATAACTATAAGAATAATAAACAATTCGGAATTATTGTAAGAATATTCGTAAAATAGGACGAATATATAATTATTAATTACGTATTAGTGTGTTAATTTGAATCATAAGAGCGTTTGTTAATTTCAAATTATTGAAAAAAATAGACTTTAATACAAATAAATATTACATTTTACACGTACTTTCTAAAAATTCACGTAAAAATCATATATTTTTGTACTTTTTTCATGACTGAGTAAAAGTTAGACGTTCCAGACGTAGAGGTAAAAAAACGGATTATTTATTAAATAAACGAAAATATCTCGCGTACTCTTTTATTTACGAAACTGTAGAAATGAAAGTATAGATTGTAGATACGAATATGATCCGTTTGGGACAAACATTAAGATGCGTATGTCGACGAACGATGAGGAAAGGAGGTTCTCTCCTCACCGAGTCACGGCAATTTGCATGGGTTTACCCATCGCGATGTATAGGATGTGTAATGTACCGCGCATCACTATACAACGCATACGACCCCCCGAGGGAAAACGACGAAGAGGATCTTCAAGCTGCACTCAGATTGCTGAGGAAAAGAGGGACACGGCAATGTTCATCGGTTTCCCGGAGGCTCCACGCGGACAACGACGTTGTGTGTTCGCTTTGCTTTTTTTGCCCATTGGTAGAGATGAGAAAATTGCTGTCTCGCAACAACGATCAATATCACAGGTCTATACGTTTATACGTCTACTATGTTTTATACTATAGATAAGCGCAGATACGTGGAATACCGTGAGAGACTAATTTCGAAGATGCGAGGACATTTGACTTTCCTCTTTAACACGACTTATGCTGTTTCATCTACCCCCGGGGGTACTCTAAGCGCAAAGAACTTTTTCGGACCCTTATACATCAATTAATGTGTCATTTTTTTTATTAAATGCTCAATCGATCGTAGCAAGCATTTTCGAATCAAAGATAATTCAAATTATCACAAGAATATTGTTACGAATTTGAAATAACGTGGGGACAGTCATCAATCGGAATGTTCGAGGTTATTTCAGATTTTTTAACAATATGATTTAATAATCAAGTTAAACGTGCTGCGGTAAGGATGCTGCGGCGTTGAACTGCTTAAAGTCGCAACTTCCTTACCTATAACACGATTTAATTACCTTGGGTTTTAATAATATTGAAGATGTTAATAACTTAATAGTTTTATACCAACAAATTTCCGGAATATAAAAGTTTTACATGATACTCAGTGATCTCTCTGCTTACAGAAAAAAATCTAGAATTGTTAATGTTTCTTGAATTTTTTATATCTTATTTTATCGTTCATTGAATCCGTCATCTTTACAACACATCAATTTTTTACCAAAGTTACAACTTATTAATAGTTAAATATAATCTCATTTACACTTCGAGCAATTGTAAATTTGTTAAAAAAATGTTTAACTCAATTTCATTTATTATTATTTATTATAATAAATTTATTTTTAATAAAAAAGACAAAAAATAATAATTCTGTTGAATTCAAAATTCAATTTGTTTAAAAAATAATCGACTTCTATTTATTCGGAATCAATTGACAGGATCTATTGACTTTTGAAGATCATTTGTTCAACGTATTGCACGTTAATATGTGTGCGACGAGCGTGAGAGACTATCTCACGACGAGATGTAAAAATACCCTTCGGTTGAGATAACATTTTCGGCTTCCAGAGCATAAGAGAATTTTCTCGTCAGGTGAACCTTGAGATACTTTTCACCTTTCACAGAGAATCAATAGTAAGAAGTCAACGTCAGGAAGCTATTAATTGAGATTTAATTGTTAAGTTTTTAAAATATCAAAAGAGAGATTAGGTTTGTATGGAGGACGAGAGACCAGCCCGGAGGCCAGCAGTAGCAGCAGCTCACGCTCCCAGCCACTCTCGCATACAAGCTCTTGTTTTGTATGACGGTGTGTGTGCTCTTCACTCTGCGGTGCAAACGACGAGGAAGAGTTATGAGCATAAAAGGGAAAGAAATTGCAGCATAAGTTTCCCCAGTGTTATATACCTCGTTATATTATAATGTACCTTGGTAAATCTTAGTCCATCTACTCTTAAACTATAGAGGGCTCTTACATTCAGTTACACGATATGAACAAGCGTGTCGGTTAACGTGGCGTCGAATCGAGCACCGTGAGAGGCTTGCTCTCCGTGCTGATATTGGCTTAGCAGAATATAAGGAAAGGAGAAGCAACATCAACGGCGGTATAGGTAGCAACATCGCGTATCAAGAGAAAAAGTAAGCCGGTCTCTCGTCGAAGCAGAAGATACTAGAGAAGCGAAAGACGAGAGAGTACAAGGTGGATGTCCCGGTTATCGACCAGTGTACAGGTAAAAGACAGTGTGTGCTTTGACTATAACAAAATCTATAGCATTATAACACAACCGTCGATTACTGGTACACTGTACGATGACTGGGACATCCACCTTAGCCATAATGCGAGAAGAATCGGCCCCTCTTTCGATGCTGGGCTTGCCCAGAGAAGCTTCTCAAGTACCCACAGCATCGCGAACTCACGCGCGCTCGTCTACACTATCTTTACGAGCATCACGGGAGCCCGAGAGCGCGTGCGAACACTGAACAGCTCGTCCAGATCTCACAAAGCATGCCGAGGAATCATGAACGCAATAGCTGCCTCAAGAGCCTTGACTCAACCCTTAAGAATCTTCTTCGGGCACTTGCCTCCGAGACAGATAATACAATATAATAATTCTTCTTGAGTATATCTAAGGATCTTACATTCTATTCCTATACAATACTCATAGGAATATACATTTTTGATATCTGCAGAGGTGGCACTTTTATTTTCCTACGAGTTTTAATGCGTTTGCACCAAATTAACTAAATAATCGGTAAAGTTCTCTATTCTGTACATGCACGAAGCCAAGTGGCGACACTAGTGGCCACTTTTGTAATATTGACACCTCAGGTGATATACAGTTGCGTGGATAGACAAGACGTTGTGATATTTTACTTAATAATTAAGGTATCATGTGTCAAGATTTTTTTTATGTGTGAACAAATCCATTGTAGAATGTGATTTTAAAAAATGAGAACTCGAAACAATAATGCCCTGATTTTATAGTATATTTAAAACAATCCGTTAGTCTACGACAGTCTATTTCTATCTCACTGTCACCAACAGCCGATATAATAAACACCAGTCGCCATCGGGATCGCTAACTGTCGATTTCGGCTTAGAACCAAAGGTCAAACATGCAGCAGAATAATGGACGACATTATGCTAATTTATTAACGTTTAGTATTTTTACTTCTGTAATTTCAGTTAAAAAGTGCTTTTTATCACTTGTGGCTGTAGATATTGACTTTTTCGCCATTAAAACAAAAATACGATTTAAAAAAATCGTTTATTTTAAACATGATTTCCATTAAATATGATACCTACAGCATTAAGTAATCTCAATTTTCCATCCAATTACATTATTAGCACACATGATTCTTTTTTTTTTTAACAAACAATTTCATTTTTTATAAAAATACATTAAAAGATGATCAAAAAATATTTTGTAAATTCGTTTACGAAACAAAAAATTATTATGTCTGACCAAAAATTCTTTTTTATTTAATGCACTTTTGCTCATGAAAACATAGCTTCCTACGCTTTCGTGAGCATTTTTGTTATGTGTCAGTGTACATAAAAAGATCCAAAACGTTGAGAAAACATATTTAGAAAAAATGTCCGTGTGTGCGCGGTACCGTGTCCGTGTCTGCGTCCGTGTCCGCGCGCGCGTGTGTTTGTGCCAGTTATCGACCAATGTTCCGGAAACTTTGCACACGGATCGGGTCGCAACCTCCATCATTTGGCTCCAGTTTTCGGCCAAATTGCTAATGGGTGTGTCATTTCATGGTTGTTTGAATTTTTTGGAAAAAGGAGTTCCGCTCTCTAGCTTTCGTAAATTTTTAACTATTGAGTTAAGACATACTACAAGCATAGGCATAGGGACAAGGTTGTTTGGTATTGTGTTTGGTTAGAATCAATAAAGGCGTTTTAATTTTATAGTTATAAATATTTGTAATTTTTCGAAAAAAATCTATTTTTGCTATAATTTTCGTAAATTTTATCTATCAAATTGAAACTTGGCATAAAAAATGTCTAGGGGTCAAGTATACTTGATCTTGAATTTAGTGAGAATCGATTAAGGGGTTTAAACTTTATAAAATTTGCACTTTTACTAAATTTTCTATTCTATTGAACATGTTAGTACCATTTTCTCTACGAGGAAGCCAGAATTGAAAGAACCCATAGAAGAGAATCTGGGAGTGGCCGAGAATCACGAGGAAGCAATGTGCAAACTTCAAATTTGCATCCTTTTTTTAATTATATGGTTGGTAGAAAACGACATTTTATACAACCATTCGCCCAACAGAATGTTTCGTTAGTATGGATACATTTTTTTTAAAGAAATTTTTCACTGTTTTAATATTGAATTCCACGCAAAAAATTATGTAAAAAATATATCGGTCGTATACCAGTTTCTACTTTTTTTTACATACGTATGTAAACCATTTATTCTCAATAGTAAATAACACATTCAGTATTACTTACATGAGTTATCGAAAATAAATTATTTGATTGTTACCGCAAAAAAAAATTACCAAAAAATGTTGAATTATTAAAAATGTATTCAATGTATAAATACAGCAAAATCATTTAATACTTTTGTTCTCTTTTCTCTGCTGGGTAACACTAAATTATTTTAATGCACTTAAAGCTCTCGTAAAATGCAAAAGATAAAAGAACGAAGTGATGTTTCTGCACGATGAAAAGAAAAGATAACGATGTTTATAAAATCCCCGATGTAATGGAATTCTGTTCTCATTTCTATAATGAAACGAATAATAGCAAAACAATTAGCGAAAAGTATGTCCAGGTGGTTAGTACGTTGAGAAGTTAGTTACATACGCATTGCTGGTGTGCTTGGCAATTCGATCGGTTTAACCCGGACGATGATAACAATAATAGAAGTAATAATGGTACAATACATGAAGGGCTGAGATTCTTGTTCGTTCTATTACGTTGTGCTAATAACATTGTAGGAAGCGTTGCTCCCGCAGTCTAGTGGTACAAGATTCGTGTCTCCCAGGTGCATGCCTCGCGCGACTATTATGCACGGTAATAGGAAGTGGCAGTCGCGCGAGTAGCCTCTACGAGCTTACCGACTTAATCAATCTCATGGGAATGCAGCTACTGTCGTACTCCTGTGACTCCAGTGATTCATCGTCCTTGCTTTCGTACTTTATTCATTTCCTAGCCATATCTCTCATTCTCACACCTTGGCTTGTTTGCCCGATTACGGTGATATCGTATGCCTATGCGTGAAGGGCCGGCAGCGTACATTCCTAATAATACTCCGATCAAATCGTAATTTTACATATTACTCGTATTTGTCTGTCACTTGTTGACAACTGGTTCTTATTATTATTGCGTTGACTAAAATTCAATAAAATTCAGTAATACCGTACTTATAATATTAAGGAGGTACGACTATCAGTTTAAATCCAACTTTAAGTTCTGGAATTTTGTTATTATTCAAACAAGAACTTTCTAACAACGATATCCAGCATTTGAAGAATATTTACCGTGTTGTTTGTAATGCAATACGATTCAGAACTTGACTATTTCTAAGAGAAAAAAGTATCACGTAGGGTGGTACTTTAAGTACTCGCTACTTGTTTGATACTTTCTATATAGATATAGCATCTATGTCCGGTCAGTAGGATGGGTATTTTTTGTTGCGAAACACAACTCAGGGTAATTGCGATTCTGTGAGCGTGAGCGCGGGAATGAAAGGCTTAATTCTAATTCCACATTTGCGAATCACTATAAATATCGGGTCCTGTTGCTTGAACCAATTACATTAAAATGGCGTAAGCAACCAGATTTGATAATTCTTTACCAAAGGAACTGTGAAAAAAATTCTGCCACGACCCGGGTTTGAAATGGGTACATTCAATATTCCAATCTGACGCGCTACCAATTACGCCACCATGATCCTGGTAGAATTAATCACACAATTTTCGATTAGTATTTTGGTTTTATGGAATCAATAACTTTTTTGTAGATATATGAATCACCTGTCGACTGACTAACAAATAATTAAATAGATAACTTCAGGTTATATATTAGCCAAATAATCATTTGGTATACCTTGCTATCGCTTTAAATGTTTCTACTACACCTTTGCCCTCTGCAAAATACATTACATTGAGTTTTGCAAGGGACTTAAACAAGGATTTGATTAAAGTACTTTGTACTATGTACTTTATACTTGCGTGTACTTTTTCCAGCTCTGGTAAGTATTTACCGAATATTCGCATAGAGAGAACCATTTTTAATATTGAACATGTACACAAGGATGGAGAGAACTTTGCGCGTTGCTTCCTCATCACTTTACACTTTTGACAACGTTATCTCTACGAAGAAGTTATATCGATCGATTTTCGCTTCCTCATAGTGAAAGCTTTGTCAAAGTTAAAAAATAATATCTCTAGGTGCGTCAGATGTTTCGAAAATAGTCGTAAATTGAACAACTTTAATCGCTATTAAATCTGAATAATTTTACCAAACTTTTTGTCTCTCAATTTGTTTGACATTTTTTATTCTTGTTACTGTTTGAATAGAATATATTTTTAATATCAATATCGAAGTGTTCAACGTATCGATTGCATATGTGATTTATTGAATTGAACAATGTAGGACCGAACTGAAAGCGATTGAAGGTTGGGATCACAAGTCTCCCGTATGTGTATTAAGTACACAGTGGGGGACCAGATGCTAAAGTGCGGACGTGTAGGGTTAACCAAGCCTCCTTGGACTAGAAAGTACCATCGTATTGTAAAAGAGGGCTATCTTCTTCGCATCTCAATTTTATGGAAAAAAAAATACCAAGATTTTTTCGATAGATTCTAAAATATCCGATGTTCCGATATCTATTAAACAACCGGACCCTCGAAAGTGATGTCCCACGCGATACGAGATACAACGGCGCTTGTGGGTTTATTCTACCTTATTTTGGGTCTTAATTCTTTCTGGAACTAAGCACAAATAGAATGAACTAACCCACGAACATACGTGGAATAAAAATTCTATGATCATTTTATGAAGTGACTATTTCGAATAATTTAACCGTAGTCCTCTTATGCCAATGTTCCACAATTTTACACAATTCTCACACATTTTATAACAAAGCTATAAGCTGTTCTGATTTTTAAAAATCCTGACATTCGGTTGTCTAGACAACACATTTCATGTTCTTTGTGACATATATAGACAAAAAAAAATATTAACGAAGCTAAAATATGAAAAATATTAACGAGGACATAATCGTCAAGGAAAAATGAGGATACGAATCAAATGAAAAATCATTTAAAGCGATTGGAAAAATTATTGGGGGACGAAAAAAGATAGATTTGTCGTAGCAAGAGAAAATGTAAATCGAAGGAAAATGTAACCTGTGTTACAGGACATACAAGTCGCGGCCTAAGCTGCTTGTGCATGTAAAACAAAATCAGAGAAACACTAGATTTTACTACATGTGACGGCCGCGGTTATCCATTTATCTTGTCAATTGCATTAATTCATTTAATGCAGCGGGCAATCCTTCACGATAAAAGAAACAGGCAAAATATATTTCTTATATACATGAAATATATTTCTTGTCTTTAAGCCGAAAAGTTGTACAATTAAAATATAAATGTAATATGTCTGACAATTACATTTGGGAAAATATATATTAATTCGTATTTCAGCGAAGAATATTTATTTTTGAAAAATATACTTGAGATAAAATCTTCGATAATTCATATACATTGCCACTTTTATGAGGGATATCACGGGGAATATGTTTGCATCTTTACACCAGACGAATTCAAACACATGAAATAATATGTTATTTCATGTGTTTGACATTTCATGATTTAATAACAGATGCTCGAGAGGAACTTAAACGATATCGTTCGGCGAGCTCCTGAGCTCCGAAATTGATGACCCTCGGGATACGACAAACTTTTATATGCATGATACGTGTTAAGCTATGAAACGAGATGAGGAAATGCCAAGGAATAAAGAATTTGACGACGATGTCGTTACACCGTGGACATGAGTACGACCGGACGTCGAGAGGACGATAAATAGGGAGATGCAGGCGTGTTATAGCTTTGCAACGATGATACAGAGAGACCAGCACAACCACATACAGATGGGTTGATGAGCGCGGGAGCTGCCGTTGGGAGGAACGTACCGGAAGACGAGAAACGGTCAGCAGAGGCCCTAAGGCGATATACATCAACGAGACCCGGCGAAGAAACGTTAGGTATTATAATAGTGGTATGTAAGTGTATTATAAAGGGCCGGGCGATGAGTTAAGGCGCTGTCAGTTGGCGCAAGCGGACAGCCGACCAATTACGTACCTCACACGGGAAGTCTCGATTTTATAGCAACGCATAACATCTCGCAAGGATATTTTACACTCTCCTTACAGTATTGTAACGAATTGTTTGACATCGCGTATGAATATCACCGTATGGTCCATACAGATCCCTCGATGGGGGCACTGACCTACCGTGTCTCGATGTCGCGCTAGCACGTTAGGTACACAGGTACCTGTATGATTAGGGTCAACGCCAATCCCATTGCGCAATTCTCTGCTCCGGTGTACACCTGTACCGCGATACCCACATATGCACCTGTGATTGTCGTGCTCATACAAACTCGTTTAAATGCCCGATATAAATTCGTCGAAATATTCATGAATCTCGTCCCAGTCGCCCAACTATCAGTGTGTTTATATTAGTTATTTTTTATTTTTCTATTGATTTACTGTCCTGCCACAAATTTCAATCGTATATAATTGATTCGATAAAGTAATAATTTATCGTGAAGGTTATAATTCCACTGTGAAATCTTCGAAAAACCGTTTCATTTTTTTTATTGCGATGTTCAAGAATACACTGACAACGTTTCCAATCCAGGTCTAATTAGATTTAATACGTCATTTTGTTTAATTTCATTAATACAAATAATTCTGGTCCGAACGATAACGACACTCATACTGATTAAAAACCTTCGTGGATTTTTGTCGTTTCCGATGGATATTTTTCAGGCCGATTTAAAGGCCAACATCCGATTCAGTGCAATAACTATTGAAAAAGCGATTAAAAAATGTTTTTAAAAGTTTGACTCTCAAAGTGTGTATTGATAAAAATGCAACATTTCGAGAATCGAATCTTATTCACATTGTTCAAGAGGGAATATTTTTTTTATCTCTCGATTACCGAAATTTTTCTCTTTCTTGTCTTGGATGTTACATATTTCATCTTGGGAAAATCTGAAAATCATTCAGACGTGCAGTACTTGTTTCCGTCGAGTCATTCATATTATCGGGACACCAAATCAGTTATTCCATCCACGTTTACCACTATAGGGATCTGCACATAGCACTTGGCAAATTGAATAGAGATCTTCCGCTACTTCTTACTGACATGTACTCCACGATTTAAACGTCATATTTCATGAAGAAGTTTTCATTCGTTCGTAAGTAGTTCGGTAATTAAGACGATCCTAGTCATACATATATAGAAACCTACATGTATAGAAATTCACATCTGCATAAAGATATTCAACATTCCTTATAGGCGCGCACGCGCGTGCGCGAGTTTGTGTGCGTTAGTGTGCGTGTGTGTACGTGTATGAGAAAGAGCGAATACTTCGAATTTATAATTCGAATATTGAGTGAAGAAAAGACAGATGAGAAGAGAAAGAGAGTTATGAAGGTCTCGGGAATGAATAAGTCGTACAGAGAAAACGGTGCCCTGCGGAGTATGAATATACTCCCGCATGTGCATTACTATAAGGACTAGGCGCCCCCGGACGAAGATGGAAAAGTGAAAAGTCGTTGGTAATACGGGGAAGTCGGAGAGCGATATCGCGAGAGTAGCGTGGGCGCGTCGAAGCTAACTTGCTAGAAATACACTAAGAACAAGCACAGGGAGACGAAGAACATGAAGAGGAGAAGCAGAAAAAGGAAGAGCACGCGCGCCAATGCATGGGAATCAACTAGCTGTGTGTGCTTCGGGCTACCTGATAAGCGACAAGGTTTTCGCGTTTCTACGTAGGCGCGAAGCCGCGCACTCGCGCAAGAACTAATATAATGGCTGAGTGCGAGGGAACGTCAGCAACGGCAGCGAGATCGTCGCTTTTCTCACTCTCCTGATATCTCGTAGTCACCAGGTAGCGTGTACGCGTGGAACGCGGAATCTTGGCATGGTGATCGCGTCGGGAACTCTCGCGTATGCGGTTTAGCTACGCGACAACGACGATAAAGTGCGTGGAAACCATAGAGTATAAAGATAAGGGACGATAAGGGCACTGCTTGGTCGTACGGGATTTAAATAGTCAACTGTACTGCATACTAGAATGTAGGTATAGCGGGTGCATGCGACTTGACTACACGGTGCAGTCCATTGAGACATTATCTATATTTATTTACATTCTATACTACAAAGTATTGGCGTGTATTCAGGAGAATCTGTTTACGAAATAGTTAAAAATATTTATAAAATAAACTGGCTCAAATCTTTCGTCTAAAAAATTATTCCCTTTAACAAATAAATTTTGTTCCATGATAATAATATTGAGATACAATATTCGATAGCAATTTTTATTTAAAGTTTCTATTTTTTATTTAATTTTTATATAAATTATAATTTTTCGAGATCTTGATATCAGAATACTTAAA
This sequence comes from Cylloceria caligata, assembly GCA_963942595.1. Taxonomy (NCBI): domain Eukaryota; kingdom Metazoa; phylum Arthropoda; class Insecta; order Hymenoptera; family Ichneumonidae; genus Cylloceria; species Cylloceria caligata. The sequence goes on along the minus strand of OZ012708.1, from coordinate 9,379,466 downwards.
AAGTCCCAAAACGTCAGAAGTCATATTTATAAAAAAATGTCCATGCCCGTGTCCGTCTCCGTGAGTGTCCGTGTCCGTGTGTTTCCGTCCCCGTATTTGTGTGTGTGTGTGTGTGTATGATGAGCTTGCAAAATTGCAATATATGTCGAATCGGGTCACAACCCTCGTCAATTTGGTATAATTTTCGACTTAATCGCTAACGGGTGTGTCATTTTAGGGTTGTTTGAATTTTTCGAAAAAATGAGATCCGCTCTCCAGCTTTCATAAATTTATGGCTATCGATTTAAAACTTTCTACAAAAATAGGCGAGAGGACAAGGCTATTCGGTATTGAGTTTGGCATAAATCGATCAAGGCGTTCGGATTTTATTTGAACCATACATTTTTCTTATTTTTCGAAAAAAATCTATTTTTGTTTTATTTTACGTAAATTTCATTTGTCAACCTGAAATTTCGTATAAAAATTCATTACTGTACAAGTATATTCAGTCTTGGATCTGGTGAGAATCGATTAAGGAGTTTCAACCGTATGATATTTGCAATTTTACTTAATTTTCAACTTTATTGAAAATTTTAATACCACTTCCAGCCAGGAAGTCTCCTCCTCCTTGTTTCTTACGAATTTTCAAATATTAATTTTTGTTTGCATTATAATTATATGAGTGAGAAGTTTCATTTTACAAATTTATTAGTTGTTACGACTCATAAATTAGTTTAGTCAATTAACGTCTGCAAAATTGATTGTCGAAAACCCGTTTGTTATTTCCGGACTTGTAATTTATTGTGTCGTTAGAGTTTTGATGAAATAACATTAACACAATAACATTTATTTTATTACTCAGTAATAAATCATTAAATTATTTGCATATATTTACATTTCGATACTTGTCGTGAGTAAATTCTGCTGTGCGTATCGATGTAGCGAATCTATTTTTGCTTACATTTGAAACCTCACGGTGGTCGCGAGGATTCTGTACGCGTCAAGATCAGTAGCAACATCGCAGACTCCATTCTTTGATATGCATCAATTTTGCCCAGTGTCTAGCACTGTTTTAATTTCATTTTTTCACCACACTTATCAATGGCAGCATCAGCGGTCCGACTGTGGCCAGGAGGGACGCAGCACACCTTACAAATATGCGACATCATGCATCGTCTTCTAAAATATTATTCCGTGGTGTTATGAGCGCTACATTTCAATCTCCTTTTGTGCATTTTATCTCTGGGGGCCAACCACGGTGGTCGCTCTTCGTAATAAAAAAATTCCAAGTCTTCTACCACGAGATCTGGCATGAGTCAGCGACGTAATAAAATTTCAAAGTTTTATTATCGATAGTCAGTCTAACAACGTTGCTATGCTAGTGACTAATATGCATACGCGAATAACGTTGCGTATAGAAAGTATAACGCTGACGGGAATGGCCAAAGTTTCGTCGATATATACCAAATATCAGACGTGTTTTTGTGCACTCAAGGAACACCCTTCGTGCGTATTAAATTCAACTTCCCCGAGTATAATGTTGTGAGTAAAGTTACCATTTCGAACATTCGAATAATTAATTTTTGGTAAAAATTGAAATCTAAAACGAGTTCACAGCAATTTAGCTTTTAATATTTTATTCTTTTCTTTCAAAAAATGAAAGAGCAGTATGTGTTGTTATAAAACAAATCGTTAACGAAGCTTAACGAAGGTATGGAAACCGACACAAACGGATCCGTGCGCGCGTAAACCGTCGGCTACGGACATTAAAAAAAAATCACTTTACTGTTTAATTTAGACGATTTTTAGTATCCTGACATTGAAACCTCAGAATGTTTTTTCACGAAATAAAGTTTTTCTACATGAAAAGTACAAAATAATCTTACCGAGACAGGTGATGCCGTGGTCAGCAGGCGGTCTGAGGACGTTCCGGGACCAGGCGGCCCTGAGTACCTCGAGGGCACAAGGTGGTCCAGCGACCATTAATACACCTGGTGATACATGACCTTTGTACCTCAGTTGACGAGTTGCATCAACGAGGGCAGCGTTCCACCAACACTTTGAATTGGCTTCCAAAAAACTCTGCAAATATAAGAAACAAATGCATTCAGATATATTTTTCTTGAAATCTTATGACTTAGTACCTCGTCGTAGGATACTGTTTATATTACATTTTATCGTAACCCTCGTTTCCTGTCCTGACCGTGAGAAAATCGGAGATTTCGGTAGCGAATTGGCAACGCCCAGATTTTATAGCGTTGGAAGCCACAGTTGAATTTCACCGCTTTACCCGATGAAATACGAGGGCAACTCTAAGTGTTTACCGCTCTGACGCTGTTTATAGACCCGAGGGTGAAGAGAGGGAGATGGAAACTGAAGGAAAAACCGTCAAGTTAAAGCCATCGAGCAAGACACACGCCCCGAGCGTCTATGTACGTTTTTACCCTCCACCGTTAACGATTGGTATTACGACCATCCTCCATTTACGAGGGTAAAAGCTCCGTGGCGCACTACTGCCATGCTCAGCTCAGATAGAATGGCCTAAGAGACATTTCCTATGCGTTCGTCGTGATACTTTTCTATATTCTCTCATTTCGATTTCTTCTTGCGTTAACTTCACAAGCCCGAAGCTCTTGCTCTATTGAAGCGTGGAATTACCAGTTATGGATACAAATTTTTAATTCTTATAATATTTTTTTTTACCAAGAGGAGACTTAATTTATATTGATAAGCGAACAATATTATTTTCATTGTTTGCATAACAATTAATTAATCTGTCAGCGACGAAAATTAACAATTATTCAGTCTCTAAGCGTTCGATAAGGGACAAGCAATTTTTTAAAGTGTTCATAAGCAACGAGAGTAGATCGGCATAACTACGTTATGCGAAATAGGACGCTAAAAGTATTTGTTAACTTATTGATAAACGAGTACATGCTTTCGATTGCAGCGCTATGTGTGATTTTGTCATGGAAAACCAGGAAAAAATAGGGTTTTCCAATCACGATTTTTGAAGCAACTTCCATTTTCACCACAATCGAGTAGGGATGGGGGAGAGGGTGGATCGAGTTTCGTATCGCTGAATAGCTTTTTGAAAAATGAAACATGTCTTTTTTCTTTTTTCGATCCGATGTGTAATTTCTCGAGATATTCGCAAAAATCAGGTCCCTTGCGATTACAGCGCCATCTATCGCGAATCGAAAAAAAATGTTTCAGATAAGAGTTACTTTTTTTTTTATGGGGAATCCGAATCTGCAATAAAAAATAGGGGTTCCCATTTACGATTTCAAAGTTGCCCCCACCCCCACCCCAGGGGTAGGGGTGAGGGGTCGACTTTGGTATCATTGGATGACCCCCTTCCAGCCGAACAAATTTTATTCAGAACTTTTTTTGATCCGATGCGTAGTTTTCGAAATATTTCAATGTCTTCAGATAAATCGGCCACCCTGTATAGCAAACACTCTCAATTGGTTTTAGCCACGTAACATGTGATTACAGTGACTTTGCTTTTGTTAATTCGACAGGACCGGGCACTTTCGCTATTTTTAATTTCATCTACAGATCGGTCGCTGGGCGTGGGGAGTATGCCGTATGCCTGCGTACGCGCAAAGTGCATTCCGGCGTTGGAACGACATCGCGAATGGGGGAAACAGGCGAAAGAAGAAACTAAGAAAAACGATAGGTGGAACCATAAACTATTAAGAGAGTGTATATTATTTCAATAATTTAGATTGCGTAGTTGAGTGTATTTAAACGTTTTGATAAAAGTATTACTGATAAAAACGCACGTTTGGTTATCAAGCAAGGATGAAATAAAAAAATTATTATAATAACGGTCTTTTTGAAACTTATTTTGAATTATTTTTCCAATTTCACCAACGATATCTAGAGGAAATTCATCTCAACCGAGTAAGCAGATAGCGCGAAATAATTTATCGTCACACTTAACTATGAATATTCAAGTTTAAACCAACCTTTTCGAATTATTTGAATTTTACTGCGTATTCATTGTCGTTTTTTGTTCGTGCGACTATGCATTAGTGCAACTAATTGGCGGTATATGAATTATCAAAAGTTAATTTTTTAAATAATTATTATGTTTTTTAAATGGTCCGTAAAGAGCCCTGAAATGTCTTGATTTCGATAACCAATCAATGTTTTAATTACAATTTTTTTAAATCCAAATCTTCAGTCATTTTGTACTTTTCACACATACATCTTTAAAAGAAGTTAGCGGAGATCTACTGTAAATATTTATATTTCATTTTCTCAAAATGTTGTGTAATAACATTTTTTTTTAATTCGTTAACGTTTTGCATTTGAAAAAAAAAATTTCAATATTTATTTAGACGATTATGCACGTATAAAAAAATATTTTTTTTATCTTAATTAAGTCTGATGAGAGAAAATCTATCAATCCATAAAGGTGCTGAATTAAACTAAATTTTTTTTTAGATGCAATTTTACGATTTTCCCAAAAACACTATCTGTGGTGTAAAAAAAAATTAGTAATGCGTAATGAAATTGAAAAAAGTAACATAAATGCTGTTTGAAGTGAATGTATGGAATTTGCGGTCTGCGCCACCAAATGATCGAATGAAAAATTTAACTTTACACGTCCTACATTTTGTGCAATTTATTAATCCCACAAAGCGTAAGGTGAATTTATGTAATAAAATTGGAAAGTCGAGTTGCAACAAATGTATTGCAATGTGTATGATTATAAGAGAGTAATTTGACCAAAAATTCATGATACTCCTTTTTTCAATGTTCATTCCCTGGTATTTCATCGAATTCTTGACAGTATGGTGCATGGGAATACGTGGTGCCCATGCGTACCAATATGGCATACACGGCAAAAGCCTGAGACATCCAATATGATGATAATGTTTAAGTAGCTCTCGCCGAAAGCTACGGTTAACCGTCGTGAACTTCGTACGCACTTGTTCGAATAACGAGGTCAGTACAATACCATGAAAAGCGATAGCTGTAGCAAGAGTACAGCGATGATAAAGCGGGTCGATCGTTCCCTTCTCGAATTCCCGTACGCGTTATCCGTCATCGGCGATCGGCTGCCTCCGGGGCACGAAGTGCACAGTATACTTCTCGCGTTCCATCTCTCTTCGCTATGAACGAACGTACGAACGAACGATCGAACTTTAATCAACAACAACCCCCGTGTGCAGAGAACAGAACCGTTTGCTTCAAACTTGCTCGCTTCCTTGCTTATATATAAGCGCGTATGTACGTATGAAACGTACGCACTGTGCTAGCCTCGAGCATAAATCACGATAACATAATTTATATGCTAATACGGGAATGGCCAAGCGGTCGGACGCGTTGAGCGCGCGCAGTGCTGCAGTATCCGCAACGTGGGCAGAGCGCGCTCGTCCGCCCTAGCGCGTCCGTGTACGCAAGCACATACCTACTTTTACGGGCAAATCTGTTGTGGCTGAGTTCTATACTGCATTACTGCAGTTCTACTGCAGTAATGCTGCAGCACAAGCGGTTGCTGCTAGTGGAGCGTTGCCGTATCTGCTCCGACGCGCGTTCTCCCGATTTCGCGGGCCTGACTATTCCGTCTCACCACTTCTGCAGCAGTAACGAAGACAAAGCCACCATTAGAGTACGGTGCGGTGTGCAATGCCTGGTCGGAACATCTGCACGTACCTCGGCTCCTCGTGTCTGACCAATCCGCCAACTCTCGTCTCTATCCACTACGACGCTTACTACGGTGAGAAAAAAATTGTGGATGATGAAGTATGAACGGTGCGCAGTACTTTTCATGTATCTACAGACGTCGTAAGAGTAGTTGAGGTACTGAAAAAATATACAACCGGCGTACTAAGAATACAAGTAGATATAGTTAAAGTTGTTCCGGCAAGCGAAAAATCCGGACTTTATTAACGAGAAGATTCTTGTTCTTTTCATACGTTATTCAACTCTTCGAACGCCTAAAGTTGCATTAAAAATCGGTTTATCTCTAATAATGCAAATTTTTTCCAGCTGTATTCGTCGGGTTAATATATAAAGTATTATAATTTGTTGCTACTATAGTCATTGTCTTTTTCTTCTTATGAATTCGTCGAGTATCCCTGGAGAAAGACTTATGTTTCCCATACGAATCATAAATATTAGAATACATACAGTCAACGTTAGAATGACATTTTACAATTCGTAACTGACAATATCAATGTACTTGGCATAAATGCAATCAAACGTTTTTTGAATTTATTTGACGCTCCCGGGTAAATGTAATTGTCACATGTTATTTTCACACCAAAGATTGTGTTTTATTGGAGAGATTGTACACACCGCAATATATTACACAAATTTGTCAATGATGTTGAATGATTGTTGATTTTATAAATTCAATTCTTTTTTTGTTTGAATGTTTTATAAATAATTTAAAGTTATCAAACAAGATTGTGCGTTGAATTGATAAACGGATGTGTTTTTAAAAAAAAAATCTTATCTCATACATACTCGTACATAAGCTTATCATGTCCAGGTTTTTAGTGTCCTAGAATACAAAACAATGAAGAACTTGCATTTTTGTCTATCTGTCTCGTTGCTCGATGTGTTATCCTTTTCCAAAAGATTGCGGAGTGTAGCGAAATTTGTTGCCAATCCTATGTTTTATAATTCGAAAAAATGGACTAAATGAGGAACAATCCAAAAAAAAAATTACGTATCGTCTGGACCGGGATTCGAACCCGGTATCTTCCGATTTCTTGTTGACACCAGGCCGCTTACCACACCTCATCCGAATTGTTCTCATAAATTGAATATTCTAAAACGTTTAAGGTAAATGACCCTATTCTCAACCCCTATTAGGTTGAGCCGACGGGTTATGACTTTTTCTGCCATGATAAAAGTAAATTAGTCTATTATTTATATAGTCCTGTATGATATTATCATTACTATTTCAAAATATTGATGATTCGATCCAATCCTTTCATTATTTTGATAGATAAAAGCAAGTAAACACACACTTATCGGTGTCCCCTCTACCGACACAGCTGAGCCCAATACAGGCCAGCTATACTCCCATCACCGTTCATCTTTTCTACTGCATCCAGAACGGAGATTCTAATTAATTAATAAATACCATAAATAAAAATAAACAGTCAGGAAACGAATTCAATCTATATTGTACTCGCCAACTCTAAACAGTCAAATAAGGAATCAGTTATTACTATGTTGAAATATTATTTACTCGTAGACAGCAAGCTAACGTTTACTTCCTGCAATAGAGACAAGCAGGCGTTTGCCGTCCCTAACCGCTGACCATAACATTTTAAAAATAAATCATGATTCACGACGTTTTGTTTTATATCCGTAAGTTATATACTGCAAGCAATCGTTTAGAATGTGTACTTATTATTTGTTATATATAGTTTCTACTACAAAAAACCGACATTTAAAGAGGTTGACATGTCCAAACTATGAAGAATAGGCTCAGATCTTGACATACGTTAGAATATGTGAAAATAATTTGGGTTTACTTAATGTATTTACTCTTTTCGTTTTTATTCTTATGTACGGGACGAATTGCTGATTTTTATCACTTTATTTATTATTAGATTCTTTTTCAGCTCGTCTGACATTTTAATTCTTCGTTAAAGTGTTCGGTAGAGAGAGCATAGACGCTAATGGAGTCATTAACATTAGTTTAAAATGTACTTCTGGTATTTAAATTTGAACCGAAACACTAATCTCTTTTGATACTTTACCCATAAAGGAATATTTTTTGTCCATAAGACGCATTGAAAAATACTTATTCCTTGGACTGAGACGCATAGACAGACATACTTGCAAATAGATAGTAAAAAATGAGTGATTTAGTACATCGGTGCCTTTGTTACCTTATGTAAGTCACTCGATTGAGATAAAAAGAAATAGTAAATAAAAAATGTACTCGAGTTAAATATGAATTATATCGCAGGTCCACTAAAAAAAATATATATTATCACCGAATGAATGACAATATATATTGTAACAATAAACATTGATAATAATGAGTGACAATGGATACTATCTATTTTGCGTTTAATTAAGTAGTTTTTTATTAGGAATGTACATTTCATTGTTCATTTTCAATTTTTCAATACATTTTCCATTATTTAAATTGACCCTAGAAATCCAACGTTGAGTCATTTATGCTGTATCCATGCCAAATATTTCAATAGTAAGTACTATTAGACCCTGGTAGGCACGGGCCTGTGATCCCGCCGAAAAAAGAGTTTAGGGTAAGGGTAATATAAGTGGGGTTTTGGTAGGTGAAAATTCACTTTATAAAAATTGTTTATTTTTCATGAAAAACATATTCGGTAGGTAAAAAAATGTACTTGCAAAGGTCTTGATTGTTTTAAAGCAAAATGTCGGCTCGTTCAAGTGATGAATTACCATATTCACTTAGGCCTCGAGAACAAGTTCAATATTTTGGAGGCGATAATTCGGAAGAGAACGATAACTTCGAAGAAGAAAATCATTTCGAATCTGAGGAGGAATGCGATGATTTTGACGACGACGAAAGTGAAGATTTGGGTCCTAAACAGGCGCAAGACGAGAAACCTACCACTGTAAGAGGACGAAGATCATATTCGATATCATCGAATTTTACAATACAATAAACAGTGGAGTTGACACATTCAATCAAATAATTTCCGCGTACACCACAGCCAGGAAGACAAATAGATGACCCATGCGGTTCTTTTTCGCCATGTTAGATCAAGCAGGAATAAATGCAATACCGTTGCATAATTTGATCGCTGAAAATAAGTGTGTGTCACGGATTGAATTTCTGAAGAACCTTGCAACTTGTTCGTCCACACTTTGAGCGTCGTGCTACGATCTCTAGGTTCTCGTGAAAATTGAGAACGAATATAATAGCGATGTTAGGTTGCCCAAACGAACCGATTCACGCAAGTGACAGATTGGCCGAACGCAGGAGATATTATATTTGAGCTGCAAAATCTGATTAACAAACCCAGTTTTCCTGTGGTTGGTGTGCTAAACCAATCTGCGAGAACCACCGCATCCATATTTGCCGCGATTGTTTCTATCTTTTATTAATCTTTCCTTATTTTTATTTTTTTTTGCTACTGAAGTTTCAATATGCCATTTTTTTTTACCGAAAAAATATCATTGTATAGGTGTTTAAATTTTTCCAAATTTGCGACTCCTTTATAAAGCATATATATGCCGGCCTTGAAATAAGCTTTTGTTTTAATTGCCAAATAAATATCTTATTTTCACCCTCGTAATTTCACATATTTTTTTCTCGGAAAGTATGTCATTTTAACTGAAAAATAGCATTTGACTTTTATTTTTAAACCAATAACAGTGGAAGATGTGATTATGTGAATATTCTAGTATAAAATACCTACATGTATCCAAATTTCGCAAAAAATTATTATTAAAAAAATTTTTTTTTCGTACTGTTACGTCCTGAACTTTAAATAGGGACGAAATTGAAGATTCTTTTCTCCATTTTGAGCCAGAATGCGCTGGCTCGGGATTGGAGCACGGCTGGTGCGAGGCGGATTTAAATAAATAAAGTTTATTGGAACACAAATAGAACAAATGATTAGCGGAGCATCGCGCGTCTCGCCGATGCTCCGCGTTCCGCCGGTCAGCGTGGGACCGCTGATCTAAGCAAAACTGCATATGAAATAAAAATTTTAAATAATACATGTCGGAGACCCAGGACGTAACAGGTATGTTAAAATTTTTATCACTTAGGTAAGAGTCCAAAGAAGGCCCATGCATTTTTTCAGATTTTTCCGTACACTATAATATAGTCAAATAAGCGACCGGCTCGAATGACCCATAGTTGGGGTTTACGGGTGCTGAAAACCACGTTGAGGTTCTAGGGTTAATTAGTCTATATACAACATCCAAAAACGTTACAAGGATATTACAGTAATCGACTGAAAACCTTATTCGTTTAATAGAAAATCTGTTTTACGGAAGTCTGTATAGTGCCACTTGGTACCCTACCGTCGGGTATCAGGTGATTATCTTTCAATAACGTGTTTCTTGTATGTGAAATATCGAGCAAGGAGCCTTATGGCACTAAGTACGAGCTTTCTTAGTAATAATAGTTTTATGACTGAAATTTTGTATGATTTTTTATGCTAATCTTTATCATTTTGCACAATGTATTGAGTTTCATGCATCTGCCTCTTTCGTAAAATGGTTAAATCCTGTTCTAACGAACCTTGTCACATGAGACTCTAGCTTCTACATGGACCGTATTTATCGATAATTTTGGAAATACGCAATGTTTTGAGTACATAATACGACCGCCTCTAGCTTTCTCCTAGCTTTCACTAACAACAAGTGGTCATTGACTTAACCGTAATAGCTTTATATTATGAAATATCGGGAAACAAATAGGACCAGATCGAGCTAACTTCTGAATGGATAAAATAATATTTTTACAATTTTCTTTTTGCACTAAGACAATGCTTTTTACTTTTACTGAAGATCTATTAAAAAATTGAGCATTTTTTGCCGATGGAACGTCCACAAACTTGACTTTTACATTGATCCCTGTATCACAAAGTAGCCCATGAAAAATAATTATATCCAAAAATGTATCTAAGATTTAGAATTTTTCGCCGAACTATACTATATTTGATACATCTAAAATATCTTGCATATACCTCATTATCATGGGGACGGATCTCTCCTACTGATATTTATTCCCGTCGAATATTAATCTCAAAGACTTGTGTGGACGGAACAGATTTGATGTTTTGTGTCAGGTACATTGCGGTTATAAACACATTTATTTATGGTCTTTGTCACTGGCAGAAAATTTAATTAAATCAGTTTGTGAAGCCATTTAACATAATCTTATCCAGCTGTGAGCTAGAAATTGACGTACCATAAGTTTTGATAACTTTCATATGAAAAGTAATGACAACGTGGTTGCCTAACCACGTTGTCGTTACAGGTGTCAGATCATTGAAGTAGCCATTCGGCAGGGCGGCTGCAGCGACAATAACACAGTCGGAATAAAAGAAAGTCCATTTCACGCAACGCCATCATGCGAGCAGGTTTCATGACATTATGCTATGTCTTATATTTTATGATGTGACGTTAAAAAATTCTAGTGGAGAACGTAGATTACAATTTTTTTGCGAAGTTAAAAAATTTCTACACCAATAATTTATAATTACGCGATTCGCACTTTTTTTTTACGTTTCACATGTATTTTCAATTGTATACAAGCGACTAGCTGTTAAGCGTTTAATCAGTAAGCAGTTATAATAAATGGTACGAAAAATCGACATTTTTTTCAACTATACACAACTTTAGGCGGATTGTTAGACAGACATCATGAACTTAATCAGTGATTTCCTATTCATCGTGAGGAGCAAAGAGTGTTGACGTCGTATAACGTCTCCAGTGCTTCTCGTTCAATGACATCGTAAACTCGTCTCCCATGCACAACTTTCCAATTCCCAGATCCCAGACACCACAGCAGTAGGCGCGACGAAGTAGCCCCCTTGCGTCTCGAGGTCCTTGGACGACGCAGTCGCGGTCGCGATTTTTTTTAAGCTATTACTCTATCGCGGGGAGCCAATAGAACATGATCGCTGAAGAAGAGAAGACAGAGGAGGAGCCGAGAGCCGAGCTACATGAATGTGGGAAAGGGATTGCCGCTCTTTCTCGAGTCTCTCACAGCTCCAGACGGATAAACGAGTTCTCGCGGAAGGATTAGAGCAAGAATGAACTGTGCGTGCGTGCAACTGCAGTAGTGCTGTCGCGATATGCAACACTGTGTATGCGGTTCGAGCATCGTAGCTACTTTGTACATACTTTTATATGTATATACCTATCGAGTTGATTTACCGACCCGACGGAGAGACGACGTCCTTCCCCGGCATTTCCTATCTCATCCATGAGCTTCACTGCGCCGCCGACGACATATAGAGAGCATACGATATGTATTCTCGCGAGAAAAGTTGTTCCCTTTTAAAAAATGGCTGATGTTGCTGCTGCTGAAGCTCCTGCTGTTAGTCATCGTTTCATCGCAAGACCAATAAATTGAAGCATCCCGTGTACTATAATACCTGATAAAAGTATTATTATTGTGATAACCAATGTAACGCTAAACTGATTTTACTGGAATTTCTAGTATATCATGTAAGGGTGGTAGGGATAATTCGTTTCAGCTGTGTTATAGAAAGGGTTAAAGTAAATATAAAACTTCCTTAATGTTATTGGAATCCCAGATGAATTGAATAAGAATAACAAGAGGAGGTAAAAGAATATGTCACAAGTTGGCAGCCCCGCAGAAAAAAATTGTCCCGGAAGGAGTCCCGGAATGAGTCTTGGATTGAGTTCGGTCAGTCACAGAGGGAGTCCCCTTTTCGGACTCCATCTGGAACTCTCTCTTCATCTCGGACTCTATCCTGAACTCCATCCCGTACTTGGAAAAACTCGTCTGGACTTCATCCCGAACCCTTTTAAAAAATCCGCCCCGGATTTCTCAGAATCCATCCTAGACCCGACCCTAGCCTCCTGAGATTCCATACTGGACTCCCACGACTCGATGCCGCACCCCAGGATGTCATCTCATATAGCGGATAGGATGAGCACAGACACAATATTATGTATGAAGGAAACGTTTACCAGCGAGGGCAGCATATCCTTCATACTAGGCCGATGGAGAAACAGCGACTTCGAATAAAACTTACTCATCAGTCAGATTGGCCAGATTGTTACTAACCAGAATAAATGATCAATTCCATGAGGAGATCGGGCATGATAAATTCCCAAAACACGTCAGCACATGCTTAAAAAAAATTATTTTACGGTCGGAAACTGAATGTAGTTACGCGAAGATAAAGGAGTGACTGAGAAAAACAAGTCAATAACGGAGTAAAGTTGCCGTCTATGGTTGACAGGACAGTTGCTTGCACGCGTCATTTGCGTTTGAAGTGTGGAATGATCTGGGTGCACGTATTTTGGACAAGAGGAAAAACTACAAGCATCATAAGTATAGAGGGTATTAGCGGAGTTTTCCGTCGTCATGTCATCACACCCAGTACCCAATGTAGGAGTTGTAACCCGGATGGATTCCTCGGAATTCAGTTTTGGGACCGGGAGACGTCCTTGAGTCCCGCTGGGAGTTTCGTAAGAAATCCGGGACGGAATCCAGGACGGATTTTCGAGTCCCGCTGGGATTTTCGAAAAGAATCCGGGATGAAGTTCAAGAGAAGTTTGTGGAGTCGAGGATGGTTTCCAGGATGGGATTGGATCCGATCTCATTATTCGTCTGGACCACCTTCGTGACTTTCTGCGGGACGACCCGGACTGTATGCGGAACGCCATCCGGGATTGCTTCCGGGACAATTTCTTCCTGCACGGGAATCGAATCGGTTTACCTTTCTATATAACCAATGGAAAGAAATAGACTAACACTTTGAGTATTCCGGACTTTTTTGCCTAGATGCATAACGTTAACTTTATCCGCCTACATTGTAAGAAATTGAGACTTTAAAATTATCACCAATCAACACTGTATAGCTCTGTATATGACACTGTATAGCTCCAATAAAACCATTACTTTAGTGTAAATCGTTGGTGTAATAAAGTAGGTGCTATCTTTAACCACGGAAAGGTATAATACCAGAAAATGCTAGTAAGGACACCATTTAGTGCAGATTTGACACTGTTCATAAAATACATGGAAATTCGTTGGCTGGTTGAATATATCACAAACTATGCACTTGTCACACGCTTGTGTGACAACTCCTAAGAAAAACAACTCCATCGACGATCAACTTGGTTCAGCACACCATTTGGTGCTAATTTTTCTTATAGTACACCGCATTACCGGTATATTGAATGACCGGTGTACTTCTAATAACGAAATAGTGTTAAGATTAGCACCAATTTATTTCACCATTAACATCACTGCAGTTCAATAAAAATTTGTGTAATGTATGACTACGAAACATATGCATATAATCTTTTTTCTTCCATGCCATAAAAGAAAGTACACTTTGAGAATACTCTAAACATGTTTATGGAGTTCTTTCCCAATTAAACAAACTGTTTGATCGTCACTGAGCGATAGGACATCGGCCGCGTACGTGAACGACAGCAGAGAGGAGGACTCTAACCTCTATATCTCGTGAATTATTCAACCCAATCAGGTTAAATTTCAATGCTGTGTATGCTGTTCAATATTATTGAACATAAAGTCTTAAAACGTTCGATTACATCATTTAAACTTTACAAAATTTCAAAGTTTTCGAAAAATGTCGATCATTGCTCTAACTCGAACAAATTGCCATTTAACGAGCTGAAATTTTACATCAAGAATTCCCGGTAGCTGTATATATGTAAGAGAAAGGGGATGTTTCTTACATTTATCTTACGTTCGCAAAAAAACAATCAATAAATAATTTCAATATGTATTTTCAAATGTTCTACAGCAAGTATCTTAAGGTTCAATTCGATATTCACAAGATTATAATGTTTCCATTTTGGTTATGAATTGAAGGGTTTTTTTTAATCAGATACTGGTAGAGCCCGTAACATTTCAATAAAGCAACGAAGAAAATGCAGCAAGAACACGAATAATTAAAAGCATGCACGACTATCTTAACGAGGTTTCGCATAGCTCTGAATGAAGGGTCGTTAAGAAAGATTCGATTTGCAGTGTCGGTGGTTGCTGCATGTACCAATTATGTTCTACCGGAGTTTATCGTTGCACTGACTTGGGTATATGGAAGTTGCAACGAGGGCGGCCCACGATGTATTTATTGTCGAATATCGTTGGGTGTTGCCGGGTATATATACACCGGGAACGAGTGAAAGTGCGACAATCAGGGAAGGCGCGCATGTTGTCAGTGTATACGGTCAGCAGGCTCCCTACCGTCTAGTCTTATCTCGAGGTGGTCAGCGCAGTAGAGGACGGAAAATCGCGGTTTTGCTCTCAGGACGAAGCTGCACGCGGCCTCGTCCCCCGAGAATCAGCATACGTCTGCGAGATGCCGATGTTGTGGACGCATAGACCAAGATCATAATGTGGCTATATACACCATATATACTGGTACCGTTGCCATTCGTGGGCGAAAGTCACTGAGGAGTTTTGGTCTCCGTCGTCGACGTCGAGGCGCGTGGTCGCCCCGTTAGCATTACGCATGAAGTCGAAAGTCCCTCTCGCGAAGAAGCTTTTTATCTACCACGAACGACAGAGGTACAGAGAAGGACTACGAAGAAAAACCAGCTGTATATTGCACGTTTTAACAGAACTTCTTACAGATATAGCACAAATACATAATCTATAAAGTGGTACTGTGTAGATACATTGTATATATTATTATCATAAGCTAATCCACCTTTCACTGAATCAACACGATAATAATGATTAGTTCGCCTGTCATTTAATTCGCCGCTTCATTCAACAAATCCCTGTTCTATACTGGTAAGAGCGCTGTACCGAGTATTAACAGTGTCTTTCGATCTCGTGTATTATTAATTGATCACATATTACTCCTTTCTCTCTGGTTGATCGAAAGAAACTATGGTGAAATTCCATCATCGATGCCAACCACTAGTACGTGCTGAGAAATTGACATTGAATTAAGTTACCACGCTGTGGTATTTTTGACCTTTTAAAAAATTATCTTCCGTATACGAACCGTAGGCGCGGGAATCATTATTCGTGTAGCTCATGTGAGGTTTCTTCAATTTTAAAAATCATTACCTACAGAACTGTAGACTCAACTTGTTCTCCAGTATGGTTTACGGTAAACGGAGATAAAGAGTCCTTCGGGCAGCAGCAGAATCCTGAAGCTGCAGTTTCTTATATTCACCGTATATGCACAAAGACTATGCAAATCTTCGTAGAAAATTCCGCGTACCTCCGAGGAGGAGACGCCTCTCTTATCTCGCTATGCATACACGAGGCACTGTTCTGCAGCTCTCTCCGCTGCTGCATCAGCAAAATTCTTCTTCCTCGAGTTCTAGCGTTCTGGTGCAAACGACTTACGCTATACCAACCTCGTATAGATACCGTGAATGTATAATTTATGTGCTATAAGTACACGTCAGGACTTGGCTGATGGATTTAACGCAACTAATAAAATAATTTGTGATTTTAGAAAGATTGGAATTTGTCGGGGATTCGAAAGAACTTGTTTTATTGAAACATATGATGCAACGGAAGTACATGTAAACGTTCGAGATTAATTGAAAGATATAGTTTGATGAGATATAAATCAGTTTTACCGAGAGATGAACGACATTTTATTTTATAATTATGTTTTCAATCACTGATGCTATTCCTCGCCATATGACTTTTAATCTTCAAACTTTTATAAGTTCATGAGGGTTCTACTATACGACAAGTTTCAAGGAATAGGATTTTTCACTCCCTCTGCAGTCACGTCAACAATGATTTCTTGATCTATTTTGGGACCAAAAGTTTACTGGAGATATAAATAGATTACCTTGCACGTGAGCAGCTCTAACCTGGGATCCCACCTAGGATCTTATTCCTAGAAATGATGGCGTCTAAAATGGTTAGTGAAATTATTCCATTAAAACGACCCCGTGAGAATAAACTTTCCCAATGCAGATTTTGTAAAAGAAAAATTAAATTTAAGAAAAGATCAATTCCAGAAATTTTCTGGTTCCTTTTTTTAGTTAGTTTAAGTTAATGGTCATGTTTATAGCTTAGGCGGAAGTGGTCGACATCCGTCCTAGTATTTAGAGTTACATATCGCATTCCTAACATACTTTAATACTTTGGGATCGTTAATAGGCGTTAACGATTATAAAAGACTTTGTACATCGATTTGCATTATTGTATTTTAAACACTGGTGGCCATCACTTCTCGTTACATTAAAATAGATATCCTTTGTTTATTTATCCTATGCCTGTTTAAGAACAATTACGTTATACTTATCGATTAGTGTACCGCAAAGTACGATCCTAGATCCACCTATAATATTAGGACGATTTCATTGTACGAGCATCCTTGACAAATTCCAAACGGAATTTCATTTGGTTGCTAGGACTCTCAGACAAATTTCTGCATTACCGTTTTTTTGTGCGGAAGTTTTTTAATCAGCTACTTAAATTAACCTCAAGCGAACTACTCTTTGTGCTAATAATGTGAATAGGACGTGTAAATATTATTTTTTGTGAATAATATCTTTAAAAGCACTTTGTAGCTGGTAACACAATTGCTTGTTTCACCTCACGAATCTTCTAAATACTATAAGAGAAAAGTAACTTTTGTTTGTTTTACGAACCATTTAATTATTAACACATCAAATAACAATTTCTTTAATCGCAATGTGAATGAAATTTTACAATGTCCAGGAATCTGCATGCACTTATCAGCGGTCACGCCACCAGTTTTTGTTTCGAATTTTTTAAGTATTTTTTTGTAGCCATAGATGACAAGGCCCGTGTAAATGTACTTGTCTCAAGTTTTTTTACATCAGAGATGGCGTTTTTGGGGAAATTATGCCATATCAGTCGTAGGAATAGAAACTACCCGTCATTATGACCACGAGGTAAAAGATTAGACCCGTAGTAAAATTTTATATTTATTAAGCGTGACGTTACAGTGTATATTTCAATATACATATATACCCTTTATCGCACTCCGGTTACCTTCTTATATTGAACTTTGTAATAATATTTTACTAATATTTGTCATTTATTGCAAGTGCCAGTAGTCAATTATTTCTCATTTTGTAACGGGTTGCATATATCTGACCGATCGATTTAAAATGTTGCCACATTGCCTCGTAGTCGGCGATCAAAACAGGAATAATATTTCCCATTTTTTACTTTTATTTTCCGTATCCGATAACGCTTTATTACGCATAACTATGTGCGTAATACTTCTATGCTATACGCACTCCGCATACGTGTCTTTATTTATTCCTGGGAGAGATGCATAAGTTTATCGACCATGAAAGGAGAAACAAGAGATAGTGCGACACGAGAAGACAACGAGAGGCAAAGTAACTGTACACGGCATTATATTTTATTGCTAACTCGAAGCCGGGACTTAAAGATTGAACATTCGGCTCAACGAGTTCCGTGCCATTTCTCTCTTCTATTATTTCCTGCATTCTTCGGTATAGTCGTCTCGCTCTAGCTCTCCTAAAGTTAATCGTTAATCTATTATTACCAGTAATTTAATACGAATTTGCAATCATGTAAATTGTAACAGCTGTCGCAATCTCGCTGAAGCATGAGACATGTACGTCAGAACTTGGTGAAAAATAATAAACTTTGTACGATGACAATCGATCATCGACACCTGGTGAACACTCCGGTGTGAATCATTGCGTACAAATTCTATAAGTGACGGTACCATTGACGGAATAATTCAATAATAGTCACCGAATGGTTTGTGGCAAGAAATTACTACGATGCAGTACGTCAAGCATGAAAATAGCCATAAATCATTGAAAGTACAAATTTACGAGTTTACTGTAGTGACGAATGTGCGCAATATCTTCATCTGCTCTCTGCAGGTAACAAGGGCTAGTGTCAATCATGAGACGCGGTAGAGTCTCGAAGCCAAATAAGTAGAAGTATTGGTAGGTCACGTTCAGTGTAACATCACGCTTGAAAGCCGATAAGCTATCTAGTTCTTTTTCAAATTTTTTTTATGTTAGTTTGCACAGTATACCTACCGTGATACAGGGGCCTTGCTTTAGAAAATCGCATCGAAAAGGATTGAAATGCATTGTATGAATAGAAATTTAATTGACAACTAGTCTGTTTCAATCGGTATCAATGTAATTTTTTGTCAGTTTAATCGGTTTGAATATGGGTTTTCTATCAGTTTAATCGGTTTCAATGTGGGTTTTGTTAGTTTGAACGGTTCCAATGAGACTCTTTGCGAGTTCAATCGGCTTTAATGTAGCAATAATTCGATGGGTATCATTATGGTTTTTTGTGAGTTTAATCGGTTTCAATAGGATTTTTGTGACTAAAATTGGTTTCAATGTAGTTTTTTGTCAGTTAAATTGGTTTTAATGTAGTTCTTTGTCAGTTAAATTGGTTTTAATGTAGTTCTTTGTCAGTTCAATTGGTTCGAAAGTGGTTTTTATCAGTTTAATCGATTTCAATATGGTTTTTAGTCAATTCAATTAGTTTCAATGAAATTTTCTAAGCAGCAGGTTATTCTCGAGATGATGAGAACGATATTCATAAATGAATCATCAGTTACGGCTAGGAATAATGTATGATTATTCGTGTATGTAGTTGTCGATTCGTATACAAAAATTGTTCGCGAATAGACTCCCGAATTTAGAGTTTTTTTGGGGACGAGAACTCAAGCTCGAGTCCCATTGTGATGAATATTGAACGATTCAGCATGTCTTCTGGCTAGCCTTTTTGCTAGTGGTTTCACTTGCTTCACCTCATACTCCTGTGCTTCCACTTTGTACCTCTCACGTGTCCGCTACGGAGTTGAGTGTTCTCTTCATCAGAGCAGGGGATGGTGCCCGGGAGTATCAAGAGCTCTCGCCTTTTCAATACAGCGTTCTAGTTTCGATTGATTAACTTTCGGGTACATAGTACAAAAGTTTGCCAAAAATAGCATCATTGAAGTGACTACAGACTAAAAATAGAGGCTGGTAAAAAATTCTCGCACGTTACAAATTACATGGAAAAAAATACTCAGCAGGGATACCACAATAAAATTGTTGTTCTAACCAACTATCTTGGTTATATGTGCTCCAGACAATTAACTGGTCATACAAACCAATGGTACTTTGTTAGATTGATATTAGTTTGAGCAACCAAATTATCAGTGGCATCAACCACGAATTATATTATGAAATCAACCATTAATATGAATTATCCTACCAATGTACTATGTCGATCCAACTTGTAAATTTATCCATTGAATACAGTCACGTATCGTTAATACGAATCAACGCGGCTGTTGTAACCCGTTTATTTGTTTTGCTGTAACCAAATTTGTTTGTTTGATACTGCCAATTCACTCGGTTGATGCAAACAACCGGTAACAGGTGAATAGTAGGCTACATGAGCCATATAGAGAAATAAGAAGTGCGTATTTGACAGTATGAAACGCACAATTCCATATTTTACAGAACTAATCCATAATAAAGCATATATATCGTTGAATTAAATAAACGTAATACAACATCCCACGAAATCATAAAATGACGACTGCGTCACTTCAAGCCGTAGAATGTTTGATAACTGCCAAATCCCACTGCTTTCTGTCTACATGAAGCAATAATCGCAACAGCTTTTTGTTCTTTTTCTTTAATATTTGACATCTGTCCCATTTTGAAAAAATGAATAAAATAATATATCGTGTTATATAAATTAAGTAAAACCGACGTGAAGTACGTGCATATGAATAGTATGACGGTTCGATTATTACTAGCTTCTTCCCGTTCGCGAATAACGGCTGTGGTAGTCGCTCTCCACGGTAGTTAACTTCGTTAACCAATTAAATTCATAATATCCGTTTTTACCATCTTCGCCATAAAGTTGGCTATACTAACAAACGCTATTATTCGTTGGAACCAATTGTCGTGGTTGGTTCTTGGTGACCAATTTAAATATAATTTCTTGTTCCCCCCAACCAATCGTCTTGGTTCTACATACCACTGTCCTAAGTTTCAATTGCTGACGGAACATGATCAAGAGGCGTCAAGGCTATAACCACAAGTAACCTTTAATTTTTTCAGGTGCACACATAATGGTTATTACATGAAATTGTAGCCGGTGTTGAGATAAATATAACGAAAAAGATGTCCTCTAGCTTCTAAAAACAACGCTTTTATGGAACTCTCATACTTCAAAGTTAAAAGTCGAATACAACAAACCAATAATATGTTTAGTGGAAAACGGATACAACGATAATGGAGCGGCTTCTACGATCCTGACAGAATTTGATACTTGAACAATCATCGCACAGGACCGCTAATCATGAAAGGTGTAGCGTCTAATGTAACACTGTAAAAAATCCGGTATTAAAATTAACTGTACGTGGTGTTCATATGAGTCGACGCAGACGACCGGTGTCAATGGCCGGTGTTGAATAGTAGATATAAGTTTGCATCATAATCTCAAAACGTTCAACACATTTTGCAAATAAGCGAATGAAATTCAATGATATATTACGATGTCATTTGCGCTATTTTCCGCATTGAATGTTAACATTTTATTGACTGTTATCCACTCATTCCAAACAAGAAACTTTTGCAGTGGAGCCGAATAATTTATACACAATCGGTTGTCTGACAAGGAAGGTCTTGTGATTCAAATACTATGAAAAGTGTTATATTAGCATCGAATGGGTCAACACTGGTCAAATGTGCATACCAATTGCCTTGAACACCTTAGATTTTTATTTGTCTCCTTTGTATCATATCAAGCATCATTGATAGTTTCGAATCAAAATAAAATTAATTTCTCTGTTGTATTCAACGTACATTATCAGCTAATGTTTGATGTACCGATTACAATCGTTCCCTATGATTTAGTGATGGAAATTGCACACGTCCTCATACGTTCAAGACGCCAAGACTACCGTACAGGTGGATCTTTACTCGACTCACGGGAAACGTTTTCCGTGAACGGAACACAATCTGTAAACGAATGCACATCTGCGAACGCATCGCTCCCAAGGGAAACAATTATTTTCGTTCACGGATACGATTCTCAAACGTCGGGACTAGGCCCCCAGCTGATCCCAGGATCTTCTCAGAACTTCCGAAGTTTCATAACTCGACAAATACATCAATCGAATTATCAACAAAAATGGGGACGCTTTTCGTTAGGTCGACAAGGTTTTAATCAAACAATTACCCTTGGTATCTGAGAAGCTTGTAAAGATTGACTTACAATTAGACATTGGAAAGCCATTATCGATGCACTTGGCACTGCAGATAAACTGCAGTAGATTTCCCCTGCGAACCCACTAATTCTGAAACATTCTTACTGAAACTTTTTAATAGTTTGCGAAACATTGTTGCTGCTTCTCTAACTTCATCAAATCAACCGAAATGTGCAATCCGTTTTTTCTCAAACATGGAAATTTATTTAAATTTTGTAAAACGATGCATCAAAAATGATTTAAACTAAGATCTCATTCAGTGCACGAAAACACGCTTGATCGTATTATAGTTTAGGGTTAAGATATTATTGGACTACGAAAGTTACTGATGACAAACGGTTTAATAAACGTGGAAATCTTCATTGAGAATATCGTTGAGTCACAGCGAAAATGACTTTACAATTCGTTTCAGTATTGGAAAGTAATATCCACGACACGAGCAATATTTCGCAGTCTCGGTTGTAAGAGACGTAGCGTAGACGACGTCTGCGGTAGAGCCTGAAGGTAAACGAGCTTCCGGCGTCTACTACAAGTCCAACCACTGCCAACTATATCACGAATAAGAAAAAGGAAGAAAGGAGATGAGGAAATGTAGTTGAAAAGAGTATTAGAAAGACTGGGGCTCTTCGAGACTTCGCTTTTACTGAATTGCTCGTAACTCATTGTTATTGTATTTCATTGCCACTCGGTGGCGCATGAGCGTGCGTGCTGTGTGTAACGGTGTGGCCAGGAGCGATCATAAGTCGACGCGCGTGTACCGCGTGTACGCCCGCGCGTATTTTACTTTGGTTCAACGTTGATGCTAAAGGTATTGGCACTTTTCGTGGTGCGAGTACTGAACTGCCGATCGACTAATGCGTCCCGAGGCTCGGGGCGTAATAACACGCGGAAAGACTACAGACGGCGCGCCGTCGGAAAGCCGACTCTTGCCACCGTGGTTTCATAATATCGTTGCCCCGGCGATTCGTTTAACGATAGTGTCGGCTTCGATACAGTGAAGCAAAGTAGCAAACGCAGCGTCGATTCTGCAGCATTAACGCCCTGAGAGAAAAAAACACCCTCTACAGAGGAGTAGACGAGAGATGAGAACTGATTGAGCGTTTTTGTCGTTCCCTTGTAAATTACCAGAGTATAGTTATACCTAGAATATCCCCAGACACTGCTCTAATGATAAAAACGATGAGTGAGAACTACAATGCGGGTAAAAAGTACCAGCCGGTTACGATGATGCATTATCGCATTCTCGATGGACACATATATTAAGCCAAGGAGAAACAACTACGTTTTCTTGTTTCTTTTTTTATGATGGAATAATAACTCTACAAATTGCTTTTTAAAATTCTAATAGCAGGGAAGGTTAGTCATTCTTATGAAGCCCTACTTCTTCTTTATGCTCTTATTGTAAGAACTTTGCCAAGCTTCGGAGAATTTTTAAATGTAAGTCCTAAGTATAAATCGTAAAAATAAGTATAATTCTAAACAAATAAGTCCTCGGTATAAAAATAATATTTTTAATTGATACATGGACCATGGTTATCTTAGCAGCGAAAGCTGCTCGATATTATACTTAGATTCCAAGATCTGCGTCGTATATGTTCCTCATAATCATCTTTTCCGCGGTTCGGATTTACGGAATCACTACTCCAATTAACACGGGGAAAATTTGTCATAAATTATATCGTTATAATGTGATTCATACAAAAGTGTAATATTTTTTATTGCGTATTCCAAAAATTATTATAGAATTTCGAGAAATCGTGGAACAATATTAAATTTCACGCGACCAAACGAATTTGTTGAAACTCATAATTTCTCATAAAGATGGAGGATATCAGAACGGCAACTAAGTTAGTAACGCAAGGAGCCTTCCTAAGCAAAGTCTCGGCTTTGAAGACGCATATTTTTTTGTTTCCGGTGCAAAGTAGGAAATATCTGCATATTCCCTTTGATAAACGACTCCATAAATATATTTTTCTGCCTTTTGAACTATCTGTCCATATGTTTTTACAAAAATGTTTAAACCAGTTACGAATTCACTAAGAAATCTTGGTTTCGTTTTATCCGTATTTTCAGATGACATCTTATGCATCGGAAAGAACGTGAAACCGTGCGCGGGAAATGTTGAATTCACGATAAACATGCTAACAAGATGGAGTTTTCTAATTAATTATAAGAAAAGAATTACCGTTCCAAATACGCGTTATAAGCTTCTCGGTTTTATTATCGACACATCGCTTCTGGCAATTAATGGGGACGAGTACTAGAAACGCGCTTCGAGAGGGGAACAGTAATTGCTCTATTCTTGAATGATGAAAACTTTGTCCGGTTTGTTATAATACCAGAATATCTTAGGAAAGATTTGCGCTAGTGGGTACAAAACCTCCCGATAGCGACAACCCGGTTAGAAAATTTTAGTATGAACGAGAAATATGCTCAGATGCTTTAGACACGGGGTGGGGACCATTCTGCGAGGATGAAAACATACATTCTTTCTGAACGGAAGAGGTGAAGAAGCTCCATATTAACTACCGTGAGTGCATAGCCGCTTCTTTCACGGTTAAATTCTTCGTATCAGATTTAAAGAATTTGGAAGTCCTACTTAGGGGTAGATAACACGAACGCGATATCCAACGTAAATAAGATGGCGGGAACGAGTTACCCCAAGTTGAATAGAATAGCTAGAGTACTGTACCACAAATTCTGAACAAAGAAAGATTTGAATTTTCACGGCATGCATCGCTTCAACGGAAAAAAATAGAAACCGATAAGAGCTGAAAAGAGACAAACATACGCACCGAGTAGTTACTGACCGATTACCTGTTTGAAAAAATCTCTAATCGTTTCGGAAGACTACAAAATGACCGTCTCGTCTTAAGATGGAATCGAAAACGCTCGGTTTTTTGTTCATGGCAGAGAAATCCAGACGCATTCGCTGTAGATACTTTTACTATAGACCGGCGGAATGGTTTTATTCTCGTGTTGTCACCATTCTTAATGATCTTAAAAGTCTTAAGGAAGATCCATCAGACTATAAGTGGAATTTTAGTGTTCCTTTTATGGACAAGTCAACCCTGATATATTGTTGATATCCTTGTTGGTGAAAAAACTCATTGTTTTTGCGTGAAATAAAAATATGTTCCTCTTGACTTGTGCAATAACTTTCCCTAGTTATTGGTAAGCTCTCCAGCACGCGTACCAAAACAGGGAATCATCGGAAACTACATACAAAATGTTAATAGAAGCATCATCCGAAAATAAGCTTAAACAATATAATCGCGCAATCTCTAATGGTCATATCGTGAATGAAAAGGAAAATACCTATTTAGGGCAACGGTAATCGTAGTATTCGATTGTCTGTCTCGAAAATTCTCGGAAGGAGTAGCTTACGGGACGCTAAACACGGCTAGGTCAATGATTTTGCAGATTCGGGTGAACAAAATCTATAATGATCCAACATTAAGCAATCTGTTGAAGGCAATATTCAAATTTCGATCGACGAAATCGATATATTCGGAAATATAGAAGCTGAATATTGTTTTGGAGACCATAGCCAAACTGGAATCACTTGAGTGCCTCAGTTTACAAGATTTAACTAACAGAATCCCTTTTGGCTCTGGGTACACTGGACGTAAAGTCCAGACTCTATTCTTGATAAATTTATAAATTATTTAAATAGCGATTGAAAGTGTTGTCCACGTGATAAAGACATCGGACGTAGGGTAGAGTCGACTGAAATTTAATATTCCGTTTCACAATTGCAAATTTGAGTTCTGTACGAGATCAATCTTGAAATACGTGGATTATACGAAGAAAAATCGGAGCAAGGAAAAGTGTCTGTTCATCGCATAAACAACACTTTATACGATAATGTCATCACAGACAGCAAGCAGCTGGACAAAGCAATTACGGAGGTAATGCTGGGTCGACAGGTGTTTTACAACGCATATAGCACAAGATATGCTGCCACTTCGGGTGCCTGCAGAAAGGGCGTAAACAAACATGTCATAAGAAGCTCCGCGAGCTGGTCGAGAGGCTCGACGGTTTTCGATAAGTTTTAAGGACTCGAAGCATTTACAAATTATATCTCGAAAACGAGACTTGACACATAATTGAAAGTTAAGCGAACTTACCCGTAAGTGAATTTCGATTATAATTATATGTTTAAACCTTGTCCGAAGAGATACACTCTCTTTCTCTCTTGCTTCAATCCAAGGATGTGAAGTAATGATTGCTTTAATAAGAAGAACGTTATAATTTTTTATGGTTGCAACATTATTTTGTTTCTAAACAGTATGAGAAGAACGGACTGACGACACGCCGTGCCTGTCGGAATAGGCGGCCCCCGCCACGCTCGTTTTGTTGCTCTGAACTTTTGTGGCAACATCTAGCACTGAAAGCGGTACCACAAATTATATCTCTTCGAACAAGACTTTAAACATATAATTACAATCGAAATTCACTTACCGGTAAGTTCGTTTAATTTTGAAATATATTGGAAAACATATTGTTCTACATGCGATATTTGTAACAACAACAAAATTCTATACCAATGTATATTGAAATTTATCTCATAAGCATACGACATATACATGAAACATATTTTTGCCGTAGAAAGTAAAATATTTTCGCATATAAATTATTCCCATTGGAATAGAGCCAAAAATAATTTTCCTACAGTCAATTGTCTCAACGAGTGCAGATTAAAGAGCATTCTTTTAATTCATGAGAAATAAAAAACTAGAAGATCCCTCCTACCTGGAATAGATTGTAGCCCTTGTCGTACATCCACATCTCGTCGGCCGGATGTTCCTTTGTGCTTTCGTGCGGCTGTCCGGCGTTAAGTACGTGCGGGGGTGGGCCTCGGCTGAGCTGTATGGCCAAGGACCTTTGTAGCAGAAGGAGACATCTCGTGGGGCCGGGGCCCGTGCCGTCTCCCAGGATCGAGGCCATATCTATGCGCGCCCCCGACGCCGTACTCCTCTCACTCCTGAGATGCGTTCCGAGCCTGGCGCCCCCTCGCTCGCTCACTTAGCTCCCGGCTAGCAGAGAATCTCGAGCGGCGGCTGCATCATCACGTTCATGCACTGAGAGTTATTCTGTCGGGAAACACAATGAAAGAGAACGTTTCAATTTCGTGCATGTGATTCGAATACACGTTATATTCCGCGCGTCACGTTTACAGCCCTGTAACGCTCAAGAAGAGAGATAATATACCAGAGAGAGAGAGAGAGAGAGAGAGAGAGAGAGAGAGAGAGAGAGTATGTATAGCTGAATGAACAGCCCACCCGGAAGTTTCATCATTTCCTTAGTTTTACTCCGAGTTAGCCTCCGACTCCTGCGTTATACATGTTCTACCGTCTTTTCGAGTACACCATTAGTCGATGCCTGCTCTGAAAGTCTTTTTGGTGTACTTTATTGTTTACCTTTGAATTATATGGGAAAGACTCTCAGGAATGTAGGATGATGGAGATAGGGGAGATTGAGAAAACTTATGAACTGACAGGATTGCGAGTATACTTATGCGAGGGAAAGTCTGGAGTAGGGGGATACACTACCGAGGTATAGTATTAGCAGATGATATATAGGATAGACGCACAGAAATGACTGGAAAACCATGCAAGACCGGATGTGAACGCGGGATTATTCAATCTCCACCGGACTAATTATTTCTCTGAGAGGTCCACGCCTAATTTGGCGTTGCTCGGGTATGGACAGATGCTTATATACACTTCTACCATCTATAATGCAGTTTGACGGTAATTAACAGTAAGCGGATTAATTCCAGATTTCGATAGCCATGTTGAATAGTGCGAATACGCGTATTAGTCGACTAATAACATATCCTACGGAACTCTGTGTCTAATATTACTCCGATGCAAAGGATAGACATAGACCACACGTTTTCTCTATAGTTTGTCACTCGGGGCCACTGCCGTTCTTCATTCTTTCTAGTTAACTCGAGGGCAGGAGTACCTATCGTGTATTTTCAGTGATGTATACGTGCCGTACAGGGCTAATACAATGTCCGCCTTGACGAGAATCGAAACCGGTAGATATCTCGCTCGTGTATGTTCGCTACAACTGCTAGAATCACATTTCCCCGTGGCGTGGCGAATTCGTCACGTCCCTCGGTTATTGTATCAACACCCAGTACCCACACATTTCACAGGGTCTAATTGATTTACGACCGTACTATTCTCGCTTCCCTACGGACAGTCTTGTCATGATCATTTCTATCTTTCCAGCATATTTGTACGGGCAGATGTTTCGAACGTTGTTATCTTCATTGGAATTATGTTCATGTCGTCTATTTAGAGTTGACTAATATAATTTTTTATCTTTTTTATCTTTTATCGACACAGTACGTAAAAGTTCGTTTGTTACTCGATGAACTAATAACATTTAAGTCGGCTACGGTAAATGTAACATACGAGTTGTTGAAATAAAGAAATAATTGCGTATATGATTAACATCCAAAAATGATTTAATAACTTAACAGTTTTACATTTGTTGAAAACGGCGTCGACCATTTTGCGTTTAGATTGGTTTTACCCCGATGGAAAAGAAATATATCCGATGTACAGAACTTTTCGTCGGTTTCGACTTCATTAAAAGAAAATTTTACCTAATGTAACAGTGTTCGATGCTTCAAATTGTGTATGCGAAATGTAATTAAGTGTTTTCTTCAGTATAATATATTTATAATAACCAATGAGATGGTGCGATCAAACCTCAGAGATTTGAGAAATTATTTATTTCTGATATTTGTTTTGACAAGTTTGTCTTATCTTGGAGGCAGAATATTGGACAGAAAATAGAAATCTGTTGCCAATGTCATAATGTCATAACGATTAATGCGTCACAAAGTGGATGAATTTCATGACTTTGTTATTCCGTTTTTTCTCTCTTTGTCGGTGGTTTGCCAAGTTTCTAAAATTTACAGCCAATTTAGTGTTCCCCGAATGAGAAGGCTGATTTAGGCAAGTTTTTTTTGTATTCAACCTTGTTTGTTTGTGGATCCATAGAGGTATAATCACGTCTCGTTATTTTTCTATCATTTGCTTTGGTCATTTAGTTTCTGGCCTTCACGATACGGAACAAGCCAAATGTTTGTTGCATCTATTTGTATTTTACGTTTACGAGTTAATGAAGCTTGGATGACGTCCAGATTATATCTGCATCACGGTCGTTTGCCAATTTTTTTTACAACGCCTCATCTCTTTTGATATAGTCATTAAGTTGATTTACAGCATCAAACAAACGCAACGAGTATTAGTGCTCGGAAAGCTTGTAGCGCTGCTCGTTGAGTTTTTGACGTGTGTCGAACGAATGCGTCGCGATAAATTCAACTCTCGATTCCAGTCCCCGCATCGATGTTTGATTAGGTGTTCGTGCGTGCGGAAGTGGGTCATCTGGTAATTAGAGAGCACTGCTCGCCAGAGGACACGATTCTGCCACTTGTTGTTTGCTTTTCTGTATCACCGATACATACTTAAAAGTCAATAAACGCAAATTCTTAATACGTACGCTCGTGTTGTTCCAGTTGAGATAAGTTCGCTTTCGAAACTCGATAATTTCAAATACCTTCAAATACTTAATTTTGTCACCAAATTATTCGTAGGCTTGTCCAAATACAAGTGTTGCAGTGATAATTGACTTTGAAGCTGTTCTATAGTTACAGTCAGTTTTATTACGAATTTATAGTGAGTAGATACAATTTTGGTCTGTACAAGAACAAAAGATGGAGATATCGAAGCAGGGTAAAACGCCTACTTCAAAAGTTCGATAACTGTTAAAGTAGGCAAACCCTCTTGTGGGTCCTTTTTCGATAACAAGGATCCACAAGACCCTTTCTTTAAAATAAATTATTATTATTAAACTCTTTATTTTCAAATACAAGAACTTAAGGAACCTAATGTACCTAGAGTGAGTCCACAACAGTGCATTAAAGACGAAAATATTCAAGTAATCGTAATTTATAAATAAGCTATTCGCCTGTAGAGACGATTTTTAAATAAATGGCATCTGCATTAATTAATAATCAATGATCAAGGATATTTTTTGAAACTGTTTGAAAACAAAATACAGTTGACAATAAAATGTATCACAGAGACACCAATCACAATGAACTACCATTGGTATCATTGATGAAGAAGACGAGAAGGGATTTCACCTTGTACGAGTTACAGTGAACCGGCGGAAATACTATGTAGGGAAAAGAACTTCCGGTCGCGTGACTCATGGGTCCTCTACTAGCGATTGTTGTTGCCGGACCGCGTACAGTCCGGACAAGGAGAACGGCCGAGCGATCGTGGAGCATACTTGTTTGCTGCTGTGTGACTACGCCTGGGGGGCTGGGGGGGCTGGACGTGTCTCTCCTGTACGCCTGGCGCCGTCGGACGTCACTTACCCTACCACTCCATGGTCAAAGACTCGATCGGACTGGACGGTGCACAGGATGGAGTGCAGATCGGTTTACACCGCGTGAGTCGAATACGAATACACTGTACACTCGGTCCGATCATTCGACAGAGTAGCGGATAGAGAGATTGTAACTACCGCAAGCGATAAGCCAATGTTGCACAGTTCAGATGTAGCTTATATAAGCCACAAATATTTATCATTCAGCTCCATACCACATTCCTGCAACCTCTGAAATTTTCTCCACATCAGTCGTAACGATTTCACAGTTGAACCGGTAGTTCCTACCGTAAATAAAAATGTCAAACTGATAGACGGCGATCCTTTAAAAAAAGTGATCACCACGATAAATCAACGTTGTATGTATGTCCAGTACTTAGGCTTGCAAACCTAGAGTCTTTCGACTGAGACCGAACCATTAAGATCGAATCATCCAATACTCTGCACTAGGATCTCACCACAAATTTGGTACGAGGCAGCTTCGACAGCGTATGAAATTACCGAAGACCATTTCCACATCCTATATATCCCCATTTCTGAGAACACTCCCGACTATGTCACCCGTCTTCCCCTTTTCAATAGTGACAATAGTTCGGGCGTAAAGCTACACAATGTGACGAAGTATACAGCATGTGAGAGGCTCCCGGATTCCGGTTCGACATTGTAGCAAAGGGGGAAAAGACATTACGATGAAGAGTGGATGACGACGAATAGCAGAGTCAAGGAAAGGTCGACCAAGAAAGCGATAGACAAAGATTGTGAAAGGAAGATTACGTTGGACCGATATCTAAATCCTCCTGCTCGCTCGTGTCTTGACTCTACATCCAAGTTCTTGGGATCGAGTCTTTGGATATTTTCTAAACGACCGTCTGATCGTTCGTTCTATCCTTTCTTTCCTCCTTCGAGTATCCCCCTGCTGTTTTATGGCAATTGCTTTGCCTATCGATTTCTCGAAGACGGTTAAAACCTTGGCGAAGTTCCACCTGGTTTCTGTCCCGCAAGGACGTCGTCTGAAGAGAATATTTATTCTCGTGGATTCCAGATTTGCAAGAAGGGTCGTGAATTTCAGATAAAAATTCCCAATTTAAATGCATTCGTTTTCTTCTTTTTCTTCTTACTTTTTTCATTTTATTTTTCCTTATTTTTATCATCAACGACCCAGCACAGCATGGTTACTCGAACGATTATTAAGTCTCTCGATATATTACGTCGAAAGTATCTTGACATGTGAAATGTCGCAGTGGTGAAACTACTGCCTGGAATTTTATCGTCTGCGTCGTGCGACTACCTTGTCGAGGGCAGAGTAACGATATAGAAATAGATTCGGAGAGAGAGAAAGAGAGAGAGAGAAAGAGAGCGAGAGAGTGAGACTGTGAACGCGTGGTAATAATAATGCGCCAGCGAGATAAATGGAACCGGGTGTATCTATCACTGAAGTGTCCTCTGTATCTAAGTATATATATACCCCCTTCCTGCCATCTATCACTATCGGTTCAACACAACGTAGTGCAGACCAGTTGATCGGTAATCTCCGCTAGGAATTCTATTAATCCAGAGCTTGCGTGCGAATACGCCTGTAAGTACCACATGCCTATGGGATCAGGAAAACCGTACCACCACGTTTCGTTGAGCTTTCACCATAGAAAGTGGCTGGCTTCAACTGCCGGATAGACCCGACGACAATAACGACGAGTTGGTTGTAAGTACCACGATTGTACAGCTTGTCGTACACGTAGACAGAGACTCGCGAGGCTGCACTGGTATTCTTGGACGTACCATAACTACTAATACATTTTATAATATAACTTCGTGATATATGCTGCCTGCAATTCTAGCCACTGGCGACGATCCGATTGATCGACGATTACTGACCCACAGACACTCGATGCAACGGAGAAGAGAGAACAAGAGACAACGGTTGGGTATAAATAGAAAATTTAACAGGTTTCTACTGCTTACGCAAAGATATTAACATTTGAACACAAAAGAATATATGAAAAAAAAAAAACTAAATAAAATTATTTTTTAATAACGAAGAATGATATAATTAATGTTAATCTAGTGGCAGAAAGACCAAAATTTCAACGGGAATCAAGTGAAAGTTCAAATTATTGGTGAAAGCGTTAACTTAACTTTTTGAAATTACACGTTGTAGATAATTTGAAGGTAGCAAATGTTAAATTAAGAAACTGAAAATATTGTTTTATTTTACATAATTATATGTCCAATTGTGCTATTTTCTCACATATTTTTTTCATGATTCATTTATACAAAAGTAGAGAATTTTTAATTAACTTACATTACAGATTGCAAGCGTAAGCGATGGTACATTAGTGTGCAGTCACTTAAAAGAAAGACATTGATTCCGATCTCTCGATGTGCTCTCGTTCTCTTTGCCATTAGCTGAAAGTCCGTGAGACTTTAAATTGGGCCAGTCAGCGGCTCAATAGTTGCAGTGATACGTTAAGCCCGGAAGAGCGGTCAGTCTTTGCTCGGGCACTCGATCACGCCCCCCCCCCCCTGGCCCCTGCGTACGCTAGAGAACTTGGCAGAGTTGCTGTGGCGAATCGGTAGCCATAACGGTGGCACCACGTACGATCAGGCAGCACAATGGAAATTTTCAACGGGAGAGCTCAGAGAGAAGCGACGAGCGAGTACCAACCGACGAGTGGCCGCGTAAACGGTAATACACGACTTCCAGAACGCGCGTTGGGACCCCATAAGATAACGTGAGCTCTCGGGCGCGAGCCATCACCGCGCCAAGTCCTATATGCATGTGCTTAACAACGCGGGCGTAGCAAGAAGGTAGAAGAGCTCTGCGGCGTGAAAAAGTAGGCCGAGATCTCTCGGCCTTAATATGCCTTCCGTCTACGTATCCTAAGTAGGCTTGAGTGTATAAACTATATGTATTTCTTTTCAGGCTCGATTCGAACCTCGTATAAGGCGTACACTCCGATGAATGTACCAGTACGATTGATCGATTCCATCCATACTGGATCATCGATCAGTATCGTCGCCTCGTATATCCTTTTTAAACGGTCGTTAAAGTCTGAACCCTTTCAATCAAATACTTTTAATTGCTATCTATATATCTCTCGTTGTGTGCATAGTCTACCAATGGATTACCTTCGTGCTTGTACTTACAACTTTCTCTTGAAGAAAAAAAAAACTCACGCATCTGCTTATATTTTACTAGGTGAGAAATGGTCGGTTGGTCTCTTGGGATGAAATATGTCATTATCGTCATATCGCGGAGTACAGTATCAAAGAACCATCGGGGACATTTGAAGGTCGATAATAATTCTCTGAGAAACAAATCGCATAGTAATACTTCAATATGAAATATTGCCACGTGATTTCTATCATTGCTAATGATACTTTAATTATAATATTCTGTTCGTGTATTTTCTAGGTTAAAATGAAAAGAAACGAAATATTGTTCTACAAATAATTTTCCAAAAATAAATAACGAACTCGTAACATAAAATAGATAATGAATGCATCATTCACATTACTGTTGGGAGACAATTTTCTCAACTAAACATTCATTATCAAAGACATTGAGAGGTATTACATTCAAGAAATGAAAAGGATCCGGACAGTAAAAGTAATTTTCTTATTATTACTCCATTTTTGTCAAGTGAAAATTTTCGTTAATATCAAATCATTTTGTATTTTATATTCTATGTTTACATTTATAATCCGAGTGACACAACATGTTGCTTGTTGGATAATGTACTAGACTGACAGTGGTAGAAGACAAAAGTTGCAGTGAGAAGTTACCGCTATGCATGATCATAGTAATTGCGACAAATTTTAACGACACTTCTTATCTTTACGATAACAGGATTGCAATTTATTTATTAAATTGTTATTTATCTATGAGTTTCCATCTAGTATTAATAATGTACAAAATAAGATTAAGGACAAAATACACGTCCACTGGCCCGTTCTGTTAATACTTGTTTGGTCATTTGGGAGAACATGGATCCGATGTGAAAGGTGAATGTACATTTTATAAATCGTGTTCCTAATAGCGCCAGTACGTTTCGATATATGAACCAGATGTCAGGCTGTCAGTGTAATTATCCATCTAAGTTATTGATTGTTTTAATGTTATTTGTATTACCATAAGTATAAATAGAAAGTGTCCGTGAAAACAGTAATATGAGGTTGTCCACTGTACTAGGTCCAAGCCAGTCGAAGAGCTAACATTTCGTCTGCTAAACATTGAAAGACAGCTTGATGGTAACCACATAAATGAATTGACGTTCTCCTACTAATTACAATTCAACAAAGAGTTACTGGTTTATGTAATTCATGAGAGAGTACGAGAAGTACCAATAACTAGAAATTTTACCAAAAGTCACCGCTAAGGCACGAAGTACATAAGACGGAAATCCATCAAAGGTAAACCCTTATACGACTTTAATTTATTTAGCCTAAGTTCGTCAATCTCTTCCAATGCTAGAGCACAATAGTTGAAGTCAGTGCAAGTTGCCTTTCGTAGAACATGAAGATGAGGATTAAGAGGAGCCGAGTATGCACAAGCTGCATAGACGATGATTAACCCCGATCATGTCGTGTATACCAGCCCGTAAAGAAGCCCCGCGTCAATACCCGGCATTACGCATGAATTCGCGTGTCCTTGCGGGCCGGCTACAACGAGAAGGGAACGCAGAGGCTACCCACTTGCGATAGATTAGAAAAGAAAGAGGACCATCGTTATCTTCGTCGTCGCAAAAGCCTTTAAAGTCAGTTCAGCTCGAACCTCTTCGTATACGACGTGCTCGACGATGCCAAGCCAATGCTATCGAACCTCTTTTCGCATTTGCCTACTACCAGCAGAAGCCGCTTAGCTGCAATACGACTATAAAGTATACCCGCATCGCAGCATCCGCGTAAGCCTTGGGATCGAATAATTTCAGTCACGAGTAACGGACCTTGCATGCGAACTATAAGCTTCGATGAAAGCATAGTTACAGTGGACGGTCCCTACAGCATAGGTATATTCCCTGCTGTAGGGTAAAAGTAACGAATATGGCTCAGAGGACACTTACTATAGACCATTCCCGAGTCATATAAATAAAAGTTGTTGGCGAAAACTGAAACACGATACATTTCTTAGTCTCTGACAGGAAATGCTAACCAATATAAAAATGTATTAGATGTACGAAAATAATGCATAGACTGTCAAAAATGCGGTGTTGAAATTAACACCATTGTAATACTTCTGTGTAATCCTAACAGGTTTATTAATTTGGTGTAAAAGAGCGGTGTAAGAAAATCAATATTATCGAATGCATACACAAGCAATCAGAGTTCGATCCGTTGAGTTGATCGGAAACTTGAATATTTTAGAAAACATCAACTCATTGTATACCAAATCGTTACAGAACGTCTTCTTGCGAAATATTTTTACCAATGCATAGTGTGCGATGTGAATTCAGAGATCAGATTCTATAGTCAAATACATTTTAATGAGATATATCCACGAGTTTTATCCTACTTCAAGTTACTTTTCTATTGGCGCGAGTCGGAATTATCGATACAATTGCATTAGTAATTAACAGTAAAATAATTGTAATACCTGGAGATGAACAGGGACAAAATACCTAATAATCCGATTCCAATGTCACATTGTATATTGAGAAAGAGATAGGATAAAATATAAAAAAAGTCTCCATCAATGGAAACCCTTGATTCGATGAAGAAATCCACCGCTTATGGAATAAATCACTAGATCAACAGTTTCAAGGCCCATGTATACCTGCTGCGTATAGTAGTACACGGATATATGTATATTGGATAACAGTTAAAGATACATTCGCCTAGAGATACATTAGGCGTCTCGACTAGTGTATATATATTAGTAAATATATATTATACATGCGGTGATACGATGTCTCATCTTCATCCGAGACGATGGTCTCGCGCCGCCCGAGCTGTATCCAGAAGTAGTAAAAGCAAGTTGTAGCCGCGCCGTAAAAGTAGTAATAGTCGTGCATTAGACGGACCCCAAGTGAGTAGAGCAAAGAGAAGGAGAAAAATATGACAGCTCGCGCGCCTCTCATTCCCTCTCACTCGTTGTTTCATAGTATAATTGCTATACACCGTCTATATCTACTATTGCTTCTACTTCTAACGTTTATCAACCTGACGAGGCAAATCGTTCGTTGGACCGCCAGTGATCACGAATTCCGTTTGTCTAACGGATTGTGATATTTGGTAACAGCTTTTAAAACACTCGGTTCCACATGTACGTGACTTCTGACAAGCAATAATCAGTTCTCGCTATACTTTGAAGCAGAGTTTTTGCTCCCTTATTTGTCCACAATTTATTAAATTCTAATCACTTTGGTAAACGTCACTTGTCGTGTATATAATAATACTTTCGATAAGTTGTCGTTACATCAGTTATAAATGTTATTCTTGCCTTATAAAAAAGTTTTGTTTTCATGAACATATTGGTTTTTTTTTTTGCAATTTTTATATCTGAATACTCAAAATTGTCTAATTGATGTTTATAGAGAGGATCTAATGCGCATGCGTGTGTGTGCATGCCTGCAGGAATTCGAAAGCTCAATCATCCAAAACTTAATAATCGTTAAAGCAATCGGGCTGAAATTTGGAACACAAGTGAAGTAGTAATTCTTCTTCGATTCTTGTAATTTTCGACAAAATGTATACAAACAACGCCACACGAAACAAAGTGTATCCAAGGTTTAGAACGTTTTTCCGTAAAGTATATACATCTGAGAGAGATATATATATATATATGATATATATATTAGAATATATCCGGAGAATATAAAACATGTTGTCGTTATATATAATTATATATCCTGTATGTATCTCAAGTGTACTTCATTTCCATTGGGGACATTCAGATCTTGTGTAGTTTTCAAATTTTCGTATAAGGTCTGTGTACGCTTTAACGTACGATTTAAGGATGCATAGTGTTACATTTGACCAAAATCGGAACAGAAATTTGATTTTTATGGGATGTTAATTTTTTTTTAAATTTACCGTATTGCAAATCTTGAGCTGGCCAACCAAAACTTTTTACACAAGCGAAGTACTGTACAGTGATGTTTGGTATGGAATTTCGTTAAAAGCGGTAAAATGATATGTATTTTACGAAACCGAAAATTAAAAATTATCGAACTAAAACTATTTGCACGCATCTGATAGCTTTCCATAGTGTTTGGAATAAAATTTGACCACAATCTATAAAGAGAATCGAATATTAGACCCGATAAAAATTATTGTTTCGATATTGCTTTTGTTTGTATTATACAAAAAAATTAAGATCTGTAGATTGCGAATCACTTGAGCAATCAAACAAAAATTTTGTACGCAGCTGAAAGCTATAAAAATGATTTATCTACTGCAATTTTCGTTAAAATATATCGAACATTTTTATCGTCCGATTGTTCTTACTCCCGTCAATTTGGTGCTACTGAGCGCAGCTTAATAATCAAGCGTGGGAAGTAAAACGTTGCAAATGACTTCCTCATTATGTGAACGGTGTACAATAATGAAGAAGCAATTTGTAGCTCCTACTTTGCAGGCTATTTATAATTAAATATTATTTTTTAAATGCATAAAATGCCAATACAACGAGTAGTAACAACGGTTCGTACCGTTTATATATTTCAGTTGCATTTATATAATTCAATACAAAAATATTAAATCAAATTACTTAATAGAAAAGTACATTGCTTCTTCATTATCTTATACCGTTCACAAATCTTCCTCTATGGCCAAACCTAAATCGATCATCATTACTTCCTGATAACGGTTACTATAATATGTTAACGGTGTATAATAATGAAGAAGTAATTAGCAAAGGTTCTACTTTGTAGACTTTTTAAAATTAAATCTCATTCAAAAATGCTTTACATGGAATCGCAACGAGAAGCAATAGCAGATGTTTTTGGCATTTATATATATTATAAAGTATATTATATATTGTCAAGATTTTCATGAAATTCAATACAAAAAAAATCAAACAAAAAAAATGGACACGTGTATTGATAGACAAGGCTTGATTTAAGAAAATAAATTCCATTAACTAAATCTTAAGTTATATAAACAAAGAATAATTATTTCTATGGAGTGTGTCCATCGCTGCTGTTGACTCCTTGCCCATAACATGTGGCATGTTATCGACTATGAGACATAGTCGAAAAAAATTATTGCCGAAAGGGAACTCGAGGGAATGACTTGGAAGTGGTGATGCGATGCACGTGCCTATTAAAGTGTCCAGATGGCTGGATTATTCTAAGAAGCACCACCCGATGTGATGCATCTTTTCATTGTGTATATATGTACAGTATGTATGTGCATGCTCGATAATGTTTGCTGGCTCTGCGACCCCTCTGCTCACACTAGCTCCTCCCTCTTCCTCGACTTCCCCTCTATCGTACACCACACATCTCGAGTTTCTCATGCTCCCCTTTTCTCACTCTCCACAAGCTCATTCGTACTTTCGGCTGTATCTTTTGTTGACCACGCAGATAAATATGATGAAACCATTGGTCGGTCGTTGCGCTCAAGCTGCCTCTACCATACGTCGATTAGACTGTTAAGATCTTGCGATTATAGGAACTTGGATGGAGTGTATTTGGTATTGAAGTGCAGGGAACTCTCTCCGTCTATGGACGATTTCTCACTGCCATGGTACGTGCTCCACTCATCGTTGCTATCGATCAATCGTTCTCGTTACCTCGTTGCAGCGTTTGCTTATATTGGAGAAAGAGTGGAACGGACATTTCTTGTTTTCTTTGTGTTAGAAATGATCGGAATTGGTTGGAACAATTTTGGTTCCACAATGATTTATATATTTATTGGAGTTTTTTTAACTATAAGAGAGCTTTATATTCTATAAATTTAAAAACTGGATTTGAAAAGAATTAGCTCTTATACATTTCGTATTCTGATAAGCGACAGATTGGATGGCACGAATTAATTTATAAAAAGCACAATGACGTTTTTAATCAGTTTCGGCAGTTCTGATATTGTTCAACCCATTAATCCTATTTTTAGTACGGTACAAATGAATATTTTTTATATAAAGAAAAGATTTATCTGCGATATTGATTGATTTAGGGACTGATAATGTTTGGATTAAAAATTTGATAAAAACTGTATCATTCGGTTTTCAAGAATGTAAGACTATAAGAATGTAAGAGTTAATATGATAACGTAAAAGACAGTTTATAAAAAAGACTTAAATATTTTAATGAATGCATATAAAGGGAAAAAACTATTATAAAGATGTCACATATTCGAAAACGTATTAATTACTCTTTGTTTCAATACCCTGAGGCGCTCGAACCGACATAAAATGTTACGCAACTATTATATAGAAAATATATTTTCTTATTATTTATGTTCACAAATTTTTTATACAATATTTATGCAATATATTTATCAATTGTAACCCAGAAAAAGTGGAATACCTGAGGAACAATCCGGAAAAATGCAGGGCGTCTCGGCCAGGATTTGAACCCGGAACCTTCCGATTGTTAATCGACCGCTCTTACCACTGAGCTACGTCAGGCCGCCAACTACATTTAATCCGAATTGTCCTCATATATTGAATATTCCACCACGTTACACAATATATGCCCTAAATATAAGTAGTTAAAAAGGAGGGATGGTTTCGTAAAAAAAAATGTTTAAAAGTGATGCCGTTTGGAGCGCTGCAGGATAGAACGCCATAAGACGTCAAATAATTTATTTAAGAACTAGTTAAAACTTAGCGTACATGTGATCAAATGTGTTATCTGAACATCTGTGTAATTTAAACGATATTTACAGTTTCCAAGTCACGATAATTACAATTGAAGTTCACATGATTAGCATTGATCTTCTCAAGCAAACATGCACTAACGACACGTTTTTCTTTCAATCGTTTGAACCAAATTCAAGAATTAAACCAAAGCAAGAGGAGCATAAAACAAATATACAGAAAAAAATAGAGATTTGTTTACCGTTTATATGTGTCGCATGCATAACGTGGAGTCTGGAGGGCGCAGCCTAGCAACGCGGTTGAGGGTCGGAGCACCCGCGGGACAGGGGACGGAGCCAGCCCGTACCGACCAAACATAAGAGTTTTCAATGTTTTTTCAACAATTATAACAATAGCGATTTATTCGTTTCTATTATATTAGGATAATTAGAAGGGTAGGAACCTATTACGGTTTGGACGAGTGAAAAAGATGGTGGAGTGTTAATAAGGGACTACACCATCTTAAAACGAACTTTGTACTATGAATTAGTATATTTCTCAAACGGAAGTAAACACAACATGATTACAAAACTGTTGTTTTTTTTTTTTTAATTTTCATATTCAATTTTTCCGTTTTTGTAATAGTCAGAACTCTGAAAATAATTGAAATATCGACTTTTACCACTCTTGATTTTCGATTTCTCGTCGAAAAAACTACCGGAAATAATGGTCAAAAGAAGGGTCCGGAGATATCGTAATCTTGCCGTTTAGTTTTTGATATATAGTGAGTTAAATAGAAATGTAGCAGCGCGTGAGTATCGCGCGTATCGTCACACATAACCCCCTTTTCACATCGCGTACTGCCACATGCGCCTATTTTCACCGCGGCGATGCAGTGCTTATAGATAAATGGTTTCGAAACTTGTGTTAGAGCTCGAAAAGGAAAAGAAAAGATACGAACCAAAAGTTGGCAATCAATCGTGAAAAACGCAGAAGAGAGATTAGACGTGTAATGACTGAAGTCTCTAATATATCTTTTTTTCGGACCCTGGGACATTTTCTGTAATCAGATTAATTTGTATAACCTACCATTTGTATAATCTATGATGACGCGTAAACAGCTAAATGTATAACTTCAACGGCTCAGCGAGTTGCGCGACCTTCGCGAGCGCTGTGTAAGCACAGGACTCTGAAGTATAATATAATACGAGTGCGTAAGATAAATCAATCGCGTAGACGGTACGAGGTCACCATAACTTAGTTCGTTCAAGATACGCGGCTCAACGGCGCTAGATGTGTAAACAGTGGCGCTACAGTAATATTTTCATTCTGGAAAATGTTTTAAAAATAGTCTGAGAATCTCCTACGGTTTCATTTGATAGGTAAATAACTGTTTTAATAACGTAACATTCATACATGTATTTTTTTTACATTTGATTCATATAGGTTGATCCAAATTGCCTCAAATTCAATATGCCCTGGTCTACCTTCCTTCAAACAATATCATCTGTGGTCCATGACCTATCAAATTATTTCCGGTTATTAAAATGCGTCCATCTTTAGCGTTCACTCTGCTGTATTTACATTTTCTTTCTGTATTGTTAATACTACATAATGAGAAATGTGAAGGGGCGGGAGGACTACACGTTTATGTATTCGGTACTTTGCGTGAGATGCACAAGGGGTCGATTAAGCTGTCAAGATCGTTCGATCGCGACGGCACTCTAGCGTAAGTATAAATAGATAGTAAGTGTTGCACGTGTGTACGTATTGCTCTATCTCGGCGTATCTCCGTCTTCTCTTTCACTCACAGCATGATCTGTCATCGATCGAACGACTATCGAGTCTGCGTGTTCCAAGGATCGCGCCAGTATAATACACACACGCGTCTCTCCAGCTACATACGCTCCTTCAGGCAATCAGTCGTTTTTTGTACGTGAGATACGTGCTCTCGCGTACACCACGTATTATCGCTGAGCCTCCCCTTGCGGTGATCTTTCGAACTATAGAATTATCGCGAGGGGACACACAAATGCAGACTTCCACGGCGTAAGCGGGGACCCCACACGATCCTCCTCTCGCGGCAGATCTCTCGCTTCGTTGAGCCTAAAAAATAGACTATTCACGTGTGCACGCATAAATCGGATGGTATCTACGTTTCGCTATAACTACCTAGTGCGTATCTATCGGTAATAAATCCAAGAATGGCCCCGTTCGTGCAAACAATCACCTTACAAGGAGCGTTAAAGGAACGACACAGGGAAAAGGGGAGAGCGATGCTGAGGTTGATAATTACACCTTGTGGTTCTAACTCTATGGTGAATATAAGTATTTTCATTGCAATAAAAATTG
This sequence comes from Cylloceria caligata, assembly GCA_963942595.1. Classification (NCBI taxonomy): domain Eukaryota; kingdom Metazoa; phylum Arthropoda; class Insecta; order Hymenoptera; family Ichneumonidae; genus Cylloceria; species Cylloceria caligata. The sequence goes on along the minus strand of OZ012708.1, from coordinate 9,337,088 downwards.
TTATACGTAGAATATGAATTTTACACATATGCCACATGTATACTATACTTGCGGCATAGATTAAAAATATATTTAACTAGTAAATCCAAGGAATCTCAGAGGGGAATCTAAAGACGATAACATATACGAAATGCACAATTATTTGGCGAAATGTATATCTCTGGCGCAATTGTGTGGGATAATCAAAAAGCGCCTCCGAGGCCTGAAAAGCCCCTAGACCCTTATTTTTCTAAGCTCTTCAAGGAGTTCCCCTCCCTCACCCCTATGTTCTGATTTTTCTAAGTCCTTTAAGGAGAACCCGCCGTGATGCATAAGATGCACTAGCCCCCCGTCACAATATATTTAACAATGATTTGTACCTATATTGTAGCATATTTTTATTTTCATGGGATGCAGGGCCACTTTTACATACCATTGCGCATGCCCATCGATTGGCATCGCTTCGCCGCAAAACTTCACACGCTAATACCGTGAATCGCTCATATTGGAAGATCTCTTAGACTATTCAAGGCGACGATCCACATGTGATGACGATTAAGGCCTTTTGCGTATCAGAGGCACAAATCACAGCGATTCCACTCCATTCAAAGTTCTGACCAGCATCAAGTTCTATTTATCTCGGCGCACGTAAATACGTTCGGAGGCGTACGTAAACTCATACCACATGTGCATACATTCTACCCTATCGGATTTCTAAACTGTCCCGTCGCAGTTCTTCTCCTCAACTGTAAAGTGAACAGCGAACATGAGAGGACGTTCTTGTATACGTATAGTATGTACAGTCAAGCCTTTAATAAGACAGGGGGTAATACAAATAGCAGAAACGGATACCAATTGCTCTAGGAGAAATGAATTCTTTGATAATCGAACGAGGCACATAATTGAAGTACAACATTTGTACATTTTTTTTCTCTGTCAAACAATTAATTAATATAACAATTGATTTTGTGTCTTTAATGATAAAAATAATTATTTTGTAATTAATAATTTTTTGCCTGTAGTCGCTTCTAGTCGCCCAAGTCGTTACTCGTGCAGCCTCGAGAGATTTGATCTTACGCTATCGATATCCACGATTTCGTCCTTTTATATCGTTCTCTTCCTGTATTAATTTTACGATAACGGATCTATTTTCCCACAGATAATTCCTCTTCTTATACCATGATCAATAAAATCCATGATGGTATAGTCAAGGACAAGGAAGATCAAAGAATGCCCTTATGAACTATTGTGAAATACAGATAATACCGAGAAAGGAAATACACGCGTGCTTATATCCTCAGGTTTGAGTACGAAAAGAATAGTTAGAATAAGACGTCAGCGGTGCGCAAACCTCAGCATATGACGGAAAAGGTAGATGTAGCGAGCTTGAAAAAGCCATGGGCAGAGCATTCCACGCATAACGGAGCAAGAGCATTCCATTCGCCTGCAGGCGAACGGGTAGCGTCGGCGTCGTCCACTGCGAGTAGTACAATATAGTGCAGTATACACACAACATGTATACACTGTACACGATTGCAGTATACGTATGGAACGTATGAAATAGAGTGCGCTACGTATGAAAACTGAAGCGCTTGCCAGGGCGCGCTCGCGCCCTGCTCTTCCCGGTATAATGGATCGCCTGGCATATTATTTTCTGCATAGCGCGGATACGTTATGAATATAGTGCCGCGAGCACGAGCCCTGCCGTATAGTATGTACGTATGCCTACGTACCTATATAGGTACATAGTATCTCTCGTTCTTCAGGACCACCCAGAATTCTACACTGGGCTGCTGATGCGCGTCTTTCTCTTCCGAGGTCGCGGGTTATACTGTGTATGCTCAACAGTGGCTGTTCTACGGGGTGTTTATCCATTTCAATTGAAGGAGGGTGCATGCAGGGTTGGAAAAAGGGCGAGAGATGCAGGCAAGAATGATTTTCATGGATCTAAAAATTATATCAAATGATATCTTATTCTCTTGTTATTAACGTTAAAATGAATAAATTAAGTCTCGTTTTGTCTTTGTCCCAATTCTGGAAACGGTATTACAGCAGAAAGCGGTAATATCGGTTTCGGATGCCTTCGATGTAAGCAATGTCACGCTTTAGGATATTCCTAAGGTAATATTAGCTCAGCTATTCAGTTGGTTGATTGGCAACTAAATCATCTGCGACCTCGTAGTTAATGGTAGAAACTAATCATTCTTCTCCGTGGAGCACGAAAGATTCATTATATTCACAATAATGAAACCTGGCAGACGAATTTCTGACGAATCGTCTTCATAGGGCTGATTATACATTTATTTCCAGTTATTTTATTGTAATAATTTTGATAATTTTTTATTACTCTCTTAGATTTTTTATTAGTGAGCATATAAAAACCATTGTAAACCATGTTTTGGTGCAGAAAAATTTCTTTTTGGTCAAATAAATATTCAAATTGTTCCTTAGGTAGTTGATATTCGCCCCCCCCCCCTACGCGATCTCTCCCGGCCCAACTAACAATAACACCCTGCGCAGCTAGTACCTACTCGTTCAGAGTTTCTTATCTCATATCACAATATTCACACGCGGGGTATGTGTTAGCATTGTCCTCGAGACGAAAATATTAAAGAATGAAAGGCGTGATAGTAAAATAAGCTGTTTCAAGACGTCGTGACTTAGAGACGTTATAAAGTCATTAAAGAAATAGGTAAGATCTCTGAGAAAGATGTTACTTCGTAAGTTGATTTTGCTGACGTTGTTAGTAGGGTATTCCTCTAAGCCAAAAACTACATTGGAATAGTGTTATATACGTCAGTCGCAAGTAGGGACAGAGATATCTGCAAACCGAATGACAAGGCAGCGAGCGCAACGGTATAACGCGCGGAGAGCGGCACGACAACGACGAGCTCCGTTCTCATGCGGTGCTAAAGGATGTCGATTGCGCCACGACATCGAGAAGCAGGAGACTCGGTCACCGAGCAATAATATGCTCCGTCGTCTTGGATCATAAATCGCGCATGCTGATGGTGAGCGCCGGGTACCAACGAGAAACGTGACAAGTTCCTTATCCCCTATGCTGTATGCTGTATATTAAAATTTTCGATAAAAAAGTGTCTTTCGTTCCAATCGTTTTTATTATGATTGATTCAAATAAAAAAAGAGAAGAAAATACTTTTTTTCACTTTGATAAAATGCATTGAGCAATTATTTTTGTATGAAAATAATGTTTTATCGTGCAGTAACATGCACCAGGCACGTACGCGTTGGGGTATCAAACGTTTTTTGTTTCTTTTTTCATTAACGGAAATGTTGAAACGAAATTTAATGATAATGGATTTCGTTATTCCTGATGGCGATTTAAGTAAACATGACAACGGTAGTTTAAAAGGTAGTTTTATGTGTTCTTATCTCAAATTGTGATATATAACCCCTTGACCATTTCCAATTTTCTCTTTTGATGATAATTATGGACAATTTAACTATCATACGGACCAAACTTCAAATGAATTTTGTTAACTCTATGTCCTTAAGAACTTCCGCTTCAGGCAGACCTCTGAGTGTCAAATACAATTTTTTTTCATCCCATAAAATGTTATGGAACATCTAGGATTAAAAATGTGACAGTATTTTTCGTTATAATTTTGACTAAACGGATAGGAATTACAAAGATAGCAAACAAATAACCCGAAACGAAATGCGCAGGGCACAACATGGCGATACCTTCGAATATGTTGCATCGCTAATTAATAAAATAATGTAGTCAGAGTTATCTATAGCTATAGCAGATAACTTGGTATGTTTGTTTATTTCGTTTCATCGGATGAAAATATAATCTAATACGACTAATAATGTGGCGATTCGCGTATAACATACAGTCGCGCATGCATGTCCTTAATACGGAAATGAAGTTTCACATGATTGATGTATGGTATGAACATACTGGTACGTGGTACATAATTTCATAGAGTAAAATTGAGCCGTCGGTATGTCACTTTCGTGTCCGGTTTCGTAGAACGGATCCGACACCCGCCGCGATTCGATGCCGTCTAAGCACCGATCACAGTGAAGACTGCAGAAACGCATACACAACTCTCGTAGAAACTTTAATTTCAGATCCTCGCATCTATCGCGATGAGAGTAATATGCGATATCAGTAAGTACCGGGTGCGTTTTCCTACGCGAATAATTGAGCACCGCGGTGGCCACCGTGACTTCCACCATATCGCGTCCTCATCGTTCCTTGTCGTCGTCTTCATCGAGTCTCAATCGGTGATGGCACGCGCACCTTCGTAACCCGCACGTACTGATTGCACGTCATTACGGATTTCGTGTACATACGATCTACACTCTATACCGACAAGGTAAGTAATGAGATGGCCGATGCCGCAGAGTTCCACGACCTAATTGCAGCAACGTTGATCATTACCGAACAAGTACGTCCAGCAATACTGGTGTTATACTGTACGGTACGCGCGTTTGCCTTCTCTCGTATTCCATTTCACCTGGATTCGACAATACGTACTTACGGAACGCGGTAGACTTCGCTCTTTTCACTTTCTTTCACTCTCCGGATAGGGGTTAAGTGCTGTTATTATTAACTTACGAATTACCGGTTGAGAAATCCGAAACGTCCAATCAATCCACAATTTTGGACGTAGATTATAGGGATTCCACTGTCTCAAGAAAGTAAAAGACTGGTCCATCCCAGTTCTTGGTATCTCGGTACAATTTACGCATTCGAACGTGATAGCATCAACGATATTTAAATCCGGGATATTTTTTATCTTGAATGAATAATGATAAATATTCATTTTTCAATATCAAATCATAAAACTACGAGTGGCATAATCCTATACCTATAGTCGATGTATAAATAGATTTGTCGTAAATTTGTTGTAAAGTTTTCATCAACCATCATCAGGAGATTGATGGAAAGTGTACAAATAATTGACGACAAATCTACATACACGTTAACCACAAGTTTAGGATCATACCAGTGGGTTGACTTTATCGGTTAATCAAACGTTGATCAATCGTAAACATCTTATTTATATGGCTAACCATATTCTTTTGCAAAAATTACTATTTGTATTCAATGGTACCATTAATCGATGAATTCCCACTGATTACTAATGCCATTGTCGAATACTCATAATGATTTCCTGAGTAAAACAAAATGTCTACAGTTGATCAATTGTAGACTTTTTTTTTACTCCGGTTATGACAACGAAATTACTGATCAATTATCACACGATTAGATCTGATGAAAATTAAGTGTTGTTTTACTAACAAATATTAACTCAACGAACAAAGGAGTTATAGACATAATGTTATGATCGGCACCAATAGGAATTTATTACCAACAGCCAAAAATCGTTTTCTTTCCATAATCTTTGTTGTAATGATGCTCATGTAAAGCCATTCACCAGAATTATTTACCATTGGGCAATGAGAGATATTCACTTTGGGCATAAATAGTACTTCAATAGGATCCAAAACCAATCCGGTATATTACTAGCCAATGTTATAACCCATTGATGAAGTAACCGTTGGTGCGTTATTTAAGCATGGGAGCGCTAATGGGAACTTGTCACTAAACAACTCATGCTCTCTGACTGCACTTCCTGATGGCTGTGCGACTAATGATAATGCAATATGATAATCGTCCGAATGACAGATGGTTCGTTTGTCATAATTACTTGCACTCGTAGTACTTAAAATTTTATTTTATTATCTTTAATGAGATATGCGGATAGATGAGGCGAAGATGAAAATTGACTGCATATTTCGTATTGCAATTGATATGGATGCATTATACTCAAGGACAACCCCGGGAAGCCTTTCTCCGAGAGGCGGATAATATAAGTAAAGCCGGCGGTGGACACGACATTTATCAGAAAGCACACTTGCGCTCGTGCTACTTGATTTTTTATCTTTTTATTATTGAAGTATGCAGGTAGAAGAGGCAAAGATGAAAATGAACTGCATATTTCGTGTTGCAATTGATATGGATGAATTATACTGAAGGACAACCCCGGAAGCCTTTCTCCGGTAGGCGCGATAGTGCAAGTAGAGCCGGCGGTCGACACGATATTTACCAGTAAGTACACGCGAAACAGGAAAAACTCCTCGATGTTATTCTCCGTGGCCTCGACTGCGAATCGCGAGACTCGTCCTTATTATCTCCGTAACCGTTAATCCATTGAAGAGTCTCTCTCGTTTTCTCCTCTTTTCCAACAGATACTTCCGGCAGCGGGCGTAAAACGCGCTCGAGAAGAAGAAGCGAGAGGGGAATCATACCGTGAAAAAAAATAAATAATCGAACTCTTGTTTTCGCGCTCGTGCACCCAACGTGCCATAGAGAACCGACGAGTTTCCGTTTTCCACCTGAGCGTCCGACGTCGGCGTTGAATCATACTCAATACCTCGCCTAACGTATCCTATCCTGCAGAGATCTAACTCAGTGATGATTCCTTCAAACTCTCCCTTTTCTCGAGAGTTGGCGCGCACCACGCTCGCTGCATATACTTCTCGTCGTTTCGATCATCCAGCGCGATCCTCCTCAAGATGCACTTTGACATCGTTTCCTCTCGTCCTCGCGCTTCCAAGTAGAAAGTATTTTGCACTCGAAACTTAACGCTTCAAGGAGGACGAAGAAAAAGAGGGAAAGATTTTGCTCGTCCCAGGGGACAAGATAGAAAGTGTCCCGCACTTCTGCGCGAGAAAGATAGCGAAAGCAAAGGAAGTTTTTTTTTTCTATTGAACGATGATAAATAGTATTCATCTTGAAAAAAAATGTGACAAAGGTCTCGTCGAACATTTTTACGAACCCTTCTGTAGCAATGACATCGATGATTGCACTCAAAGAAAAATTTTACCAAATCATTTAAATCTGCGGTTGCGGATGGCGAACTAAATAAATTCTCCATGGGAAAGAAATATATCAAAAAATATATTTGACGTTTAGAACTTTTCGTCAGTTTATATATCAGAAATACATTTTAAGTATATTTTGGACACCTCAGATATATTTTTCCGCTTAATATATTTTATATATAATCTAAAATATATCCGAGGTGTAGAATCTTTCGTCAAAATATATCTAATTATATATCTAAGATCTTGTATATCTTGCATACGCTTTATTTTCATGGGGTTTAGGTGATTAAATCGATATTTAGTCGACCGAACTAACTGAATATTTTAAAAATTGTATTCTTAGTTGATCAAAAAAATATTTTGTTGAATCAAGAAGATATTTAGTTCGCCACCCATAACTACAGATTTACTCGATTTCCCTAAGTTTTTTTCGCTCAGTGTATCTCCACTGTAAAAAATGGTGATGAATTTACAATCCAAGTGTGTATTAAATTTATGAACCAGGTGTATGAAATGAAGAATTCATATACGCCGGGTTGGAAATTTAATAATATAAATTTACCCAATACGTGTCCCAAATTAACAAAACGCGTAATTGGTTTGGTCATTAATGGATCTGTGTATGAAAATCAATGGTGTTCAAAGGTGTTGAAAATTAAGTGATGGCACTTCAAGAATAAAGTAAGGGCGTCTTAGAAATTTTGCGCGCGATTGCGCTTTAAAATCAAAGATCAGTTGAGAATTATCAAATACTGGATTTGAAATTAAGATACCGTAAATTAAAAACGATAGTATGGATAACTTATATACAAAACTAGTACTCCATATTTACAATACGTGTTTAAAATTTACAAAACACGTAATTGGTTTGGTCATTAATGGACCTGTATATGAAAATCAATGTACGGATATAATCGACAGTTATACCTTTTAAAACAGACATTTTAAAGTCATTTTAAATATTAGTGAGAGATGTGCATACAATTTAACCCACAAGACAATAGAAACTAAAACTTTATATGATACATTAATTTCGATACACATCAATCCTAAAAATTCCTCAAAGGAATAGTAAATTCAAATACATTATACTTGTAACATTACCGACAAATGCAATTTTTTTTCAATCACAGTGACTATTAATATTGAGTTGAACGATTTAAATTTAATATACAGTTTATTTATAAAAACTTCCGATACCGGTATATTAAATTTAGTATAGAACATTTTTACAGTGTCGTCACCAAATGCTTGGATACAATATTTAATTTTAAATTTTCTTTCGGTCTCTAATTCCGATTTCCCTTCTCTCCATGGCACTTTACACCCATTACGTTAGATTTGCGTGTCTCACGTAAACGCCTGCACACAATCATGAGTGATCTTCACGACACAACGGCTACAGAAGAAGCGGGTTGCTGCTGTCCGTAGTGTGATTTCTAGTTGTTGCGACTACCTTCAGGGGCCAATGTGCGGTTGCAGCTGCCTATGGCTGTTTTATATTGCTGCCGTCTCTTGTTCTAACCTTATAACCGCACGCACGCTGCAACGGCGACTTTGGTTGGCGAACTCCCGTACAGCGTTTACGACAGGAACGATGCGACGCCTGCGTTAACCAGCATACACCTCTGGGGAAATTGCCACGTGCGAAGTCGTCAATACCGTGGCGTGAACCTTGCTACAGGAGATAAATAGATAGATGGATATTGGAAGCTGAAAGCTCGTTGCAGCTGAGTAGATCCACGAGAGTGAAAACTGTAATACACGTAAACATGTTTACGTGCATGGGTGTACTACACACGTTCTGTGATGATTTCTTGCTGTGAACACGCGAGAGTGGTATTCAGAACTGTGAATATTATGTGAGAATAAGTTGTGAATATTCGCACACACAGCAGCATCAGAATTGTTATCAAATGATAGGATTATATTATAGCCGTGTATCTCATTGTCGTTTTTATTCTCCGCTGATAATCGAATGATTTTCAGCGCGCATCTTGGAAACGTGACGAGAATACGCATCTCGTTCTCGAGTGGTACCCGATAGATGTGTGTAGGTAAAAGGTACAAACATTATCGTCCATCATTCGAAATAATTGCACACTGTAACATATTTTAGAGGTTGAAAAAATATCGTCGCACTTTCTTGCTTATTTAATAAAAGCGTTACGTTGATTACTTTTTTACCCGTTAAATACGTGTGACGAATCTGGTGCATCATGCGGATCCGCTCAAATTGATCGGGTAACGCGCTGATCCCACATGGAAAAGAAATATATTCTACATATAGTAGAACTTTTCGGATTATATATAATATATCAGAAATACATTTTATCATGTTGTGCTACAAATTTCTGATAGTCTCTCTCGCCCCTCTATGATCGCCAAGGGTAATATCTCACTTGTCTTCTGAGCGGCTCAGTCGGTATAGCATATTACCTTCAGTATATTTTGGATACATCACAGATATATTGTATTTTCTCGCCGTATATATTTCGTCTGTATATCCTAAAATATATATCTGCGATAGAATTTTTCGTCAAAATATATTTTATATATCTGCGATATATCTTTTAAATATCTTGATATATTTTATTTCCGTTCGGAAAGAAGCCGTCAAAATATCGTTAAAAAATATCGAAATAATTTGAAGATTCACTTGAAAGTGTATTTTCTTTCATTGTAAAAACGGAAACATGTTACACATAGCATTGTTATTTCAAATAAAATTAAAAAACGGTGTTAATTTAAAAAAAAAAATCTCCGTATCGCTAAAACTAATGCAAAAGAAATCGGCCATACACTAAATTAATATCATTTTTATGTGTATAAAATGAATGCTCTTGACAAAAAATAAAAGCTAGTACATCAAAATAGTAATAAAACATAACGAATTACGTACGTTTACGACATTTAAAAAAAGGAATATGCATAAAACCGTTATTTTACGAAAAAGTTTCTACATCTATTAAATAAAAGAATATTTATAATAATTGAACATTTATAAGGATCTACAAGTAATATGAAATTTTCGTTTATTCCATATTCTCAATGATATTGGTTTGAACTTTTTTGGATCTACTTTAGAATTTATTTTATAACGAATAATCATTTTTGGCTACTTTTCTTATGCAAAAACCGCTACATAATTTACGTTTGACTACAATTTTATTAGAATATTTAGTTTAATTTAGAATTAATAGTTGAAACATCGTTTTCTTAGAACGTTTGATCAATTTTGGAAAAAAATGTTTGTGACGATCATTTAATCTTCCCTATCAAACAAATGATTTTCTTATTACAGTGGTTTTTGCATTTTCATCGTAGAAGGATGCATCACGACCTCTCCGAGTCGTGCGAAAATATTGTGCCCGCCAGGGGTTTCCTTGCTCATAATTCACTTGCCATTAGCGTTCGCGCCCAGACGCTCTGTATGTACGACATACACTTGTAGATATGCGTCTGTACAACTTGAGCTAAACATAGGTCTCGTAGCAGCGCGTGACATTCGATTAATTTAATGCACGTCATTAAATGAATAATAACCAAACGATATAATTCACTGTGACGGGGGAGCGACGAGTACACACCGGGACGGATATCGCAACGATAAGAGTTTGTAGATACTCTGCAGCACTCTTGGATTATGTGTCTGGTCGTTGAAAGATTTACGATCTATCGCGAATTGGAAAGTTTGAAAACTGATAGGCTAAACGCTAATATACATACAACGATAGTAAAGTTGCAAACTGAGAATAATATAATGTAGCATTACAATATTTAAAAAATAAGAATAGTGGTCGTTATGGCGAATCTCGATCATTGAAGATGATAAAATAACCTCGAGGAGAGAATATAAACGCGTGTGTGGTGGGTGTAATGGTCATGTGTACCAGCAAGGAGACTGCATACCCCTTAAGATCGATGCCCAGATGCGAAATGAGACGTTCTTGGTTGTCTACGTAGGTACCCAACGTTCAGTGTTCTCAGTCTTGAAGAACTTGTCGCTGATTCTCATTGTCCAACAATGCCTCGATGCTCTCATTCACGGGATGAAAACAATTTTTGTTGTGCAGTCTAAGCTCTTCTAAAATATTTTAGCTAAATATTCATGGCACTAACAAAAAATGTCGTAAAGTGTGAAAATCGGATTTATTAAACTCATTCGTTAAATGATGGTTTTTCGTTGTTTTCACAATTTTTGATTCCTCATGGAGGAAGCTTTGCTTTCATGCAACATTTGTCTCCAGATTTTCAGGTCAGGATACTCCAAATAGTCTAAAACATCTAGAAAAATGGTTTTGAAAAATCGTACACGCCCATCTGGCCGTCTGCCCATGGGCGCGCACGCGCATGTGTTTAGGGTTCCGTAAATTCAATCACCGTTAGAGAACTCAACTCAAGAACCGTTAGAGCATTTGGGCTGAAATTTGTTACACAAGTGAAGTAGTAACAGCTCTTTAATGGTTGTGACTATTGATAAAATGTATGCATCCATTTAGATTTGATGTTTTAAATTTTAAAAAAGGGCGTGGTTACTCCCGCAAAACTTCGGTCATTGCGTTAAATAGTTCTTCATGACTGCAGACATATCCAAGGTTCATTGATTTTTAATTTGGCGAAAATTGGTAAAGAGGTTCGGATTTAATGAGATTTAGAGTTTTATGAAGAATTTAAATTATTGCACTAAATTTCGCAAGTCTTGATGTGACGAGCGAAACCTTTCTACACAAACAAAGTTGATTTTGGTACAGAGATTCGTTAAAAATCTGTAGACCGGTTAAGATTTAACAAAGTTTTGAATATTTCAATTTGTCACAGATCCAACTACTGAAAATTTAGTGGCAGCGAATTTGAACTTCTCGTACGTAACTAATATCTTTCAGGGATGTTTGGTATAAAATTTGACCAAAATCGATGAAGGATTTCGAATATCGTGCAAGGTTACATTTTTTCATTTTGATATTGCTTTTGTTTGTAAAAAAATGAAGACCCTGCAGATTGAGAATCACTTGATAAATCGAACTAAAACGTGACACGGAAGTGAAGCAATAGAAATTTTGTTATATACTGCAATTTTCCTTGAAATATACTAAAACGATCAAATTTTGTGGGTTTTTAATATGATTAACTAATTTTAATATGTGCCCGTCGGTTAATAAGTTGGTTATAAGTTTGGTATTGAATCTGTCCGTAATCGTGAAAGACATTTCCTCAAAACTTGAATTGGTGAGCGAAAACTTTTTACATAAACGAGACATTTTTCAGCAATGTTTTGTACAGAGTTTCATAAAAATTTCTAAACAAAACCGTTCTACCAACCGTTCTACCAACCGTTTTCCTAACCGAGCTCTTTTTCCAGTAATTATCCCTCTTCCCTTAGACCCCAAATTCCGACCATTTCCAAAATCTGTCTACGGCCTAAGTTGGAGTACAATGACACCAAATTTGGTTATTATAAATGAAAAACTGTAAATTTGCATAGCGATAAAACGAAGAAACAAACAATCAAATGTTCATCTGTATACTATATATTACATATTTGATGTTCCGTTGTATATAGCAGCGCTTAATTATCTTGCATCAATTAAGCGTCAATTATACGTTATCTTGACAAACCATCGTTCCGTGGACTTCTTCTTCATTTTACTTTCCCTTGTAACATTAAAATTAAATTAATAAGAATTTGAAGTGGAACCTTACACTGGCTTCCTCCTTATTTTTCACCTTTCACAAAGCCGCCTCTCTACAAGGAAGTCAAAATTGATCAACGTCCTCATAGAGATGGCTTTGTGAAAGGTGGAAGATTATCAGGAAGCAATGCGGAAGGTTCTACTTAGCATCCTTATTTATCTGTTACCTTTACTATTTAACTTATACTATTGACACGTGGTTAATATGGAATTAATATACAAATTACTTGTCCCGTAGATAAATAAATAAATAAATAGATAAATATGTAAAAAAACTATTAAATAAGATTAGTAATAAATGTATTGCATAATTGCATCATTTTCTTTCAACTCGATAATAATATAATTGCGTACAATGAAATTCAATGATATAGAAATTATTTAATTGGAATATGTAATATTCCAATGTAATGATCCTGGGCCATTATTACATTTGTATTACGTACAAGCGCCACATTAGCTCGAAAATTTTATAACTGGGTACACGTACTGTGCTAGTTGTGTCTCCTGTGGTTTCCCGAAAGCCCAGGAAAAAATCTTCAACGAGCGAACAAGACAAAGGAACAAACAATCTCTAGTGGAAGGAAGTGAAGAGAAATGGATGTTTATTCGACGCCAAAGTTTCGCGCCAACCGTACGACAGCTGTATCATTCATAGCGTCTCGTATACTACCCAGTTCTGCCAACGTATCATCACTGGAATCCTTGCGCATTATACACGAATCTTAAGAAGCTAGATGAAACGCCTGGTGCAGACACAAGAATGGTAGATGAAAGTCACACAGGAATTCTCACGGAATTTAATATCGTTCTTCCCTCATCTTCCCTTCTCAGAATTATTACTCTTTACCCACTGTTATTCGCTGAGCGACATTGAAAAGTTTTTAAACTTTACGAGAATAAGGAAGACGACTTTTACTACCTCACCAGTTGAGCTATATATAGTATGTATAGCGAAGAAAATCGTTACTTTGTTAAGGGATACAAACTCTATCTTCCCATGCTTTAGGTACTTCGAGATTCTTGAATCCTCGAATCTCTTAATTGTTTAAATGCCAGTTTGTTATGTATTCAGAATTTTTCTTGTTCAAAACGAAGATGATCTTTAAGGATAATGAAGCATTCAGAGATTGAGAAAATTTCACGTGGGCACAATCTCGTCACTGGGTATCTGAATTTAATCTTAAGCTCTAAAATCTATATCGTGCTTATTATGATTTACTATTTCCTTTCTTTTACCATTAAAGCAATTAGATGATTGAATGCCATAGCAGAATGTTAATTCTCGGTCGAGGTCTGCCAGCACGGTCCCTAGCTTTTTCGTGGGCCCTGGAAACAGTGCTCTAGTGTGCCCCATCCCTGGGCCTCGTGACCAGAGATCTGTGAAACGCAGCTTGAATACTTACTGGAACATTTGATTAAGGTGCATTTTGAGTTCACATCTACTTTGCCTATTCTTTTGACTTTTATTAATATTAATTTATACTAATAAGCATGTTGTTCAAAACGTTAGATTGGATGATAAATGTTTGTAAAATACGTAAAGTGAAATGGTTCATTTACTTCGAGCAGCACGGTGACAAAAAATATCTCGATCTTCGTTTCAAAATCGTATGGGATTAGTACCTTACGTCAACCAACTAGAACAAAACAAATGTTTTAAATTATTTTTTTACCGTTATACTCGTTACTTGCATTTTTTCACCATCTTTAAACAGCGTACATTAAAATATGTTTATTATATATTAATAAACTTTATATATTAATAATTACAATTGTAATGTTAGTGTAGCACTATGTACTGTGCACGGGATAACTTTTGTCAAATTAATAATTAACGAATTACATAAAAGGCGCGGAATTTCAATTCTGGCTATGATTTTTTGACTAAATTTTTCAATAAAATTGAAAATTTGATAAAATTGCAAACTTCATCAAGTATAAACCTCTTATCAAATTCTCGATTCTCACCAAATTCAAGAATACGTATCCTTGTATCCTAGACAATTTGTCTGCTAAGTTTCAGTTTGATAGGTAATAATTTAGAAAAGTTAAAATGAATTTTTGCTCTGACGAAATCTTACAAAAATTCATCGTTCAATAAAATCTGAACGCCTTGATCAATTCATGCCAAACTGAATACTGAACAACCTTGCCCCATGGCCTATTTTAGTCGGAAGTTTTAACTCAATAGCTACAACTTTACGAAAGCTGGGAAGCGTACATCTTTTTAAGAAGAATTCAAAGAACCGTAAAATGAGACACCCGTTAGCGATTTGGCCCGTTCACGAGATATATCCATGGAAATTTTCTCATTACACATAAACACACGTACATGCGCGTGCACACGCACACACGAACGCACACGTACATTTTTTCTAAATAAGATTTCTCAACGTTCTAGGACATTTTAAGTACTCTGACATCAAAATCTCGAGAACATTTTTTTTTACAAAACTAGCTTCCTCTATAAGGAAGCAAAAAATTGATGTAAAGTAGAAGTTTGCACGTGGCATCCTTATTATTTTTCACATTTGAAAAAATCACCTGTATGATAAAGTATTTAAATCGATTTTGGCTTTCTCGTACAGAAAGTTTTATCAAAGTTGGAAATTAATAAAACAACTAAATAAAATAATAACTCGATTCATGAAATGTTTCGGAAGTAGAAGTTGCTGTAAAATTAAAACCATTTCATTTATCTTCACCTAATTGAATTGTATAATACCTGTGAATGTTAGTTTGTTTTTGTACAATATTTCAGTTAAACTATACATGAGTTGGAGCGACATTGTCAATAATTCGAAAAATAAAAAATCCTAAAAAATCCAAACCGCATTATAGATTTTGTTCAGATTCAATTCCAAACATCGTTGAACATTACTTTATCTGTAAATAAATATTTAGCTAGGTAACTATAAAATTTGCGACAACTCAAACAAGTACAGATATTTTTCACAAAATCCAAAATGTCATAAGGTTCAAATACGTGAAT
The DNA here is from genome assembly GCA_963942595.1 of Cylloceria caligata. NCBI lineage: Eukaryota > Metazoa > Arthropoda > Insecta > Hymenoptera > Ichneumonidae > Cylloceria > Cylloceria caligata. The sequence goes on along the minus strand of OZ012708.1, from coordinate 9,321,557 downwards.
CACTTTTCACGAAAATTATACAAAACAAAGAAACATTTCAGCTTCTTTTGAAGTTGACTTCTTGTACCAATAGCGCGATGATTACTCTTCCACGAAGGAGCGTTAAAGAGGTCTATTTGCCGGAGTTTGAAGTAGTGTACAGTAACTGAAGAGATCCATTATTTGTGATTCTTGATCTTAAAACTTAGCTAGCCGCTCGATTATACCTTCTGACCGTCTTGAGATGCGCCATATTATTTCTTTCGATGCTCATCTCTCAGAGTTACCGAGCGGCATAGCGAGTACAACACCGCATAAATCGTGAAGTGTAGCCGGCAGTAGCTCGAAGATTGAATGGTCAAGTCTATTGAACGACCACGGGGAATCGCGCCGAAAGGTTTCTCGTTTTTTGTCATCGTACTTACGCTTTCACGAGTATACTACAAGCGGTTTAATACTCATTCACGGAAAAAGATGTAGAGAGAAAAAAAGTGAGAAGAGGTCTTCTGCACGAACTGAGTAAACGTGAAAGTGAACGGGTGCGCTAGTTTCCACCCTCGTTTCTGTTGCTTTTTGGACATTTCATTGAATGAGGTACATCCTGATCAAGACGATGATTACGCTGATTTGAGTATCGTGAGCCAGAAATAATGTCGATGCGACACTTACTTCTCGGTCGCGGTTGTCGCCTGTAACCGGTATCGATCCGCCTTCGATTAAAATGGTCGTTAACAAAAAATTATCGATTGACACCTCATTTCTATGAAAAAAATTTTTTGTCAATATATAGTCAGGGATAAACTATTTAACTGAAAATTGACATTCAATTCTATGTCACAGAGAAAAAGGATCTGTTGCGATTAACAATTCTTATCAACTGTTACATCCGAGATCTTCAACGATGCGTGGAGTAAAAGTGTCGGATTATTTTTATTTATTTATTTAAAATATATAATTAACATGTAATTATTATGAATATTGAGTAGAGACGACAACTCCTTCGGTCCAGCTTATCACCTTTGTCTTCTAATCTCATAATGCGCTGTTCCTTTAGCGTTACTTTTCAATCTCCTTTTCTATAGTACACGATACCGCGACTCGACCACGATGTTCGAGCGCATGAAATGAAAATTAAATTGTCAGTTGTACTACGTGCGTCGTCGATCGGCGACGTACTACGCGCGACGGCGGTTGACGCACGTAAAGTCGATGTTTATTAAAGTTTATTTCCGTGAGTAGGTACCGGCGTGACCGACCACAAAATTTGTTTCTCCGCGATTCGATGACTTACCGTCGACAATGTTGAAAATTATTGAAACCACTTTGACGCGCTTCCTGGTAATCGAGGAGACACCGCACGTGAATATTAAATTAAGATTCTCCACCAGTATAATTCTGCGGATGAAATACCACATTCACTCAAAAATCAAAATTTAAACAGTTAAATTCTAAAGTCGGTATTCAATCTCTCTCTAAAGATAAATATTGTTTCATCAGTAGAATCACACACCGAATGTGTAAAAATTAAGAACAATAAGTCCATTTACATAAATGATTAACATAGACATATCCTCACAAAAATTCGTGAAATGAATTGAAAAGGAACCAAAGCACGTATCGTGAACGAAATCGAGGTTACTCAAGGACATATATGTAACGAGAAGTGTACTCACACAATATCGACGAAAAATCAAAAATTGGAAAAAGACAAAGTGTTTCAGCAAGGCATCGCATGCTTGGACCAAGCTCGAATTAAAAGCTAATTTCGACAGCCACGTGCAAATACGATCGAAGCAACGTGAGGCTGAATATAAGATAAGTGAATCGCTAATAACCGTACCCTTATCAATAAAAATTCCTGGTTTTAGTGTCAAAGAAAATGACAGAACTTAGAGAATTAAAAATAAGGCGGGCAAAAATAAAACGGCAAGATACTCCAATGGTGACGTATTTTCAATGGCCGGAAGAGAAAACCGCAGCTGACGCTCAAGTCAGAAGGGCCAAGCTCGAAGAGTGTTCAACACAGCATTCGAGACAGCATTCGAAAATCTAGAGTCGAAATGAATCCGACGAGCAACGATGAAGAACTCGCGCAAAATCTGCCAAATGGCGAGGCGGACAGAAAATTGTTCGAGGCTAACTATTACAAAGCCACAGGAATAGCTCAGGCGATAATCGATCAAGAATTTATGGTAAAAAGACGACAGAACACCTAACACGGATAACACGCAGTCTAATAGACCAATTATTCGAGAACAGCCGTGGCACAGATCGAAACTGCCCGATTTCAATCTCCCAGAATTTCGAGCCGAATTCACCACATGGATGTTCTTTAAAGATAATTTCGAAACAACGATCGATTAGGCTCACGATCTCACACCCATAGAAAAACACCCATACCTCGTTGGTGTACTTAGCGGCGAGGCTCTAAACGTAATACAGGGACAGAACATTTGGAATGATAATTACGTATATGCACGGAAGCTATTGAAAGATACGTATGATAATAAAATAATCATAATTGAAACTCATCTCGATGAACTTTTGAACTTTCCTGTTATCGCGAAGGAAAGCAAAGCTGATTCGATCAGATAGTTCGTTTGTCACATTCGAACACACGTGAGATCATTGGAATCACTTGGCCAACCGGTCAATCAATGGAAAACTATGATTCTTCATTTGGTGTAAAATAAAATAGATTTAGATTAAAAGATCGTACCACGGAAAACATGCCCAAGATAGAGGAATTTTGAAAGTTTTTTGCGGATCACTGTAACACGCTCAGGGTTCTCAACTTAGGAAAAGTAAAATCAGCTAGTTCATAACTGCAAAAGAAGAAGATAGATAAAAGGGTCGCTCTCACTGTCACGGCGTAGAAATGTAAATACTGCAAAGGACCTCAGTCAATTTACAAATGTGAGGAGCTACGAAAGCTATTGCCGACAAACAGGAAAAAGTAAGTTCTCAACAAAAGACTATGCGTTAAGTGTCTAGGAGCAGGGCATTTCGCGAAAGACTGCAAGTGAATGTTGTGTCAGAGTTACAGCTAAAAGAAAATAGTCAATCCAACATGGTATCAGTGGTCTCTCACTGTATGAATGAGTCTAAGAGCAAATCAACATTGTCAATGAATAACTATGGCGAAGAAAGCTTGGTGAATATTTGTTAAACCTATCGGCCAATATCGAACGTCATTTTGTCTACGGAATGAGTGCACGCTTACGACATAGAGGGAAATCCTTAAGTATGCAAAGTACTTTTGGATCTCGGCTCTCAGTCGAACCTGATTGTTTGCAAGAAAGCTAAAATCGCGATGCAGAAAAGAGTATCGACAAATCAGAGATATAAACAACGACAGAACGAGCGCCGGAAAAGTGGCCGAAGTTCGAATCGAATCAATTCATGAGGACTTCTCCACTAATCTCGAATGTGCGGAACTTTGTTGGAAAATTCTCATTAGAACACCGAAGAATCGTCTTCAAGGACAACTTGCTCTGCGGAACACATTTTTAGGATGGATAATCGGGGGAGAAATGTCCGGAACGAAATCGAACTCCTCGATAACTCATGTCTCGATTACAATCTAAGCGTTGAACAAACAAATCGAATGTTTTTTAAAGCAAGAAGAGCTTCCACAAACGTCTAAATACACAGATAAAAAAAATATTGCGAACAATACTTTGCGGACACAATCAAGCGAGATCTGGATTGCCGATTTATCGTACGATTGCCGCATTGAACGAATATCGCTCTCGGAACATCAAAAGAACAAGCACTTTCACGATTCTTTGCGCTCGAACAAAGATTCGCTCGAGATTCGGAACTTCAGCAAGCGTATGTCGAATTCATGGACGACTACATTAAACAGAATCACATGTCTTTATCAACGGATATTTAAAAGTGTTTCACTACAAAATTGCGTGTCGTTTTCGATGCGTCTTATATGACAACACTTGAAACAGCGCTGAATGATAAACACATTCCAGAACCGAACTTGCAAGGAGATTTAGTCGACATATTTCTAAGATTTCGAACTCATGCTTATGTCATTATTGCGGAAGTTGCCATGGTGTATGCCAATGTCTTAGGGAATTGGCGGCAGAATCAAGGAATTCGTCGTAAGCATGCACGATGTCCTTACCGAAGCGAACACCATAGAACAAGCTGTCAAGCTGAAGGAACAACTGTCCGAGTTATTAATGTGAGGGCAATTTCATCTTTGAAAATGGAGAGCGAATGACTCGAGAGTACTGCAGCAGGTCACCAAGGGATGCAAGGCCGACTGATTGTTCATTTTAGACAAGGGAGGAGAAAAAATACTGGCCTTACTATGGAATGCAGTAGAAGACTCTCTACAAAATCGCATTGAGATCGACAAGACGGGCGCAGCTACTAGAAGTGCATCGTTCTCTCAAGGATCGCGCAAGTATTCGATCCGCTGGGATTGATAACTTCGCTACTCGTAAGTGGAGAATTATCAGGCAACGATTGTGGTTACTTGAATTGAACTGAGATCGGAGTCTTCCTCAGGAATCTCTGGTAGCATGGAAAAAGTACTACGCTTTCTTGCCCATGATCAATGAACTACGTATATCGAGAAACATTATACCAGCAAATTCGTCAAAGAATTTCGATATTTTCGGATTTGGAGACGCGTCGGAAGAAGCAAATGGTGCTTATTTGTACGTTGAGAGTTTTAACGACCAAAGGGAGATCCACTTTCATCTCATCTGTTCGAAGTCAGAAATGGCACCGTTAGAGATGATGTGGATGAACCGAAGACGGAAAGAACATTGAGCTTGACACCTTAATGTTGCTCAAGAAAGACAACTGTCACCTCTACAGCGGGTTCTCGGCAAAATAGTCGAACTATATCCAGGTCCGGACGGCGAAGTACGAATCGTCAATTTGCGATCGCAGAACGGGACTTTCAGGCAATCCACTCGAAATATATGCCCGGTTCCCATAGAAGATTCATCGCAAGAATAATTAGTATGATAATCACTTCAGAATAATCTAGAAATATAGACCGTTTCTGTGATTACAAATAAAAATACTGTAAAACAGATTATATAGCAATCAAGCGACAAGCAGCAGATATAATCACACCAAAGATATTTTATAAATAATATCATAATTTGATAGCCTTAAAACAGCACTTTGAGTTACGCGCTATCACGCACAGAAATCCGTACATTAAATATTATTCGTTCAAGCGAGATAAACATCTTGTTGTAACTTTGATTTTGTTTCATACTAAGTTGAGTTTTCTTGCTTAACAATTGTTTAAAAAAAAGGTTTGGGTTGTATTCATTATTGAACAAGTTGATAGCTCTGCGTGAGCCGTCGAGGAATTGCACTTGCAATAAACAAAGAAAAACATGGCGGAAACGGACGCGCGTTCGACGGATGCGTTACACGTTTCAGTGCAATTAAGCTGTCAAAATTGGAAGAAAAAGTGTTATCGTTTCAACCCCCCGCCCTAACAAACAAATTGAATTATAATATTAAAAATTGAATTAATGAATTGAGTTATAATAGCAAAAACAATTATTTCTCACAGTCGTGGAGTTGCCTCGACGCATATGCAAAGGTATAATATAATGAAATATCTTAGTTACATATTCTAGGTCGAGTGGTCGTGAACCGAAGGTCGTCGGTTGTCACGTTGACCAGTTAACTTCGTCGCAAAAAGACGGAAGGATTCCTAATCGAATATGCTAGCGTTTACGTTTACGCGTGGCAGTGGTTGTTGAAACGTGCGAAGGAGAAAGTCCAAGAGCTGAACGCATGCGTCGCGGTCTCTTGGAAGTATAGACGACGAATTCTCCGTAAAACGCAGTCTCAATTAACGTGTACTATTGCTAGCACCCTGAGACCACCGGTATGCCCATCTTCCTTGTCTCTTCCTCAACACTCTTTCTAGTTCCATCATCGGAAACGAAGTGTGTGTACCCGAGACCGTTTGCGTAGCGGCAGTTGCGACGGAGTTCTCTGCCATATATGATTCACCGAGTATCCACGATGCTGTCGGAGCGTGGAACATAGTGCGGCACGATTAGCCGGAAACGGTAAATGGCCTATAAATTTATTAACGTCCGGCCTACTGTCAGCTTTTCCAATGTCATTCAGGATCTCAAGCCCTAACTTCGATGGCTCTCGCGAGATGTACACTTTGATGCTGATTTATTTATTGTTAATTGACTCGAAGCCGTCAAGATCAATGCTCCGTGGACTCTCAAACAGTGCGCATCCCCACGTACGCTGGATAATTATTAGAGAGATCGAGCTGCGTGTGTAGCTGCATTGGTAACCTAGTAAAGAGATTGAAAATTCTCAGGAAACTTTATTTCGATTTACCTTCATGCACATTATTACTGTATTCGTTGAAATTTATAAGCCACGTAAGAACGAATTGAGCACGGAATTTCGATCGTTTACACAATTATTTTGTCGTTCAGCAACTTTTTTTGGGTGTCTCATTCAACATAATTAATTTCACTAATATGCTATTACGGGTGTCAACAGCAAAGAATACTAAACCACTAGAAATAATGATTATCAAGTATTTAAAGTTTCGACGCTGTTCTTCAGCATTATTAAATAACAAACGGATTCTAGTTTATGTATTAATTGAAATGAACAATCAAATTTATCTATAAATACTCACATGAGTTGAACGTTAAAAAAATATTTATATTTGCTAACGGAGATTAATTCTCCATAATCATGAATTTAACTAATGATTCGTAACACTAAGAAAAATGGCAGCAATTAAAAGTGACAATTAATATTTATTGATACAAACGATTGTTTTTATAGTTACCGTAACTATTTTTAATTGGTTTCACTATGAAAATAGTCCATGCAACTATAAAAATGATCGCATGGACAAACAGTTAATTATTTTCCATTAGCTGACAGGATTCCAACGATGGGTGTCAAAAATGGCATGGCCACTGAACGAAAAATACTGTCGATCAGTAGTTGAAGCTTTAACGCATTATTTCTTTGGCATTATTCAAAGAATAATAAATTCTAGATGATTTATTTAACTAAATAAACAGTAACGTTTATCTATGGAAACTAACGTGGGATTTTCATTTAAAAAATATTTTTCTAACAGAGATCAATTGTTCAAACTGTACTGTAAGGACCTAAAGACTCGGAGAAGAAATATTAGTATGATTATATATAATCACTAGCAGGTTATTGTATTCTACATAATACTAGTCACTCTCGGGAGAGTTCTCAACTAAATTTTTTATGGAAATCAAATTAATCTAAGTAGCTCACGTATTTTAGATTGTAAGTGATACTTTTGCAAGTTTTACGACGAAAGAAGGAAGGTTGTTGGCCATAAATAAATTCTACACAAGTACCAGAATGTCTAGATCGATTTCATTGAATTTAAATTTATGAGTCATTTACGTTGTTCGTGCAGTCAACGTCACTGCTTACGCAACGAGCGCCGTTGAGCTGCGTATCTTAAAGATAATAAGTTATGATAACCTCTTACCATCTGCACGATCGATTTATCATTCGCTCTCGTATGATAATTCTGAATCCAGTGTTGACGCAACGCTCGTCGGGGTCGCACGGCTCGCTGATACTATGTTTACGCACTCAGCGCCACTATTTACGCACCTGACACCGTTGAATCGCGTATTTTAAATGAACTAAGTTCTATTAATCTCACATCGTCTACGCGATTGGTTTATTTTACTGACTCATTTTCAAAGCTCAGTATTTACGGAGCACTCGCAGGGGTTGCACGAATCGCTGAGCCGTTCAAGTTATACATTTAGATGTTTACGCTCATCACAGGTTACATAAGTAGTAGGTTATACAAATTAGTCTAATCACCCAGTGCGCCAGGGTACGTAAACAAGGCAATTGTAGTCGTCGATTTACACGTTTCCGACAAATTAGAACGCAGAAGACATTTCACTCATTTGACTCTCTGCTGAATTGACACGAAATTTAATAAATTTCAATTTTTTAATTAAATTATAAATATTATATACCTCATGTTTAATTACAGCGGGATAGTATAATCTCGATTAACGATCAATCTATCGGCTTTTGCACAACGGGCGAAGATTGGTACGCGAGCGGCGATCGAGTTGTTCCCTCTTGCTCAGCCCTCGACTCCTGCTCTTTCGTTTCCCGTGCAATCGTGAATGATCGATTCGCGCCACGATAGCGTCACGCTGATATCGATCTCCCGGCAAGCCCGCGTGGTTCAAAGGCTAATCCCTCTCCTCTCTATGTCCCGATTCCTATCCATCGTATTTTCCTACACTTTCGATCTGCGTGAAATACGATCTAGAGATTCGGTCGCTCCGCGCTGGGTCTTCCAGCTATCTTCCAATCTCGCGACATGAGAGACTCTCAGTGCACTATGTGTCGTGATGCTAGACGTAGAGCCTAACGGCCTCCAACAATGCCTAATTAAATTACAATTAAACATCGCGGCAGTCGACCACGAGCAACGTCTCCGGCTAATTTCCGAACAATACGCGGGGCCGCCTCCCAGCAGCACCACCAACTGCACGCCAATTACTCCGTTGTCCCTGTGACTATACACTGTATTCAGGGCAGACACGAAAGACCTGAAACGAATGCTTCAGTTACAACCGGAAGTCGAGAGAATTTCACGAAAGTCTCTTACAGCCGTGACGCGTGATCCCATCAAGTATCTTCTCTCTCCTCCACGACCCAGAGAACCACGGTAGCAAACCGCGAAACGCGAAAATTTGCGCTATAAAAAATATAATTCCCAACAGTGATCGATCATTGGTTGTTTTTTTTTTCGTTGCAGGGTTATTCACGACGAAATAACGAGGGAAAGCGATTCGCTACTGGGAAAATATTAAGTCGACGGATACACGCTTGATCTGAATTTCTTAGGGTCTTGTATTTGATCGTACGCGTGTGCTCTGGGTGAATAATAGGCGTCGGAGGATGAAGTTGGTGATAGATGAGAGATAGGAATAAACTTCTGTTAAGATTCAATCAAGCGGCAGCGATTATCGCGGCTGTATCTCGCGAAAGAAGAAAGACTCTGTAAAGGAGTTAGTCCTGTTTCACTCATTTACCTAGACATTGTCGGACATTTTCCGCGATAGCATTGTGACCCTGGCGACTGTGCCCATTGAGCAAGCAATATGTATCTCTAGTTATACTATGTACTGTACTATCACGGATAGCAGCGAGCACAGAGACGCAGGATCAGTCGGGAAAACTTTCTATCTGTCTTGGCGGACACGCGACTCTCAATCCCACTCTTCTTCGCTGAGTTCTCCGTCGGACAAACAGTCGCGCGCGCAGGTCCATGCAATTTCCTTGCCTCTCTTTCTCGCTATGGGTTTCAATATGGGCTCCTTCTCTTCACTGCCTTGCGTATTTCTCCGTTCAAGTTCAACCAATGTCTCCTCCATTGCGGCATAGAGACAGAGGAGACACGTGCCTAAATCCAGCAGGAAGGAAAGTGTACAGGAGCTCTGTGAACAGAGTCGACAGCAGCAACTCCTTCACGAGAAATCGGTTGCTCGGGAAGACGAGGCAGGGAGGGAGAGAATCGAGACATGCGACTGAGAGGGCACCAAGACGTGATTCTTTGACAGTAACCCATTTCTACAGAACCAGATTCACCACAACCACGACTCTAGACGCACATATTCTATATGGAATTTCTCTGCACTTGCCAATTGTTCACGAGATTAACTGCCCACAGAACCTATTCTAACATGTATAACCTACACTGGCCCCATGTACACGCGCATATTTTACGCAGGTACGACTGTACACTGAACTGACTGCGCACGTGCATGCAGTACGCATCAGCTACGACAAGGTATAACAGTCTGACTGTATATGCGCATATTGCACACCGGAACGTCGACACACTAGACGTCGATTTTCGCAATAGTGGTGTGAGACCGACTCCGCATCGTTGTGTGAAAATCGAGGTTGCGTAAACCTCGCCCATTCTGACTCTGCGCAGATTCTTACGCTGCTGCCCCCAGGGCCGTGTGAAGCACCTTATTCATAGTCCACCGTACGCGCAGCAATATAAGCGAGCCATGGCACGGACCTGTGGAGCCATGCCCAGTGTCTCTCCCACCATACCCATAACGATCGATACGCACCGCAGAGTGAAGACTGTCCCGAAAATTGGGTCATAGTGTACATCGAGCTGACCGTACACGCGCATGTCTTACTGAAAATTTACAGTAATTTTACATATTTTTTGTCCTTGATATGCTGTATTGAGAAAATATGGTCATAACATTTCTTTATCAATTTATCGTAGAGAAGTATGTGATGTCAGCTTAAATATAGATGAAAAATACTACTCATCATATTTTTCGTTATTTAATCGTGAAGGAAATAAAATTAAATCTGGAATCGGGCGGGATGTTTATGACTAAAGTGATCATTTAGAACCCGTAACGTTTTATCAGCCTCTTGTGATGATGATAAAACGGTAAAACTACCGGTAAAAACGCCTACTTACATCTTTCGTCGGAGGTATTCTTAGTAAACATACACGCGGTGTTTGATCATCAGTCTTCTTTTCAGAGTTCAGATCATTTAGCGTACCCATCATCGGATAGAACTGCTATTTTGCTGTTCTATTCAATGATGGGTTACTTTTAATAAATTGCGCTATTTCCGTTAAAGTTCTCCGTTTCCTCGGTTTAATCCGTCGCAATTAAGTTGGAACCTTTCAATGTCTTTCATGGGATTGGTGTATGTGAGGTATATTTTCATTCAGGTAATATTTGTGTCGGCAAGCGATCGTAGCGGTCGAGGTACAATCTATAAGTTATCGCTGTCCCTTGCATAGGCGGTGACACTCGTAGTCCTGAGTTAACGTGCCGAGCGTAGAATATTTATGTATTTACCTTAGCTCGCCCCATGGGCGCCATGATTATCGTGTCCACGGGTCTATAGTACCACAGACACTTTTTCACAAAATTCTCGTTAAAAAGCGACGGACCTGAATAAATTAAATCATTCAATTTTATGTTACAGTCGATCGATGAAAATTTCGTTTGTGCAATTTTTAGTATAAGTTAGCTCGTTTATAATAAAATATTATGTAGTAAAGCAAAGGCTTAATCTGCAACATTGGACGAATTCTGTAGCTACTGTTACGTCCAAGTAACATGAGAAATTGCCCTGTTTTAGACCTTAGCTACGGCTAATTAGTCTGGGATACGGGCTCGGTGATTTGATCGTTAAAGATGTGAATTTACGAAGGGGTTTGAGAATGATAAAGAAAATGTAAATGGTGAGTTCCTGTTTGACAACCGGGAGTTCGAATGAAAGGAAAAGAGGTGTTCGCGGTGGTCCGCGCAACACCCTTATTTAATGGGGGAGGATAGGAATTCGCGGTGGTCCGCGCAATTCCCTGGTTAAATTGAGAGGAAATAGAGTTCGCGGTGGTCCGCGCAACACTATCGTAAGGGAGGAAAAATAGCGTTCGCGGTGGTCCGCGCAACACTATGGTGAAGAAGGAAAAATAGCGTTCGCGGTGGTCCGCGCAACACTATTGTAAAGGAAGAATTTAGAATTCGCGGTGGTCCGCGCAATTCTATTGGAGAGACGGAAGTTAGAGTCCGCGGTGGTCCGCGCGACACTATAATGAATGGGAGAGAAGGTGGTTAGAGTTCGCGGCGGTCCGCGCAACTCTAGATAATTTCGAAGACTGAATTTAAACTTACTCTTTACTATAGATTTGAAAAATAACGGAGAGCTGTACAATGTTTCAGCTTGTTCCGGTGTCGTTGAATATTTTACAAGAACTGATTTTTAGAGCACAATTTCGCTCTTTTTATACTAGTGTTTATGCTATCCTTGTCTAAAATTAGGGGTTGGAGAGGGCAAGTTCTTTGGCATCTCATTGGTTTGAACTTACCGTCTTCCCTTTCCTAATTTTCCAGATAGTTGGGGAGAATAGCTCTTATCTCTATACGTTCAAGGTCCATGTCATCCGCCTTCCGTTAGCTCTAGCGCCAGGGCCACCACTCAGGGTTTGCTCTGGTGCCCGAAGGGTAGTCGGATGCTAGGGGCAGTGTGGTGGAGTTACGGGGACGTAACACCTCCCTTCTGAGATCAAATGTCGGGTTATAAGTGTATTCGACATTTGAAATTTGAAAGAATGGAATGAAGCTCTTAAATGTAGCTTAAATTAAGTGATAAATGCGATAAGATTCTATATAATTATAGTCGTGATCAAAATAGTAATCCCGATCGTGCTAACATGATGCTTGTTGTTGAGGTTGATGTCAGCCCTTCAAGGAGAATGGACCGGCAGAAGAGTGTCCTGGAGTTGTTATGGCTGCCGTCTGTTGTTGGCCCCGCTCCGCTTCAACTTGAGGGGTGGATACATGTATTGCCAAGAGTTCGTGGTCTTCGTTTGGTCCCGTTGCTGGTTCCGGTGGTTCATTTAAATTCCTTTTTAAATGGAGTAGAAGGTGCGTTACGGAATCCCAGATTGCTCCGATAAGGAATAGCGACCATCCGTATACGGTATGAAGTGCATAACCGTGGATGATCGTGTCTACGATGAGTTTTATTATTCGAATTAGAAGTATGATCCCGATGAGGCCAGCGCTTGCGGTACCAAAGAACATGAATCGACTCCACATGTTGTCCCAAACAGAGTCGACGAGATTCTTTAGCCCATCTGTTCCCAGCATTTTTGAAAATGCGAGGTCTTGGTTGCCAATGGGTTGGCCAGTGATGCCTCGCGCAATTGTGTTAAGCACTGCTGGTTTCTCCACTGGGAACATAATGTGATCTCTGAGCTTCTCGAGATCTTCTTGATTATAGATGCCGCTGGTTGCCAAGGATGCTGGGCTAGTATATGTCCATGTTGGTTTGGTCATCGGCTTGATGATAGTTGGTGGTAGACTTTGGACTGGTCCTGGTAGGAGTTTGTACCAGGCGTCTCCCAAAAGATATTCAGATGGTAACAAAACGTCACACGTAATTTCTATGCCTGTTTGCATGATGATGTGAGTACGTGGTGACAGAAATAGGTTCTGGTTACCTCTGGAGATCGGGAGTTCGTGGTAGCAATTTTCGGTTCTCCGTACCTTCACGTCTACTGGAATGCACTTGATGATGTGGGCGACTTCTCCGGCAATTACTGCCATGTATCCAGGTCCCTTCATGAGATGATAGGCGAATTCATCCGGGGATTGTGTTGCGATGATGAGGGCGTTCTTCAACACTTGCTGCTCCAGATTGCATCGTTGTGTCAGCACGTCGAGGTACAACTGATTTATTTGATTTCGAATGTGTTTTTCGACGAATACAAATTTAGAGTTTACATAGGCGAATATGTCTAAATTTTCTACAGCTATTGGTTTTGGTTTAGCGAAAGTTTCTCCCCTTCTGGTTTCAAATATTAGTAATTTCGGATGTTCTGTGCGTATTAACGTGTAACCGCATAGTGGTTGTTCAGATTTCTTAGTTAATGCGAATGTTATGTCTTGAGTTGAAAGTGTGTAGACTGTTTGAGTGTAGCTATGTCCGACATCTTTAATTTTCTTTGCCATTCCTTCATACAGTACATCGTACCGATTGAATTTGCAATTATCTGAGGGAAGTGAATTCCAAAAAGTTTGTCCACCCTCAAGGTCTACACAATCTTGATTTGTTAATAGGCACGTCATTCCTGATTTTAGATTTATGTGATTAGTATTTAGATTTACTGCTGCATAATATTCTACGAGAGTGATTCTTACAGATGCTTGTACTACTACATCGTCCCAGCTTCCATAAGGGTCTGAGTATTGCGCACCATAACAAGTCCCGTCATTCTTAATCGAGCCTGCTAAGGATATGCTTCGTGTTGCGGTTTGATTTTTACGTAGTTCAGTTATCAGAGAGATTCCAATTTTTAAAATGCCTGTTAAATGCATCTGCTCACATGCGTCTCGATTTACATCTGCTAGATATTCTAATTGTCCGTGTGCTACTACTGAGATGTGCGAGCTCATACCGCAGTGGTATATCACTCGATGGATTTCTACTTTACATTGGATAACTTTATTGTTGATAAATTCGTTCAGTTGTAGCACTTGGATATACACGGGAGTCGCTACTATCTCTGGTCTCTTTATATCGCAGTCGCCTACGTCGATTAGAGAAAGTGTGGTTATATTTAGTTTCGATGATCCGCAATCGTATCCGATTATTCCCATTGTACCTGCTACCGCACCTAGCAGTATCAGGAAGGTTAATGTTCCCTTCATCATGTTGCAACACGATTTGAATATTCAATTTTCTTTCTTCTATTATATTTGTTTAATTATTTATTTATTTATTTATTGACTTATTTGTTTGTTTATTTTGTAATTTATTGTTTAGTTAAGCTGGAAAAGAAAAATATACATATATAAATTGAATTTACTGCCCCGTCGTTTTCGTTGTTGAAATGTAAGAATATTTCAGTCTGTTTATGTTGACAACACGAGGTTTTCGCTTTATTTGGATTTTGACATTCCCTTTTGGGAGTATTTCTAAAACCTCGTGAGGTCCAGTATAATGATCTTCTAATTTTCCTGGCTTAGGCCCCTTTAGTAAAAAGACGAACTCACCGACCCTAAGTGTCTGAGGATTAATTTTTCTGTCATAGATTTCTTTAGATTTGATTTTTGCATTGATTAAATTACCTCGCGCTAAAACTTGGAGTTTGTATAGGCGAGTTACTAATTTAGTAAGATAATCGTCGTATGTGTTTTCTTCTTCATTCGTTATCGGATCGCTCGATGGAAGTCTTGCTAGTCTACCGAATACTAGTTCGAATGGTGTATGTCGAGTACCTTCGTGAGTACTTGTATTATATGAAAAGGTTGCCAATTCTAACCAATCGTCCCATTCTTGATCTTGGTTTGCAAATTGTTTAAGATATTCTCCTAATACATGATGAGATCTTTCAATGGATCCGTTTGACTGGGGATGAAATGCTGTTGTTTTATATTGTTGAATTTTGAATCGTTTGGCTAAACTCTTTAATACCTTGCTGAGGAAATTGCTACCTTGGTCTGTTAGAACAGATCTCGGAGCGCCGAAAGTGCAAATAAATCTTTTTACTAAAGCATTACTTATAGTCGTTGCTGTTGCATCCTGCAGTGGAATTGCTAACGTGTATTTTGTCAACAGGTCTTGAATAGTTAGTATATAAACATTCTCGTCTTTGGTTTTAGCTAAAGGACCTACGATATCCATTGCAACCTTATCGAAAGCTACACCGGGCGTATCCGTTATGATCATCGGGTTTCGATTTTTAACTCTAACTAATTTTTTTAGTTGGCACCCTAAACAATTCCTAACGAATGCCTGTATGTCCTTTTTTATATTTTCCCAACAATAACGGTGCCTGATTCTACTGAATGTTTTTGATACCCCCTTGTGTCCTCCGAGTGCTGAACAATGTAATTCTTTAATAATCTCGCTTCGTTTAGACTGTTCGACGTATTGAACTGCACCTGTACAGATTATTATTTTTGTAAGTGTCGATTGACCTAGAGAGTGTAGGTGACTTCTAATTATCTTCCAATCTATTGATTCTACTTCATTTGTTTTTGCTATGCTGATTGTTTTTAATTGGAATTTATTAGCTAGTTCGCCGAGACTACACAATGATTTTTCTATATCTGATACTACAGCTGAGAGGCCTTCTTCAAATCGCCGTATCGGTAACGCTATGTGGATTTTACTGCCGTATTCTTTCATCTGCGCTTTTCCCGGCTGTAAGTCATTAAACCTTGGTAGTTCGTTGCGTGTTTGGAGTTGAGTTGAGCCTATATCACATGGTTCTCCCGAGGTGTAGATAAAATACGTATAATTGTCCTTCCTCATGAACAGTTGGTCTCTGGATTCGAATACATTTCGAGGATCCGGTGTGGTTCCCTGTTCCCTTCTCTTTTCTGGTTCTGAGGTTGATTCCTCGATCTCGCTATCGCTGCTCGATGATTCTGTATCGGTAGGTTGGTTTGTAATTGCGTCAGCTTCTTCGTGTTTGGTCTGTTTAGGCCGCTTAGGTTTGTTTTTACGTTTACCGATGCTTTCATTCTCTTGGGTTGGTTCAATTTGCGATATTTGTTTGTCGAGTTCATCTCTTAACCTTTGAGGTTCTCGTTTATTTCGTTGACTTCTTCTTAAGGGTTGTTCGTTATTACTCCTTGATTCTGGGTTTTGATGGATCTCCGCTTGGGTTGTAATCTGATTTGGTCGTTCTTTATTAACCCCTGATTCCGGTTCTTTCGTCGATTGTCTATTACCCTGAACGGTATGGACATTCTGTGGTTCGACAGGGTTTCTGGATAGAGCGTCTGCATTTACATTTATTTTCCCTGCCTTATAGACGACATCGAAATCGTACAGGCCTAATTTTAGTCTCCATTTTGATACTCGTGAGGCTGGATCCTGTGAGTTTTTAAACCATACGAGAGGTTTGTGGTCTGTGACGACCGTGAATTTGCGTCCATATATATATGGATGGAGTTGTTTGACCGCGTAGACGATTGCCAAAGCTTCCTTTTCGTATGTTTCGTATCGTTTCTCCGCGTCGTTCAAGGTTCGAGAGATGTATGCGATGGGTAAATCCTTTCCGATTTCCCCTTGAGATAGGATACCCCCGATGGCGTATCCTGAAGCGTCCGTCGTGACGAGAAACGGTCGAGTGAAGTCTGGATGTTGAAGTATAGGTTCTTTGCAGAGAGCATCCTTCAAATATTGAAAAACTAACTGTTCCCTGCTTCCCCATAAAAATGTTGTATCCTTTTTTAACAAATCTGTGAGAGGTTTAGCGATTTTCGCGAATCCCTTAATGAAACGTCGATAGTATCCGGTTAAACCCAAAAATTGCCTTACTCCCTTAACGTTTCGGGGGGCCGGATAACCTTTTACTGCTTCGATTTTCCTTGGATCAGGTTTAATTCCGTTTTCTGTTATTAAATGTCCCAAGTATGCGACTTCCTTTCGTAGAAATTCACATTTGTCGGGCTGTAGCTTTAGATTAGCCTCCTTGAGGCGGGATATTAGCTTCCTATATTTGATTTCATGTTCCCGAAGCGACGATGCGTATATTACAATGTCATCTAAGTAGACGAAAAGTTCCGCGCCTTGCAGACCACATAATACGCGGTCCATTAGTCTCTGGAACGTCGCTGGAGCATTTTTCAAACCAAATGGCATTCGAGAAAATTCATAATGACCAAATGGCGTAGAGAAAGCTGTTTTATGTGCATCTTTTGGATTTAGATTTATTTGATGGAAACCTGATGCGAGATCGAAAACCGAGAAGTATTTCGCTCCTCCGAGTTGGTCTAAAATATCGATTATATTTGGGAGGGGATATGAATCTCCGATTGTTTTTTCGTTCAGCATTCGAAAGTCTAACACCATTCTCCATCGTTTATTACCGTGGCGGTCTGGTTTTTTTGGAACAATCCACACTGGACTGTTATAAGGAGATTGTGAAGTTTTAACTATTCCTTCGTTATAAAGTTCTTTCACTTGTCGCGTTATTTCGTCTTTGTGAATTGGGGGATACCGATATTGTCGTGTATTAATCGGGTGATCGTCAATTGTGGTAATGGCATGTTCCATCTTGGTAGTCGCACCCAATTTATCTCCCGGGATGTGATATTGGTCCGAACTTTCTTCGAGTAACTTGTTTATACTTCCGCGTTCTTCTGAATTTAGGTGATCGAGACGGAGTAGTTCCTTTATTTTTTCTATTTGATTCTTTTTCTCTTCTTTTAATGACGCAATTGTCATGCAACTAACGTCGGGTTTGGTGGATGTTGTTGATTTATTAGATTTAGAGGGTTCGACAACATCGATGGTTGCCTTACTTTCTTGAGTATATTTTTTATTTGACGCGGTTGTCGTGCAATTCGCGTCGGATGTAGAGGATTTTGTGGAATTAGAAGGTTCGACAATTTCACTGACTGTCTCACTTCCTTGATAAATTTTTTTATTTGACGCGGTTGTCGGGCAATTCGCGTCGGATTTAGAAGATTTTGTGGAATTAGAAGGTTCGACAATTTCACTGATTGTCTTACTTCCTTGATTTGATTTTTTATTTGACGCGGTTGTCGGGCAATTCGCGTCGGATTTAGAAGATTTTGTGGAATTAGAAGGTTCGACAATTTCACTGATTGTCTTACTTCCTTGATTTGATTTTTTATTTGACGCGGTTGTCGTGCAATTCGCGTCGGATTTAGAAGATTTTGTGGAATTAGAAGGTTCGACAATTTCACTGATTGTCTTACTTCCTTGATTTGATTTTTTATTTGACGCGGTTGTCGTGCAATTCGCGTCGGATTTAGAAGATTTTGTGGAATTAGAAGGTTCGACAATTTCACTGATTGTCTTACTTCCTTGATTTGATTTTTTATTTGACGCGGTTGTCGTGCAATTCGCGTCGGATTTAGAAGATTTTGTGGAATTAGAAGGTTCGACAATTTCACTGATTGTCTTACTTCCTTGATTTGATTTTTTATTTGACGCGGTTGTCGTGCAATTCGCGTCGGATTTAGAAGATTTTGTGGAATTAGAAGGTTCGACAATTTCACTGATTGTCTTACTTCCTTGATTTGATTTTTTATTTGACGCGGTTGTCGTGCAATTCGCGTCAGATGTAGAAGATTTTGTGGAATTAGAAGTTGTGTTTTTAGATTTTTCTTCGAATTCTTGTAATGTCAGAGTTGGCACTATTATTTCGATTTCCTCTTCCCTGGTATTGTATACTTGGGTATACGCGATACCTTGCTGGTTCGTAACTAGAGCTTTACCGAAATAAATGCCATCTCCGATTTTAATGCGAGGGAGGTAACCTTCAGAGATTTCTTCGTTTTTTATTCTGACATAAAAGGTTGAAGCTGATCGCGCTGGAATTATTACCGTTTCCGGGCTAGTGAAGTTGATACGCCTGTCCCTCCAATATAAACAGTGTCCCTTATAATCGATCGTTGCCTTAAATCTCTGGTAGAACTCGTTTCCCAGTATTCCAGCCTGTTCGATGGGGAAATCCTCTTTAACTATGTGGAATACGACTGAACATCCTAAGATGTTTACAGAGAGTGACCCTAAGGTATCTACTGGATTCGTCGTTATTCCGTGTAGCTCGAGAATATCCGTTGCATCTACTATGGCACCTGGTTTGACCGATTTTTCTTTTATGAGGTTTGGCTCGGATCCCGTGTCAACTAATAAAGTTGTTGGTGGGTGTAAAGTTGAGGACTCTATCATAATTGTCGGAGGACGACAGCGCCGTTTTAAATTAACATTAGCTAGTCGGACTCGTCCCCTGGCTGCGTTTCGCTTATCACCAGAGCCTTGCGAAGGGCTGCTTTTGTTTGTGTCTCCGGATGAGCCCCGGTTATCGGGAGACTGTTGGAGTTTCCCTGCGCCTTCTGTTTGTTTATATATTCCCGTCTTCTACATTCGTCGATAGTGTGCCCGTCGCGTTTACAATACCGGCACGATTTTTGGGTCTGTTTATTATCTTCAGTCCGTCTGTCTCGCGGGTTGTATACAGCTTGAGCGGGTGGCCGACCCTTATCTTGAGAGGGCCCAGCCGCTTGGTTCCTAAACCAACACGTGTCCGCCGCGTGGCCCGTTCGGTTACAAATTTGGCAGATTACTATGTTTTTCTGTATTGCTGCTACAGTTTCTTTACGTGGCGCTGGTTTATCTACGCGTTTGGAATTTCTTAACTCGTTTATGGCCTTCTGTTTTCTATCTACTTTAATAGCGTCCGTCCCGGCGGCGGTCAATGTTGCATAAGTGGGCTTCATTCTTATTTGTATTTCGGGTTTAAGCCCGTCAAGAAAACTTTCTATGCATTCGCTCTCCGTGGCGGTCCTATCTGCGTCGCTTATTTCTTCGTTGTTATTGCTTTTATGTGCTTCGATTATATGATTTCCGATTTCGCGTACCCGATTTATATATTTAATTATATCTTCGTTTTCTAACTGTACTAACGTCCCGAGTTCTCGTCGTACCTGATTTACTGATTTTGCGGGAGAATATAATTCTTTTAAATATTTGGTTAATTCATTTAAAGTATTAAATTTAACTCCTTGTATCGATCTTTTTGCTTCTCCTATAATTTTCGTTCTAATTAACCTGACTAAGTTTTGTTCTACATTTGAGGGAAGCATAACTAGAGCTTCCTCACAGCTTTCAATAAATTGGTATATGGGAATATTTGTCCCGTCGAATTTAACAACAACTTCGACTGCATCCTTAAGGGATACCGTTTGTGAAGTTCCTATAGGCATGTCTACTTCTTGTGTTGTGCCTTCGTTGGATGTTGTGGATAGATTGTCGTCGCTGTTATTTTCTTGTGTAGGTAAAGGTGGAGGATTTAGATTAGAGGCACTCGACGGGTTGTCAACAGTTTGAATTACAGGATTGGTTTCACCCTTTTGCGGTGAATGCTCAATTGGCATGATTTGACCAAATTACCGTTAGTATCCCACCGCTGTCACCAAAAAGGTATGTTACGTCCAAGTAACATGAGAAATTGCCCTGTTTTAGACCTTAGCTACGGCTAATTAGTCTGGGATACGGGCTCGGTGATTTGATCGTTAAAGATGTGAATTTACGAAGGGGTTTGAGAATGATAAAGAAAATGTAAATGGTGAGTTCCTGTTTGACAACCGGGAGTTCGAATGAAAGGAAAAGAGGTGTTCGCGGTGGTCCGCGCAACACCCTTATTTAATGGGGGAGGATAGGAATTCGCGGTGGTCCGCGCAATTCCCTGGTTAAATTGAGAGGAAATAGAGTTCGCGGTGGTCCGCGCAACACTATCGTAAGGGAGGAAAAATAGCGTTCGCGGTGGTCCGCGCAACACTATGGTGAAGAAGGAAAAATAGCGTTCGCGGTGGTCCGCGCAACACTATTGTAAAGGAAGAATTTAGAATTCGCGGTGGTCCGCGCAATTCTATTGGAGAGACGGAAGTTAGAGTCCGCGGTGGTCCGCGCGACACTATAATGAATGGGAGAGAAGGTGGTTAGAGTTCGCGGCGGTCCGCGCAACTCTAGATAATTTCGAAGACTGAATTTAAACTTACTCTTTACTATAGATTTGAAAAATAACGGAGAGCTGTACAATGTTTCAGCTTGTTCCGGTGTCGTTGAATATTTTACAAGAACTGATTTTTAGAGCACAATTTCGCTCTTTTTATACTAGTGTTTATGCTATCCTTGTCTAAAATTAGGGGTTGGAGAGGGCAAGTTCTTTGGCATCTCATTGGTTTGAACTTACCGTCTTCCCTTTCCTAATTTTCCAGATAGTTGGGGAGAATAGCTCTTATCTCTATACGTTCAAGGTCCATGTCATCCGCCTTCCGTTAGCTCTAGCGCCAGGGCCACCACTCAGGGTTTGCTCTGGTGCCCGAAGGGTAGTCGGATGCTAGGGGCAGTGTGGTGGAGTTACGGGGACGTAACACTACGGACAAAGATACTCGGTCGATGAGCCATCGCTGCCAATATATTTGGCACGAGACTCTGTCGAGGCTCAACTTGATCTCTTGATCTCAAATTACACATTGAATTTTGTAATTTCGAGTGGTTCGTTTAATGTAGATGACTACAAATGATTGCACTTGAAGGACCTTCGACATTCCAGTGTAACACTTTCAAAACGTATTCGACATCGCGAGGTACATCGGACGATGAAAGTAATAAAAGAATATAAATTACGAAAGACAGACAAAAATAAAAAGAAAATGCGCTTGCAGAAGCTGAAGCATAAAGGCCCCAGGAAAGTGGTTGCTCGTTTGTATGATTCGATGAAAAAAAATTGCGAGAGGTAAAAATAATTAACGCGTGCGCAACGGGTGCAAGAATGTACTCCCCGGCTGCGCTGGCAGAGACGGCAGCCGAATTGTCGTCAGTGAGTCGTCCGAAAATGGTTGGCTCCCCGTGCAAGCGTGCAATGCACTGTCTCGTTACGGTTGTTAAGCTCACGACGGTATACACCAAAGAGTGCAGAGTTACGCAAAAGTAACACACACTTGCACAGACGGTGGTCCCCCATAAATGGTCGAGCGTGCTCTCGGCACTCAGTTGCTGTTCGATCTCTTTTGAATGAAGAAGTTTCGCCAGTCTCACTTGCCCCTGGATATATTCGGACCAGCTGTAAGTCCTACATGCTATCGTAAAAGTATCTTGTACGTGAACACTCGACTGCTAAGTACATCTCACCAATCACACTTTCGTAGCCCCTCACGTTCTTATACCATGCCGTTCTCCACTTTACGACTTAAACGGCGACAACCAGGCGAGTTGAGAACCCACGAGATTCAGGTTCCACCGGGAGAGACCGTGGAGTCCAGCACTCTCGCGCTCTGAGCCGGCGAAGACTCATCTATACACTTGCGTGTGTGTTTGCAACGTTGTTACATCGACTTCCAGCCAAATAACCACTCATAGATTAAATTTACAATTACCCAATCTACGAGTTGTCCCAATAAGCTGATCTTACCGGTATCAGACTTTATCTCCAACTTCATACAATCATTGCCACTTTGATTCTTTTACCAAAATGATTTTCTAAAATTCAATGTGAAATTAGTCGAAATTAAAGGTGGATTGGGTTGGCGTTTGGTCGATTATTTATTCTGTTTGAAGTACAACGTTGAAGTTTCGGTACGTAATGAGAACCCTCGAGATTCAGGTTCAACCGGGCGACCCGGAGCGTGGACTCTTGGGTGGCATGGAACGAAGCCGGACACCGGTCGCGCCCTGCGCTAACCAAACCTAACCCGAGGCAAAGCTGGACCCAAGAACCTAGGATGAGATTCTCACCGTCCGCGATCTCACGCCGGAGGCCGCAATGCGCGCACGAAACCGCATCTCGTACGCGAAGATTCAGCACCGGGAACGGCAACGGCAGCGCCGCGCTGGACCTGTTTCTCTGCGGACTGCGGAGATCTCGCTGTGCAGCGAGCAAGCAGCCCCTTAAGTAGTTCCCCGTCGGCGCCCGCTGTGACTACCCGGTCACTATCTCGCCCCCTTCTCACTCTTCGCTTCCCTTTCTTTCCGACTGCTCGCTGCTCGGCCTCGACCTATAGTTGAATACATACCTACTCACTACCTGCCGACTGATCGTTAGGATAGGTTCGGAATTCGATGTTACAAGGTGCCTATAAGCAGAAAGCCACGGAACGTATCATTGCCTCCTTCTCGCCAGACGAGAATACAGGATGGATCGATGTAGTGGAAAAGAAGAGTTACTGATCTTGACGATACTCCGAGAAGAGCGGGGATAATGAAAGTCGTCTAAAAGAATTCTTTTTTTAAATTTTGTTTGAAAATTATTATTTATTTATCACAAGAAAATTTGATGAAGTCTTAATATATCGATTTATAAATTATTTCCATTTTTTAAGTAAAATTAACAGCAAATTTCTTTTTTTCAGTGAAAAATATAGTTGGATAATAGGACGATGACGACATCCTATTCTAATATATTAGAATCGATCGAAATAGATGGTTAAAGCGAAGTTTTCATTCAGTGATGAGCATAGTTCGTCTTGACATGGTAAAAATAATAATGCAGAACCATATGTATGTATGTATGCATGTATGTATAATTGAAACGTATTTTCGCAGAAAACGTTCTTATAAAGTATTAGACTCTAGTTCTGCATAAAAATGTATGGTATTTATAACTTCTTCGAGAAATAGAATCAGTAAAAAGAATAAAACTGTATATCGTTCCGAACTTCATAGATCTAAATATTATTACCAAATAAAAAACAAAAGTTGAAAAAAAATAGCTTCAGATAACACGTCTATTGATAACAATTTATACAACAGATAGAAAAATTAAATAACACTTAATTATTATATTATCGCATTGACAGGACGTTACTATCATTTTATACGACTTTTAGATTCCATCATAAGGATAGACCCGCATTACCGAATGGCAGGCATAGTACGAACATCTCCCCAGCAAGAGTTCGCGAGTCCTTCGCTCCCCTCTGCCAGAAATAAATTCCAAGAAGGTCCTTTGCAGCCTTCCCGAGCCAAATATAACTCCGCCTACGAAGAAAAAAGAAGCCGTGAAAGAAAGAGAAGTTTGGTTGGCCGCCGTAAAAGGCTTTCAGAGTGCGTAAAATATTTTCGCTGTAATATCGATCCACGTTCCTGCCGATCGATAGCAACGTCGCATAAAAACGTGACGGGATTGCTTTGTTACCGGATACTGCCTCTCGCGCGACTGTTTCCCGTTTCGACACAAATTAATACTACACAACCGGTAATTCACAATCTGGCTACCATACGCGTCCGTTTTTACAAAAGAACGATACTACACAATACTTTTATTACGTAAGCTTGCACCAAATCGTCTAATGCACAAGTTGAACAATACAAAAATTAGTTGAAAAAATATTTTTTTGCTATTTGTAATTATTTTTACCTTGTTTTTTCTAATTATTTCTCTGTTTATGGTGTTATTTATAACAAAATGTATTGTTCTATACATTTTGTTGTGTAGAGTATAGATTTGTGTAGAAACAAGAGAGGGGAAGCCTTTGCGGCGATATTGATCTACGATTTTCGCGAGAACGCGAGAGTCCCTTTCGTGTTTCACGACCCAATTACCCACACGACGCGACGTAATAATTACAGACGACGAGGAGAACGACGACGAAAGGCGAGGCGATTTCTCGTTATATCGATCGACGCCCCAACAACGTTGCGGTCAGAGATGAAGATCGGAAAGTTTGCAGAGTCTTACGGTACGTTGTTGCTGTATCTACTGGCAGATAATACAACGTCGACATTATTAACGAGAAAAAGAAATTGAATCCAAGCCTCCTGACACCCACGTACACCGGACAAGATCAAATGCTACTAAAAGAATCGAAGTACCATCGGATCTATAGAGTATCGTTGCACTCACGATCCCGCGGTTGCACTCGACTCGTGATCCAGAAGACCGGAACCCACCAGTGAAACGTAGATAATATGAAGTGTGGCTTGTACCTATAATGCGATCGCGATATGTATATGTGGCATAAGTCTTTAGACCAGTTCGATATAATAATATCGAGCAGTGGCAGGCGGCGCTGCGATCAAGAGTTGCGATAATACCGAGCTCGGCAACGCCAAAGTGTCAGCCGTGTATAACGAGTTATGAAATTCGATTTGCATATACAGTCCGAAATCCGGGCATACGAGCCTCGCAAAAGACTCTTCTCGCTTAGATTCGCATGAGCTACGTGTGTATCTCATTCTTCCTTTCTTTCGCTGTGTTTTTGTCTTTCACTTGTTTCTTGTTCGCGAGACGACCATTACTTCCACTGCCACTGCTTTGCCGCGGCATCGCTCTGTAACTAACGAGTGCAAAGGACTCTCGAGCGAAGATAAGACCGAGTCGTATATACACCCGCGGGACGAGTCACGCGTTCGCATCTCTCGCGGGAGACTCGACGGGACAGTCAACATGCATTGCGTATACGAGAGGCCTTGTCTCTGAGGTACACGTACCTACGCACGTACACATGTGCTGTACATAAGTAGACATGCATGAAAAGAGCAGGGCTCCGCGTTTCACTCAACTTTATCAATTACGGTCGAGAACGACTTCTTCTATATGCGTACACCTCGCTTGCAACCTTCTAGAAATTATCATAAACGATAATGCGCAACTGGCACGCGTAGCGTTCAATTACTTTTCTGGTTGTGCGTACGAATTGAGGTCGTGCACTTAAAACTGTCGTGTATTTGATATAGCAATATATATCGAAGACGACAAAGAAATCCCTAAAACGTGATTCTCTGCTTTTCTCCTAGTTGTACTCTCGAGATGCATTCACGCAAGATGGCAAGATGAAAGACTAGAAAGAGCCTCTTTGTATATGTTTTTTATCGACACACTGTCAAATTTTGGTTCGATGTGCGTGAACTAAAATACATTTTTTTATTGGATAAATTGCATTTGCCAAAAGACACACTATAATATTCAATATTTGGCCTGTTTGACATATTATGACGATGTTCTGTTGAACTGATGTATATCTATTTCGAATTAATAAATAAAATATGTAGCATCACAGTTAAAAATTATGAAGTTCTTAGCAAGTAACGCAGAATCGTTGCACAAATATAATCAAAAAATGGCATTGAATTTAATTCAACTGTTTTCAAGTGAAATGTGTTGAAAGTTTTGAGGTTATGATGCAAATCGATACCAGCAATTGACATGGTCGTCGGTGTAAACTCATATAGACACCACGTAAAGTTGTTTTGAATACCAGATTTTCAACGGTTTACTACAAATTATATTAAAACAACAAAAATACCGTACAAAATCTCTGATATGATACCAATATTCGAATAACGGTTTAAGCGAGCTGCCAACTATCTTTAATTTGCACGACGTATAATTGATCTAAAAAAAAAGTAATTTTCCACCCGGCTTCTTTCCTCCAGTTTTTCCTGGCTAAAAAGGATAAAGTGTTGCAAGCGTATTACTATCACTAATACATCACTTGGCACGGATATTACATTCACGTGCAGCTTAAAAAAATCGAAAAAATCAATCACAATGAGAAAAGTACTGTGATGAACAACACTTAGGTATAATCACAAAAATTTCTGAGTGATACCGGAGAAACCCAACGTTTTATCATTTCGTAAGATGAACGCAAGCTCATTGAGTGTATTCGCCTGAATGCACATTCAGGTACAATGGATAAAATACAATGAAATCTACGTCAGAAGGTCGAGTATCTATACCACAGTGTAGTGGTGAATGGATGTTTATCGATGTGTGATGAATAAATGCCGGGATTGTCTTGTCAGTATCCTGTTAACATGGTCAAGTAAGATGATTAAACTGAACCCGAATATATTAAATACTAATGTCACGAATTAGATAGTGAGAAATGTTTACGATCGTATAACCAAAAACTGTAATTCAAAAGCTTTATTCACAGCAAATAAAATTGTGCGCTAATAAATAACTGTTAATTTAATATATCGATTGGCTTAGTAAGGATTTAATGGGGAAGCCTTTACAGGCCCTAGCAAGTAAATCTATGAAGGCCCCATACTTTCAAGCGTGACCAGCCTAGTAAGGCAATGATTCAATTTTTTAATGGGCTCCTAATAGAGTGGAAATAAACTAGAAGGGTCGGCACTCAACTTAAATTTTTGCATGGGAAATGAATAATCACGAAAATTAAAAGACAAAAGTACCACAAACTTGCTGCGTATTACGCTGAAAAAAAGCGTGCTTCCCGCATAATGAAAGTTTTAAATAAACAAATACTGCTTGCGAAGGCCCATGCAATTTCAGAAAAATAAAATTACTGACCTGTGCTGTTTAATGTAGATTTTTTATTCTTTAACAGTAGTCAAAGGTTTGTTAAATATGTCCACATGTACCCATTTTGAGAACATAAAAAATTATCATTTCTGAAGAAGATAGAATCTACTTGATATGTCGTGTAGTATTTGAAGTGACGGAAGGTGCTGATAATTGTTAAAACTAATTGTGAACATACGGTAACCCGTATTAGTTTGAATTCGATAATTTGAGATTTTTAAAAGATTAATTTTGAATATAGGAAGCATTTCATTTTATTGACGATTGTTAATTTTACATCATAATTCACTTTGACGAAAATATTATTTATTTTGAATAAACGTTCGAGGATCTCCAATTCACAATTTAATGAATTACCTCGGTAGAATAATCATGCACTTGTTGGTTACTCGATAACGAAAAATCGGCAAGAGGGCGTGGGGAAGGTCAAAGTAGACGTGAAGGAAACACCAAGAGGTTCGGTATGCTCATGCACGTTCCCGGAAGGATCGAGGCGAAGAACTATCGAGTTCTTCTCGTCGTGGTAGCCTTAAGCCTTCGCTAACTAATGCGAGGTCGCGACCCTTGCTTTAATCGCCGATTTATCGCGGCGACCGGAGGCACCGATCGCTGTTGTCCTGCATAGTGACTTCTGCCTGCTGTTACGATCCTCCGCGCTGTTCGGAACTAAGCGCGTCGCGACAGAGTTGGACGTTGCTTGGGATTAAACGTCGAGTGACCGTTAGATCCGCCACGCACGATCGTAAGATAATTAATTTTGTCGTGGCCACCCGGGCCAGTGGTCCGCCGTTGATGTGCTTCCGGTAATAGTTGCTTGCCGTTCAAACGATCAGCCCACCCGATCGATATTGATAAGCGCGCGGTCTCGCGGAGAAATTGCCCTCGAGCCTAGACAAGACTATTAGTCGTGTAGAAGTCACTGTACACTCAACAGTGATACTTGTTTCACGAGACACATCCAGGACTACCTAGTACAGAAAACCACGAAGCGCAAGAGAGAGATATATGATGCGAGAACGGCGCGGATGAGGCGAGAATTCGTTGATTTGAAAGTTTCAATTAAAATACACTATTCATTACTCTTTCTCGTGTTTAAAAACCTTTGTATATACTGTGTAAACCTAGTCTTTGTCGGGTTCAGCTCACGAGGATTATGTTGAGAAGCTGAGAGTCTCAGCGGGCCACCGCGTGTCGGACCGACGCCCGTCCTCTTTCCACTGTGCGAGTGAGAAAACCGTCGAACACGTGCCTTTTCGCTATGCCATGCACAAGGTAGCGGAGACGAGGAGGACTGCGCTCGCGCGTCCATTTCACCCGGAGAGATGGATCACGTATTTCATTACAGTATAGTAGAGTGGCGCTGCTGGTACATACGTATGTATCAAGCTTGTTGCTTCTTACGCGAGCCGTCCCGTCTCGCGGATGAATCCTGTTTGTAAAATCTCGCGCTAAAGTAGAACAACCTTCCTTCTCGTCGACTACAGTACACACCGGCACGAGCAAGTAAGACCATTCTCGTTCGTTTTGTATGACTCGCCTTGCCGATTCGAGACTCCGACAATATAGGTATTAGCAAATGTATAGTAATATCGTACTACTCGAAACGTTATGTACTTTTGCTACACTCGATTATGACTAGAGCCCCCGTCTCCCTCCCCCATCTTCCGAGGAACCGTGAGAGAGATCACGATGAATGCTTCCAATCGGTTTACCGTTCGTTAAGGTCATCCTCAAAATTGAAAAATAATATCTCATTTTCCCATGTACGTAAGAACGGAATAATGCACGTGGAAAGTAAACATTTAATTAGTATGTTCAATTTAATGGCCAATTTGTCTGGTAGAAAATTTTTAATTTGTACCACTTCGAACATTATTCGTTTGTGAAAAGTGCAGCAGATTGACAATTTAGTCAGTAAGATCTTAATTTCTTCAGAGCAACCGATTTTCGATCAGAAAATCGCTATTTTTATTCTTAAACCTATTAAGGTAAATATTCAATCGCTAAACTAAATAAAAAAAAGCATAACATCATTTTTTTAAAATAAGTTTGTATTCAGCTTATACTTAAAATCGACGAGTTATTCGTCTCCACACATTAAGATCAGTTTCAAAATTCAAAAAATCATGAATGTCAACGACTACAAAAATTATAAAGAAATTTACGAACTGTTGGTTTAAGAATATATTTCTACTAAAAAATCGAATTTCAAAAATTGTTTTTAATGTTTCATTACATGACGTTTTGATAACAAGATTTGAGCATACTTACAATTACTATATCAGAGATTAATGTGCTGCTCGACGGTTCCAATAATAATCCAGAAAATATCATTCACTTCGAATCAAACGCTAATCATGCTATATTATTAAAAATTAAGTGGTTTGATTTCTAGAAGTAGCGAGTCCCCGTACAAGCGATGTATTGAACATTACAATTACATTTTATTTTAACAAATCGTTAACTCTTTTTCTACCGTAACAGATTATATTATAGTAATTGCTCCGAAAGTCCCTGTCACTTTCTAAAAAAACTCAACTTATATTCTTTATAAATGTGGGCGATCATTCCACCTGCCATAATACAATAGAGTTCATATATAGTATGCGCGCCTATGTTTCCTTATACGTCGGATACATTTTTCTCGCAAAAGCGAGAGTGCACACGACTCCGCCGTAACGGCAATGCCTGCCACCAGAGAGCGTGCCGCATATGTACGTGCGTTCATAGCGGAAAAAATGGAGGTGAAGGTACATACCGTTGCTCTAATCAGTTAATCATTTATCTAGTATTTAACTAAAGAACCAAGTACCGAGATTTAATATTTCACTGGCACGAAAGGCGGTAGCACTGTTGCCGCTTCCACGACGTAGATGTGAATAAAGTGAATACGCGATTATGAGACCAGATTTCGACTAAAATTAGAGGTTATTCACACGCCGTGAAGATATATAATGAGATCTACGGGATTTTTTAATTTGCAATTTACTGATCGTCGGTTTTCCGAACGCTGCGTATACCGACAACTGGATATGATAAATTAAACAGTTTTAGTTAAATATAATTATGAGAAAATATTCCCTGGCTGTACCAACCAGCACTATGATACTTCTGCGCAAGCAGAAATTACATTTTGAGGTAACTTCGGCAATTACTGTACTCACAAAAATATGCCGGTGAAATTTTCGTTATAGTGATTACAGCATTCATAAAACTAAGATTTTTTTGTTTAACATAACGTCTATCAGGTCATTTATAAGTAACAATCATTTCGTACGTTAAATTGATAAATGGAATTCTTATTGATGATTTAATTTTTCTAAGTACTTAGATCTTATACGAATATTAGAAATATTTTACATATATTTTTATCCAGTTCCGTATATCGCACATTTTATTATTATTTTTTTTGGTAAATTAAGTGTACCGTCACTTATACTAATTTTAATGATAGTAACGAAAAAGATGTTAGAATAAGAAATTCAAAGTCGATTTAAGGCTGGTTCTCATCTCGTGAAAGCTTTTCCATCTCGTCTCTCACTTCGTCTCTCTTCGCCACGACATTAATAACCTCGTAGGATCCAGTGTGATGGCACGATATAAATTACACGCGACCCACCAGCCTCCCGTGCAGCGTATTGCACCGTAGTGCAATTATTTTCATTCACAATGGCGGCGGCTCCTTGCACTATGTAGCGCGCGTTGCAAACTCAACTATATATACACGCTACACACAGAATATAGTAGTTACAGGAGTCTTGATATCTCTCGACGTCTCATGCTTTGCGAGTACTCGTGCGTTTCGAAATCAGTAACTCCTCTATGCCTCCCAGTCGTTCTTGCATGAAAGTAAAAAAAAAAAGAAAGGAAAATAAGACGAAATAGAGTTGTGTAGTGCTCGAGTTTAAACACACGCGGAACATGATGTTTCATCTCACCAGGAAGTATTCAATGACTCCTGTAGGCCCTTTATATATTTCGAACACTTTCTACAAATTGGGCCAATTCATGATACGACTCTACCTGAAAAGTCCATATTTCCAAGAAAGTCAACTCTTGCAGCAATTACTGTGAGTGATATCCATAAAAATGTACGAGCCCTCCGAGTACCGCTTACTCAATTCGAGATGACTTTCTGGCTTCGTGACGTCATATGGGAATGTACATTATCGCATTTTTTAGATAATTCTAATCGATGTCACCTAGAGGTAACTTTTTACATATGTTGCATTTTCTTATGAGCACTCTTCTCGTAACTGGCAAGACATGTTGGATTATTCGAATATTTTAAAGATGACGCAACGGCGAGTCTTCACCGTTATCTTCTCAACTTACTATACGATACTCTTCTATTCTTGGTGTATATTCAAGTGTTTCGTACCAACGTGTTTCAACGTGTCCCGTGTTTCAAAAATTAGCTGATAACCCTGGGACCTTTTCTTATCTCCGAGTTGCCTCTTTCAAGAAGAACGGAAGTCCCGTGAAAAGACTTACAAATTGTGCAGACACGTTTGCTTCACTCCGTATAACTTATGAACACCCCGTATGCAGCTACATTCGCGCAGCTTATAGGATGACATATCGGTATACACCGTGCCCCTTGCGCTCTGATGTAATTCACACTTCTCGCTTGCACAGGCGACACAGGATATCCTTGAAACTTCGCTAACGGAACTGCGACGAGCGCGAGAGCTCACAACCCATCGCCGTCACCGTCTCCGTCTTCGGCAAGAATTTCAATAACATTTTCCCACACGTGAGTAGGTTGTCGGCAATTCTGCACCCGGGGTTTACACTCTCGCAGACGGCCTCCTCTCGACACTCGACTCGACTGGCCACGGCACATGGCTTTCGGATCTAACGTGCCCGTTACATCTGTACTCGAAGAACTCTCGTACATGGTCGATAGTTCGTACTGTATAGGGTGAATCTCATACGTGAATAATTTCTAACTTTGCTCCTCACCCTTTCGTAACTCATATCGTACTCGAAGTATGCATAAAAATAGCTTCAATTTGTTGAAGTAACTTGAAATATTTTTAAATACCTCGAAATATTTCGAATAATCTGAAATTATCTCGAAACAGCTCGTATCTTGAAAAATCTGAAAATTCTGACTGGTGGTCGTATTCAGTTAGCTTATATCATAAAACAAATAATCCCACAAGTACCAGAGTCGGAAATATACGTCGCTACCTTTAGGTAGTATCGATAATCAAACTATTCGTTAGATTTTTAAAAATATGTTAAGAAAATTTTCGAGTAAACTGTAGAATTACCTTAAAGTATCATTATTTTAATGGTACAAGAGGAAAATAAATGTACTCATGTCCGCATTGATATTATGAATTAAAAAAATATTTAAGGTTGTTTGTTGCCAGCGCAAAATCTCCGATATCTGAGGATTTAGTAAGTAACTGAAGTAAGTAACTGCAGCTACAATTATTCGTTTTAACACAGTAACGATAGACCACGAAAACATTACACGAAAATAAAACGTAGTTCAAGTTACTAAAAAACTGTGGTACATTTAACATTCAAAAAAAATAATATTGTTACATTTACAACAATAACTCAACCGTCCGTTTTACTGAACTCATTACCATCACAACCATTTCGCTTTTCTTAATTTCTCCTTTCGCCCGTAAACCTCACTCCCGTGGCCGTTCTGACAACCGGATGTACTCTTAGCAGCTGATCGAGAGTGGAGTTCTGTAGGAGAAATTACGAATAGTAACAGTGCCCAGCCGTCGCATGGTGTTAAGAAAAGCGGGATCCCTCTGTATACGCAACACATCAGATAATTGTAGTAGATACTGCAGTATCATCTACTACAATTATACTAGTAGACACTACAATTGTAGTAAATGTAATCTTTCTTCATGGTATGCGAGCAACCAGGAGTCTGTATTCGATATAGTAACAGCGTTCAGGCGGAGGGGGCGAGGTTTTCCATGAGCACGAATTCTCTCTCAGAGGAGTTGGTGCGCGAAGTGCCTGTGGCCAAGCCCCTGCAGTAATTATATATTTATAACGGCAAAAAGTTCTATATCTCATGTATATCTCGTATATATTTTTGGATATACATATTTTCCGTTTGAGTATGCTCCCAATAGTAATTGGGTTTCTGTAATAAAGATGTTTAATTAAAAATATACTTCTCGAAACATAAGTTGTCGAACATTTTGCTGTCAGGAACTTTGCAATGAACATGGAATTTGTAAAATGTACCGTAGACACGAAGTATAAGGTCTTTATCTTAACATGTAAAATATACTGCGTACGCTATATGAGGTGTGGTGACTCGCATCCGTAAGTACCGATGCCTGCGTCGTTAAACTTCCTTGAAGGAGCCTCAATAGTAATTTCCCACGCCCAGTAAACTACATAAAGTCATTCGTACTTTCGGTTATTCTCTCATTTTTACGTACCGTTACGAACCTTCATTCACGTGTTACCATATCTCTATATGCATATGTTGTTCCACGTCGTCGTAGTTGTTTGTCAGCGTCTACATCTTGATGCTCGGCACGTGTATGTATTACGATCCCGGTGCGTCTTAGCCCAAGGAGAACTCGGCAGCAAAGTAAAACGAGTCGAGTACATTCATTCTTTTTATATCGTATGACCATAGTCCCCGAAATTCACACCTCTTTTTCCAACGTCTCATTAACTTCTGGAATAGGTAAATATGCTCTCCCGCATCGAGACTCGTCTGTGCGCTAACACTTTCGGATTAACTGCGGCTTCTCGTCGCCTTCTTCGAGGGATCTTCTTCCTCTGGGGCCGCCGTTGAGAGAGCCACGACGATTGTCTCGCTGTAACAGTGAGCAGCAGAAGCCGGCACCGACTGGCGCGCATTATCCTCATGTAAATGGCGAGGCCGAGTAGCGTGGCGAGGCGTAGTACACTACAATATATACTTGTACTGTATGGTATATACGTACTCTCCGATCGTGAGAATACGATCCGCTTTTATGGGAAGCCATTACTGCTGGGAGGGGGGGGGGGCACTCAACATATATGCACTATCATTCGTATATTCGTATTGACAAGATGGGGTCGTGATGGGGTATAGAGGTACAACGGGGTAGGGGCAAAATGGTGTATCGCGTCATAAGCTTCGCATAGTAATTTTTAAGTGTTACCATTTTTTACATTAAATCTTTGGTTAGTTTCATGTCAAAAATTTCTTGTTGCCGATATTAATATAATATAATAATAATAATTTCGAGACACGAAGTTTCGAAATTTAACAAATCGTATTCTCGAAAATTCAAAGTTTGATACTTTGGGCTGAATGATCAATCCAATTTTTAGTAAAATAAAAGAAAAGATTCAAGAAGTATTCCACTTATTAGCATCAACATGTCCGTTTTTAAAAAGCTTTTTATTGTACCAGTACCATTCTAAATACCATCATCTATACCTATTCCCTAAATACAAATTTTCAAAAAGACGATTTATCAAATGTATATAATTGGTTACTCGGAATCTACCGATCGTAACTAATACTTCAATTGAATTTTATTTTACATAAAACTCATTAAACAGTTTTAAAAAGTTTTTTTTACATGAAAATTTTATTTAACATGAAACTCATTAAACCGTGAAAAAAACCAATCCTTAAAAATGTTCTTTTATTAGGTTGGTAATGAGATATTCCGTTTTGCCCCTATACCATTATGCTCCAATACATTTTTATGCCCCTGTCTTCCTTATAGATAGTAACTTCAAGTCTATTCTTCTCCCACCATAAAAGATCTCAGGAAAGTGGGCTTTGACCTTATATCACTTCGGGAATCTGAGCCAGCCAGTGAACACTTGTCGTCGATATATATTGTTGGCAGTTGGTTCAGCAGTCAGTATGTGATCTTTGTGCACCTACATTGCTACCAACCGCTGTTAAAGTTGTAAATTTGGGTCAGCGGCAATCGAACGCAGAATTGTCATATGGGCATTGAGCAAAGATGTCGCATAATGAAAAACGCTTCTACGAGTACTATCAGTACGTCACTATTTTTTCTGAGTCCTACACTTGCGCAATGACACCATAAACTCTTCTATTTATAGCCATGGCTTTTCCTTTTTTTTTTATGTTCACGCTATTAAAAAAGCGGTCTGTCCAGTTTTGTTCCGTGACTCGAGTATCTACGATTCGATGAATGCAACGTTGACTAAGAATTAGGATTATCTAATCGATTGCATAGCGATGAGAAGATTTATATTAATTGCCGACGTCAGAATATGCATATTTAACTCTTCACCTACGAGCGCCATAAATATACGTCAGTGCGTTTTGACAGTAGCGATATTTCAACTATTCGACAAATTTTCAAAAGTGTTTGAAAATTTTTAAAACAAATCGTGGTATGACGTAAGCGGGTACAATCTTTCCTGGGTGAAAAAAAATGAATTAATTAATGGCATCTGTCTGTATTGTTATGATAACGAATATAATTCAAGGTTTTTCGTTTCCAGCACCAAGTGTCCGGTACTTGAACGGTTAATTAGGAGGATGCCCAATTGATGAATTAATTAATCGATAGTAAAATACGACCGTGTTGATCAATATTGTTAATTGTTGTGGCATTAATCAATTTGTACGGACGTGCACGTACCGATTATAATATTATATTAAATTGAATTAGAGGAACGAGAAGAAATCGTTCGGAAAAGCTGTCGGCTGTCAGATCGTTACAAACTAGTCTCTCGATCGTCTTACGGAAGTAATCGAGAAATTGAACTTTCGCGTTTATGGCAACGATTTTTTTCTCTCGTAATTCCATTATTATAACTGTAAGGTCCCGATGGCATCCGGGGAGCTCTAAATCCTAATTGATTCGAACCCGGGTCTCGGATCTATTGTTAAGTGTTTCCTACAATTTTTGTTGTTACTTTCCTGAAATAGACAGTGCAGATAGGAGCAAGGGATTGCCGGAGAGCGATCGGCGCCTCTCGGAAGAGTCGCTGCTGCTGGTGTTCCGGTTGTTTCAAACAATGGTCAGCTTTGTTATGTACTGTTTATGGTGTATGGCGCAGTGTGATCGAATTT
Organism: Cylloceria caligata; assembly: GCA_963942595.1. Taxonomy (NCBI): domain Eukaryota; kingdom Metazoa; phylum Arthropoda; class Insecta; order Hymenoptera; family Ichneumonidae; genus Cylloceria; species Cylloceria caligata. Next base: position 9,285,135 of record OZ012708.1, on the reverse strand, counting down.
TCGTGGCAGGGTCGCCGGAATCTAGATCGATCTGATAGATATCGAGATCGCAGTGGCAACGCGTTGCACTCACGCCCGCCCTGGTATAGCACAATTATTTCTAATCGAGTAGAAAAGCGCTCGGCGGGCGGGCCTCGGTACGTCGAGAGTCGCAACACCCGGAGCTCAGCTCCAACAGTCAGAGACAACGAACAGTGACTAAGCCTGGCAGTATATCTCGCTCGCGCGCGTACTCGTTACCGGTCAGTCGAGGTTTCTTCAGCGGTTCAAGACTGCCTTGACCATATCGGGTCAATAATGTCTCCTACCGGTTTTATAGAATAGTACAGCATCGCACTGGATCGCATCGCTTTTTGTCTTTCTCTCGCGTTGCATGTAAGACTGGATCACTCGCTCGTTCCTCTTCCTCTAGTCACCGAGTCGTATCTTCTTTTTTTACTACTCTGTTGCTGGTGCTGATGCTGTTGTCACGTAAGCTCACTAGCGCGTAGGTGAAATTACCACGTTGATCTCACTCGCGCGCGTTCCTCTTCCCTATTAGCCTCGTTCGATTTCGAAAGGATATACGTTCAGTGTGTTGGGAGCGAGCTACTGCTTCTACTTCTATTACCGTTTACTGCGTATACGTCGCGAAAAGAAACTTTCTTTCTCTTTATCTTCACACTCTTTCTCAAGCGATTCGAACCTTTCTCTTCAAACCTTTCGTTGTCGAGAACTCGAATGAATTATTTCATAACAAATATGCGCTTTACACACAAAATTTTGTAATTTATTTTTAAAATATGTCAATCTCTTGACAAGCTCACAACGATATGGACCTTTTTCAACAGAATATTAAAGTTACTTGGGGTTTTAATGAAATTATTAAATAAAATTTTATTATCGGACGTAGCAATCATTTATTTAATGATATTTCTCACAGAGTTTATTAATCGTTTTGTAGGTTAGTGTTCATGATTTAATACAACCTCAGTGTAATATCTCAAAATTTTGTATAACCTTAAAAACTTTTACTTCCGTTATTTTACAGGATAAATTTTGTTTGCTTTTGAAATCTTCAGTTACAATTAGCCCAATCAAAGTTCAAATCAAACTTGAAAAATTAATTTTAATGGTTTGCACCCTTGTTTAAATAAAGTTGAGAGTCCTTCGTCGATTCTCACTAATTTTAGACCCAGTCGAGCTATAAAACGAGATCAAGCATGTATGGGGGGGGGGGGACAGAGAGAGAGCGTGAAATTGGAAAAATTCAAATTGTTATAAATCTTGAAAGACTTTCTTATTTGTGTAGACAACTTCAGCCAGATAGCTCAAAATTCGCATGAATTAGAACATTAAACCATGAATCAGTTACAGACATATTTCAAAATGTTAAAATTCAATCAAAATCAAAATCTGAATAATTTGTAATAGTTTTTTTATTCCACCACAAACCTTATTTAAGGATAATGGATTTGTTAACCAAATTTGGGCACAATATCATATCAATATCAGTTCCGGGAGCTGCGGAACAACGTAAATTGCTCGCGAGTAAACACACACGGACATATACCGATCCAGATATTTGTTCCAAACTACTTTTTTCGATGTTTAAGACCATTTTGAGTATCCTGACATAAAAATCTCAAAATATTTCTTCATGAAAGTTTTGAAAATACAAACAAAACGTTGTTAACAATTTCTATCGTCAAACCAATGGATACATTCGCGATGTACGTTTTATAGAAAAAAGTGAGCAGTGAGAATGAAGGAAGGAAGCGAGGAAGGACGACCACCTCGTGAACGATTCCTCCTTCCACCCGTCGTCCACATCCTGGATTTACGCTCGAGGTATTGCGTTTTTGCCCTCGCAGCAACGGGCATCCACGCGGTGGCAGTGCATCGAAAGCAACGTAGATATAGCCGGCAAAACGTCAATGAGGTAGAAGAGGATAAAGTGAACGACGAAGAAGGAAAAACAGTGCCCTGAGCCAACACTCCAATTTCGCCAACGAATTCCTAAGACATATACCAGAGTCAAATCGGAAGACTGTGCTTACTTATACGGTACCCATAATTATATACCAATGCAATATTATTCTACTCCCATATAAATATTTGCTACGTTCGTTGCAAGAAAAATTATCTTAGATATTTCCATTATATAAATTTTAAAATCTGTCAACTTTGCAAACTAAACTATATTTTTAACTCATTGTTCTGTAATTAAAATTTGTGTCAATTGTGTAATCATTGTGGCGAAAAATGGTTGTCGAATAACTGTTAATATTGATTGTTTTCTGTTTCAAAATAAAAAATAAAATACAAAATATGTATTTTTTTCAATGACTAAAAAACATAAAGGCTTTATATTATTTTCCTACTGGCTGAAGTTTCTCAATCAATTTAAGGTGCGATGCTAGAGTTAGGGAATTATTACTTTTAAATATACCGCGGGCTATTTGACAATTAGTTTCTCAATCGTAGTCTCGGCAGGCGTCTCTGCCACGATATTTCAACTACTTCGCTTCGTTGACCCTCATTATTTATTCACTACTTTATTAGTTGAAGCGAACGAACGATCGAGCACCCGAACGAACTTGGCACCCGATGCGTTTACTCAATTATCTTATAGCTCCCGTTGCTGGGTTATTCTATCGGTAAACCGCTAATTGAAAAGCTCGACCTTCGTTCCCTCGCGGCAACTGTAGTCGGCAGATTTATACAATGTACAGTCGAAGTTCTTACGTGTCGGTCTCCTGGTACAGCCATGAGAGCCTGACGCAATAACCCAACCGACGACCCCCACCGTGTATCGATGTGCGCACGCAGATACGGGTACTGCATCGGCGCCGATTCACAAGGCCGATTTCCGTCACGCCTCGCGGATTGATTTGATCTCTCTCGTCGCGTGCTGGTACGAACGATCGAACTCTTCTCTCTTCGCCTATTCTCGCGACTCTCTTATATTTAACTCTCCGATGATTTATGAACGCGGCTATACATCTCATAACACCGTACGACGACAAGTGGGAGAGCCAATAACGAAAAACGCCACCACACAGCCAGAACGATTCTTCTCGACGAGTAAGGTACTTGCTCTTCGCGCTCGAGTTATCCCGTAAAGCGCACGGCGTGCCTCTCGTGTCTCAAAGGACGGGAATGGGTACAACAAAGTTATAAAATACGACAAGCTATGGTAATAAAGAAGTTTGCTAGCACTGGAGAACTAGAGACTGATGTTCTTTTAGAAAAAAAATCAAAACACCGATTGTTATAGCTATATTTAAACCTTATGCAACGATCGATAAACAGCAGTTCTCTACTGTTTAAAAAAAATTCAGAATAACGTTCTCATATTTATGTGATAATCTCAAATATTATAAAATTTAAGGACTGCACAAGTTTGTAAAAATTCTAATCTATAACCTGTAAGGAAAGGCTCGACTCACGTGATCTGTGGCACGGTAATTGGTAAGTGCGAAAGAGGCAAGGTAAAAAATTTAGAACTTATTATTTTCGAACCTAGTTTTTCGGATGAATATCGTAATTGTGGGGCTCACTCTGTGCCACATACACGCAGTGAGCCCCACTCATCTGACGTCCTTACGAAAATCTAGGTTCGAAAAAAATATGTTGAAAGTTTTGAAACGTCATAAAAGCAACTTCGATGATTTCATACAAAATTTGCTTATGTTCTTGCTAAATACACGAAGACAGATGGTTAGTTGCGACTGTCAACTATCAGCTGTGCCAACCAATTAATTGGTTTGACTTCTCAATAGTTTGATACCTCTAACCGATGATCGGTAATCGCAACTAATGTTTTTTCTCCTGTTACGAATGTTATCTTTATTCCATTATTTAGCTTAAGGTGTGGCTCACGGTTTTGTAACCCAAACTTTTTCCTGTAGCGCAATAATTTTCATGTTTTAATAATTAACATTAACAAATCACAAGAAAGATAATTTGTTCAATAGAAATTATTATTTTTTATGTATATAAAAATAATTTTATCATATATTTATGTTGGGTTCCGGCATTGTTGTTAGTCGAAGCAACAAAAATAAGTGGTTAAAAAATCGTGCTTAATATTTCGTCTCTTGTATGAGTCTTCTTGAGTATAATACATTGTTTATCGAAGTTAAAGAGTTTTATACAAAAGCTTAACTACGAGTGGAGATATATACATTTAATGTTTATTGAATGTTCGTAGAACTTGCTTGAACGTTATTTTTTACACAATTCTTTCAGTATAACATCGATGAATAATACAATATTCTGAAGAGAAATTAGATCGAAATGTCGGAAACTTAATTAGATTTTCTGACATCTTAATTCCCCTGCATCGATCGACAATATTTCCTCAATCAAACATTAACATATTCTGATAACAGTAGACCCAACTTATCGAAATAATTTGATCATTTTGTCGTTTTTAATAACTTTGATTACTTGTTTTATCATTATCATTTGTATACCATATGAGTTAATGATAATGTTATTTTCGCTAATCGGTGGCTGTAGCACAGATACCGCAGATAAAATGTTGTTTGTCGATCGATGGAATCATGGTGCATCCATTTATTGCATTGCAGATACGAACAACAAGTAGTTCAGTGTTAAACCAATTTTTCAACTGCTTTAGATTGGAACCAAGAATGGGTGTAGTAAATGCGAGAGTTATTTTTTATTTCGCTTATGTTTGCGAAGGTTTTTTTTCAATATTCCGATCACAAATCGAGGCGCACCACGTTTACATTTTCCGATTTTTCTTCGTTTTTCTTTGCAGCAGCAATTTCTTTGAAAGCTTGCAAGATGAGAGAATCTGTTAAATACCCCTTCAGCATAGGTGCGAGCGAATTTAAGTGATAGTTGTCGATACTATGCGAGGTTTCTCGCCTTGTATGGCAGCAAATGTGATCTACCTAGGATAAAATTGTAGGCATTGACGCAAGCTTCACTATTATCAAGCTTTTAGGGGTCTATACTTGATCATAGTTGTATAAAAACTTTTTATATAAGACTTAAAACATTTCATATTTCTATCGAAAGTTTGTTGTTTCTGTGTTATTTTTGGAGTTTAAATGAAATCCGTCTGTAACTTCAGGTTAAGTTATATTTCGTTAATGTAAATAAGGTCTTAAGGTGCCAAAGAGCTGCTTAGAACTTCCGATTTTTAAACTCCTTGATATTATTTTTATCCTCTTAAGTCGATCAAATGAAGACAAACTCCGTTTATCTGTCAACTGACACCTCTTTCCCTATAAAGTTAATGTAAGAAGCGCCAGCTTTGACTCTAGTCATATTTAAAACAGGACGATCAAGATACGTTTTATTGATCTCTATATATGCAGAAAAATGTATTCTTTCGATAAAAAAAAAAACAAAAAATGAATTGAGTAATGTTGTTAGGTGTTGATTTAATGTTTTATATAGGAAACAGATGTTATTGCTACCGTGAGTTATGTAACTAATCGTATGACTTCCTATAACGTAAAATTCGTTTTAAAAACGAAATGGAAATGAAATTTTTGAAAAATTTTACGACTTTGTCCAAAATTAATAGCAAAGGAACCATTTTATCTAAATTTTAAAAGTGTTACTTCGTTAGTCCATGTTCTACGAATAAAATGTTTTTACTACAAATGGTTATCCAACTTTCTAAACCTAATATGTAATTCTTTGAAAATATCCTTTCGAAACGCTACAACTGTGTTATTGCGTATCAATTCGGTACTCAAGGACTACGGAAAATCGCCTCACGAAGCAAATAAGGTCATCAGTTGATGGTGTCCACACTGTTTCATTATTAAAACTTAAGGAAAGCGAAAAAAAACTTACTGTAATTCTGTCAATTGCTTCGATTGTCGAATTACTTAAAATTTGCAGTATTATAGAAATATCTCCAAGTGATAATATGGAGAATTTTTCATAAAATTATAAAACACTGAGATATGTTCATCATGGGCAGATTAAAAAAAAATTTAAGAGTACCCAAAAGACGTCAAACCCTTAAAAGTCCGAAATAACGTAACTTTTGGTTATTTAAATGCTTATTTGTTATTATTATGTGAATTCTTCAATTATGCAGTTTTTGTTACAAACAAAAGTGATGAATCTGTGCAAAAAAAATTGATTTCAGCCCTGAGACAAAATTTTGGAAATAAAAAACATGTATATGGGTTCTCGAAAAAAAAATATATATATTCACTCGGAGTTTCTTGATTTGTTAATTTCAGCTCGTTTTAAGAAATTCTCATTTATAACTAAAAATAAAATAAATTGATGAACGGATGTTGTTCTTGAATGTTGGATGAGGAAAAAAAAAACGTTTGAAGATGCTCACCAGTGATTAGTGATTGATATCCAAGCTTCTCTCGCTGTCAAAAAATCTCAACAAAGCCGACGCACCCGTTGTTTTATTTTATCGATATAAATTGTATATCGTTCACGAGTGTACTCTTTTCCGCACAGTCACGAAATAAGTATTTATCTCGCAGTGAAAAATACGCACACCACTCGTTTTATTTTTTGTTTAACAGCTCGCGAAACTATCTCGAGAGTAATCGAGACGTCGGTGAAAACCCAGTGGTCTTAACCCTCGCTCGGTCCTCGGAGCGACGAGGGGCTGATTCCAGGCAACGCGACGTTTATATCCAGGCGATAATCGAGAAGGGAAAACCCGAAAGTTTCCTCTCCGCTTCTTGTTCCTCCCCTTTGTACGCGAACAAAGAAGCGGCTGTCGATATCTGCGTCTTTTTGCTCGGAGCTTCTTTAATTACTTATCTAGCTGATGTGTCACTTCAACCACCAATTTTCCTCCCTTGCCGAAAATCCTTTTACTCCAAAAACTAAATCCTTGTTTATCGTAGAGAAATTTTTTGGAGTTTTATTTTGATACGAACTTGTTCACGTCACTGCCGGTACCAACATGTCGATAGCTTCGATACACCGTAACCAACTTCCGGTATCTAAGATTTCCTGGACCACGACTAATTACAAATTTATAGATAGGTGAAAAGGGAAATAAAGAAATGCGAGTGGTTTGAATCTCGCGAGAAGAGTCGGTTTTGGGACTCGCGAATCGCGAGAGAAATGAACGTAAGCGATCGCACGTATATAAAATCGGTTTAGTGAGTGGCGCGGCAGGTGCAGCTGCGGATGCGAACGGTCCGATCGTCGGCTTCGTACTGATGAGGGGGGCTTTGGTGAGCCGGGCCGAGGCCGGCAAATCGGAGTTACGGGGAAACTGGTCGCTGCTGCTGCTGCTGGCTGTGTGTATGCTCCCCGACAACGAAACGATGCTGGGGAGAGTCTCATGGCGCAGCCACGGTGAGCCAGCTAGCCGGCCACGCAGCTGAATTCTCGAGCTCGCGGTATAGATGGTGGGAGGAAAACCGGCGTGCCGCTCGCGTGGTGAATCTCGCTCCTTGCGGCATACACTTCGCTGCTCTGGCCGAAGCAGAACCGGGAACGGAGCACGCACACCGTGATCATGCCATCCGGAATAATTTCGTCGATTATTAAATTTTTTTTAAAAACTAATTTCAGAGTATAATATTATATTAACCTTTATACCACTTAACCACTTTGAAATATTTTTCGTTTTTCCGACGATAATTATGGACCACGAATAACTGTTTATTCTCAATTATTTTCTGTGTCTTGATTCAAATCAATTGTAATTAAAAACTGAAAGTTTTCAAAAAAATCATTTTGCCTAACTTATTTTTTTGTTGTTCTGTTATCATGATCATGTTCTGATGATCACTTTACCAGGATCACACTATCATGATCACGTTATTGTGATCACTTTATCATGGTCACGTTATCAAAATCGCGTTGTCATGAATTCCCACAGACCCCAATCACCACTAATCAATATTTGGCACTCATTCGGCACGTTTTAACGTATGAAAATAAATCTAACGTACGTTTCAAAAATCCCGCCCGCGAGTTTCATGGAAGTCAAAAAAAAAATTGTCTCGATAAGATCTGTTATTTCAACGGCACTCACAGTCGTAATCATCTATCGCCTTTTCGCTTTTCATCAAGTCACGTGTTTTCTACCTAGTCCGAAGGAAAGGATCAGAATAGAAATAGCAAAGTGTCATCGTCTCCCTCTATTTCTCCTTCGTCGCCGGTAGAAATTATTCGAAATATGTTTAGGACCCACGTCCTCGGAATAGCGTTGTTTCACATAAATAGAAGCTCACGACCGTACCATATTACTCTCAAAGCAACCATCTGTCAAAACACTGGTTATCCAAACTATTTCTTGTCTCCCGCCTGGCTTGGGTTATCGTGACGCAACCCGCATCGGATAAGCGTTCAGAATTATCGAAAGTGCACTGCAATTAACGCGGTGTTCGCAGATTGTAGCTGGACGGGTAGATGTCGCGGCTAGCGTCAAAATTAGTGAAGAAAGTCGGAAAATTCATCGTCTACCTACGCTGTAGACGAAAATGCGAGCGCGAGTAGGTAAGGGCCCGCGACGACGACTTTGATGAAGAATGGGACGTAACATCGGATCCAGTCGAAAGGCGACGGGGTCGACAGCTGTTTCAACGTAAAGAAAGTGGCGCCGTATAGTATTCGTATGTACACACATTGCCATTCACCCTTGCACACACACTGGAACTGTCATTTGATGTAGAATCGGTCTTACGGCTGGTTACGTATGGGTATATGTGTGGGAGGAATTTCCATGGGGACGCTTAGATGAAGGGAGGTATAGGGCAGCATACGGGCAGTCAATGGAGACAAGCACGACCCTGACTGTGCTCACTCGCCCCTTTCACTTTCTCTTTCTATCGTGTTCGGAGTTATAAATCGCGCTATAGCTTCGAGCGAAGGGAGAATAAAACTACCCTCGGTCTCTTCCCCTTTCTCAATTCGCTATGAGGATTCTAATAATCATGATAATATAACGGTGCATAACCCTCGCGATTTGGAATCTGCTACACTGAAGAGCCGCAAAACGTTTCGTAAAATATTTTTTTAAACGTCGAATATCGTTACCTGCTAGTCGTTAAGGTGTAATAATAATAAAGTTAAACGTAGTTGTGGGAGCAGAGTTCTCAAGTACAATGTAACTGAGACGTAAAATATAATTGCAACAGACTTTCCATAGGGAAGCTCGAATGGATGCGACCAATAAAGGGATGATACATCGTGTGATCACACAGTCGTGTCGGTGAAGCCAGAAGGCTCCATCGAACATATCTCTTGGGACGTTACGACATAAATATAGTTCCTGAAAAGGAAACTTAATGATTTCTCCCCAATTCACGAACACGAGACCGAGATACTAATAAATAATCCCGAAATGTTGACAATAAACTCATGAACAGGTGGTAACAATACAAGAGTTGATTGCGAAGACTTATGACTGGGCCATCGCAGCTTCAATCATGTTGTACAGCGGGAGAATACCTACATACAAGCAAAATCGATTTTTTATATTAAATACAATTTTTTTGACGGATAAATAAAATTTTATAAATATATTGGATCATGTAAGATAAAAATGCAATTCGATAACAATTGTAATAAAAAGCTTCAAATTGGAACTTGCAAATTGCTTCCTCGAGATTCCGCACGATGCTCAAAGTCCTCTTTAGGAATTCTATCTTTCTTAATTTTGACTTCCTTATGGGAAGCAATTTGCAAGTTTCAATTTGCAGCTTTTCCAAATTTTCGAAAAAATCTGAATTTTTTAATATCTGAATCGTTTGACCGATTCTCACAAAAATGTATAACGACTTTACTTTTATAATACTCTATTAGAAAAAAAAGCAACACGATATCTTGAAATTAACTGAAAATCTTAAAATTTACGGAAATTAGAGTGTCAACAGACATTTTTTGAAAATTTCCAAATGTCGTAAAATTTGTAATTTTTGAGTAATTTCAACAAAAATTGTAGTGAATAAAGAGGTTGTATAGATGAACATCTCTGCGAAACAAGAGCGCTGTAGCTTAAACAGTACTCAAGTTATAGACGTTTCAAGTTGACAGTACCGAAATACATACACAGGCGCGCACGACGCATGCACGCACGCACACATCCAAACATTTTTTTCTAAATACGATTTTTTGACGTTTTGGGACATTTTGAACACGTTGAAAAATAATGTTTTCACCGCCACAAAGCTTCCTCCATGAGGAAGCAAAATATAAACTTAAACAAAAATGTAAAACCTTGTGCCTCCTCCTTATTTTCCATCTTTTACAAAGCTACCTCCATGGAGTAGTACGATGATCAATTACAACTTCCTCGTAAAGGAAGCTTTGTCGGAAAGGTGTAAAATAATTAGGAAGCGTTTGAGCTACCATGTTCTGCTATAGTGATTATATATAAACTAAAGTTTAACATAATTTGAACGATACAGGAATAAAAAATTCTAATTACTATGAATCTCATTATTTTAATATATTTTAACGAAAATTGTAACTAATAACGACGACTCGTTGCGTAACTAATGTGACGACTTTTAGATCGACTGCTCAAGTGAATTTTAAATTTCAGGCCTTTCATTGCGCAAGCTGTAGAAATATTAAATTAAAAAATTCATTGTTATATAAAATTTCAACGCCTACATCGATTTCAATCAAATATTACATCAAATATCCCTTAACATCCTTTTAAAATGTATAGCAGTGACAAAATTGGATCTCGCTAAATTTGAAATTTTCTACCGATATTCTCTCAACTCAATATCGAGCACCGCTGAATGTTGAATCACTTATGTAAAAGAAATCAGTCAATTCGATCAAAGTTTACGAAAATTAGAATGATCACATTAGTTTTTCGAACATAAAAAATTTCATCAAATCTGTATCTCTTTACAGTTTCAACTCAATTACAATACCATCCGTCCTTGAACAAACCCATATTTGTAAAAAAACTATTTAGCCACATATATTTCGACATTCGCGACAGATAGAGCGTTCATAGATCATTTTCGAAAAATTTCAAATACCATACAATCTGAAACGCTGTATGAATTTTTATAAAAATGACAATAACTAAAGAGATCATGCATTTCAATCTGTTTATGTTGAGTGTGGTAGCACAGGCTATTCTCGAGCTATAGACGTTTAAATTTTGGAATGTTATCGTACACACAAGCACAAGCACACGCACACGCACACGCACACGCACACGCACACGCACACGCACACGCACACGCACACGCACACGCACACGCACACGCACACGCACACGCACATACACACGCACATACACAAAGGTCCAACATTTTTTTCTAAATGAGTTTTTAAACGATTTGGCATATTTTGAATACGTTGACATGAAAACCACGAAAAAAATATTCACCATCAGTCAACTTTATCTATGAGGAAGCAAAGTATATAGAAAAATCTTAGAATACCTCTTAGAATCTTAGAAAACCGAATTAACCGAAAAATATCTTTTGTTCGTTTTCTGAAATGACAATATCTTGTCATCCGCAAATAACAATTGATTCCTCACCAATCGCGACTGCTACATGTGCGCGTTGCCTTTCAAATGAATAAGGCTTCCCAAGGAATCGATTTTCATGCATTTAGGACGTTTGCATAATTTTTTTGCAATTTTATTGAAGCAGGCAATCGATTTCTACATTTTTGAAAAACGGTATTTTCGAAGTAATATACGATTAGTACTCCCAGCTTGAAAATTTAAGATATCAGGGTGGACGAGGCTACAATGACCAAAGGTCTTATCACAAAATATGATATTAAGTTTGGAAATCGATTCCCATTTAAAACATCATATGATGATGTCTCTATCAGACGCTTAACCTATCCACCGTGTTGACAAAAAAAAATGTATTTAAAGCATCATGTGCGATATAAATAAAACTTTTATAATGTTATTGATAAATTGCAAATTATAGATATGAATTTGAAAAAAAAGCAATTACTGTAATAAGAGTAAATAAAGAGTAAATGGCTTAATTCGATATATATTCTAAAATAAGATATATTGTTTATGTATAATAATCGAGTGGGGAATGCACGGTACAATACGTATGGATGCTGAATCAGAACTTAGGGCTCTCGAGCCTCTCGTGGACCCTCAAGCCCGATGTATTGTAAAGGGTGATTTTTTTGAGGTTAGGATTTTCATGCATTAGTATTTGACAGATCACGCGGGATTTCAGACAAGGTGTCAAAGAGAAAGATGCTCAGTATGCTTTGACATTTCATAATGAATAGACTTACTAACGAGCAACGCTTGCAAATAATTGAATTTTATTACAAAAATCAGTGTTCGGTTCGAAAAGTGTTTCGCGATTTACGTCCGATTTATGGTCTACATAATCGACCAAGTGAGCAAACAATTAATGCGATTGTGACCAAGTTTCGCACTCAGTTTACTTTATTGGACATTAAACCAACCACACGAATGCGTACAGTGCGTACAGAAGAGAATATTGCGTCTGTTTCTGAGAGTGTTGCTGAAGACCGTGAAATGTCGATTCGTCGCCGTTCGCAGCAATTGGGTTTGTGTTATTCGACGACATGGAAGATTTTACGCAAAGATCTTGGTGTAAAACCGTATAAAATACAGCTCCTGCAACAACTGAAGCCGAACGATCTGCCACAACGTCGAATTTTCAGTGAATGGGCCCTAGAAAAGTTGGCAGAAAATCCGCTTTTTTATCGACAAATTTTGTTCAGCGATGAGGCTCATTTCTGGTTGAATGGCTACGTAAATAAGCAAAATTGCCGCATTTGGAGTGAAGAGCAACCAGAAGCCGTTCAAGAACTGCCCATGCATCCCGAAAAATGCACTGTTTGGTGTGGTTTGTACGCTGGTGGAATCATTGGACCGTATTTTTTCAAAGATGCTGTTGGACGCAACGTTACGGTGAATGGCGATCGCTATCGTTCGATGCTAACAAACTTTTTGTTGCCAAAAATGGAAGAACTGAACTTAGTTGACATGTGGTTTCAACAAGATGGCGCTACATGCCACACAGCTCGCGATTCTATGGCCATTTTGAGCGAAAACTTCGGAGAACAATTCATCTCAAGAAATGGCCCGGTAAGTTGGCCACCAAGATCATGCGATTTGACGCCATTAGACTATTTTTTGTGGGGCTACGTCAAGTCTAAAGTCTACAGAAATAAGCCAGCAACTATTCCAGTTTTGGAAGACAACATTTCCGAAGAAATTCGGGCTATTCCGGCCCAAATGCTCGAAAAAGTTGCCCAAAATTGGACTTTCCGAATGGACCACCTAAGACGCAGCCGCGGTCAACATTTAAATGAAATTATCTTCAAAAAGTAAATGTCATGGACCAATCTAACGTTTCAAATAAAGAACCGATGAGATTTTGCAAATTTTATGCGTTTTTTTTTTAAAAAAAGTTCTCAAGCTCTTAAAAAATCACCCTTTATTACTTGGCCGGGATAAGGTCAGGCGCCGCGCCGCATGGATGTTGTGTGGCGCCCGATCCGGTATCGTGAGGTTGCCGATCTATGCAATTTTTATATAAATATTTTATTCTCGAAGGATATAAAAGCGATTCCACGCATTTCGTTACATCTTCAAAATCCGAGAAGATCATTTCCACCGTAGGTGTTTTGCTTAAAATAATTTTACGTATCGCACGTTTAACGCTCTTACGTATGCAAGTTGAATAACACGCACGAGTACCGTACGAGGTACTATACATACGCTGGAACTTGGTGCGCGACGAGAGTTTGACTCAACGTGAAATACTCGTCGCGATTACTCGCATGTATGTTATTGGACGTATCCGCATACTCTCACAAGCGCAAAACTGTCGCGTTGACCGTGCATGGGGTTTCGACTCGTGTATACATCAGAGACACAACATCAACGGCACTCGATTCGGCATCACCTGGGTTGCGACATCGCCAAAAGAGCCGGAATATCAACTCACATTTCGGCACATACGAGGAGGTCGAAAAGCGAGTTGAGGTAGAGTCCGAGAGATTACATCATCGCCGAATTGGTCACAGGCCGGCGACCGGACCCTGCTGCTAAAGATGACCGGGGCTTGTTGGGATAAGAGTGGGTTGGATCGAGTCGACTTAGAAACTAGCATTTGTGCACAGAACTTTAACACTCCAAGACTTTACTCGCTTTAACAATAACGTAACCATGACGGTAAGTAAATATTTTTATTAGAATACGACGCCTTGAATCAAGGGATAGAAGAGTAAAATTAAGTTTTGGACCCAAAAACTTCTGAGTGAACAATAACTGAAGGTAGAGTTACCTAAAATGTTTAAACGACATCACTTATGGTATTTATATCAGTTCAAACAATAATATTACACTACTAGACCTTCGACAATACATCTTATCGAAATTCTTTGTGCCCGAAAAAAATGTCCTAAAGAAATATTTTATTTCATGACCATTGAAACTTTGTTTAACTTCAATCTCTACCATTTTGCTTCTCGTGAAGGAAGTTTAAAGAAAGGAAAAAAATGTTCGTCACAAAACTTAGAGAAATCATATTTAGAAAAAAATCTCCGTGCACGCGCGCGATGTGTGTGTGTGTGTATGCGCGCGCGTGTGTGTTTGTGTGTGTGTGCGTGTGTGTGTGTGCGTGATGAACTTGCAACATTGCAATGGATGTTATGTCGAGAACGGGTTTCTCGATCATCCTGAAACTTTGCACGGGTCGGGTCGCAACCCACGTTAGTTTGCTGCAATTTTCGCTAAAATCGCTGACGGGTGTCTTATTTTATGGTTGTTTGACTTTTTTGAAAAAAGGAGATCCGTTCTCTAGCTTTCGTAAATTGTTAGCTACCGAATTAAAACTTTATACAAGAATAGGCCAGAAAACAAAATTGTTCGGTATTGAGTTTGGCAAGAATCGATCAAGGCGTTCAGGTTTTTTTTAGAATCATGCGTTTTTGTAATTTTTCGAAAATAATATATGTTTGCTCTAACTTTCGTAAATTTTCATCTATCAAACTAAAACTTGACATACAAATTGACTAGGGGTTGAGAATACTAGGTATTGAATTTCGAGAGAATCCATTAAGGGGTTTACTTTATGGAAGCTTTATGAAATTTCCAGTTTTGTAAAATTTTCAATTTTATAGCAAATTTTAATACCACTTCCTCCATGAGATAGCCAGAATTGAGATGACCATTCCCCGTAGAGGAAAATCTGTAGGTTGGCGATAATTACGAGGAAGCAAAGTCAAAATTTCAAACACGCCTTGTTTTTGTTCCTTATTATTTTTCATTTCTCACAAAGCCACTGTTATGAAAAAGTGTTTTTATCATTTTTCATTTCGTCATAGAGGAAGCTGTACGAAAAATGGAAAATAATAAAGAAGCAATGTGCATGGATCTACTGTGTATTATTATTTTTCAAAGAATGGTCGAGCCTGAAGTTCAACGACATTGGAATGGACAATAAATAAAATAATTCAAAATGCTATAAAATCTCATTGGTTGAATATATTATAAGGAATATCGTAGCAAATAACGAACACTTGCGTAACTGTTGCATGCAACGAACATGCAAAATAATTTTTGATAAATATTTACTCAATAAAAGGAACTTTCTTGCTCTACCTGTCTACCAAATTGCAGTCCGATTACTCGAGTAATTTTCAGATACAACAGTTTAAATGCACGCAGGCACACACACACACACACACACACACACACACACACACACACACACACACACACACACACACACACACAGAGGCGCGCGCGCACATCCGTACATTTTTCCTAAATGAGTTTTTTGGATGTTTCCTACCATTTTCAGTATCCTGACATGAATAATTCAATTTATTTCTTCTCAAGGAAAGTACCCTCCGCTAGAAATCAAAATACAAAAAACAATTTTTAAGTAAATGTAACGAAAGTCTAAAAAACCATTATCTGATGTAATTTTTTGTTTTATTTTTACTATAATCTAATTTATAATTTTAAGTTATACATACTGTTTGACAAAACAAGCCACAGTATCGTTATTTATTTCACGCAATTATTTTAATGTTTCTTATAATTAAGTCCATCCGTGTACTTTCACGAAAGAAATGGTTCCACTACATTATATTAATATTTAAGAATTTAAAAAAATCGTGAAGTCTAAATTCTTCCAAGTAGCCCCGGTTGCCCCTACAACTTCAGCCGGTATTTCGCTGGGTGGCACGTACATATATAAACACGGAACACGTAAAATTCGAAATTTATTTACTCTCTGGTCCGTGGCCTCTCAGCGAAATCCTGACTTCTCTTTACGAGGTAACAGCGACGAGCTTGCATAACTCGCGAAACAAAAAGTTTGTGCCCATCAGTATATCCTCATATTACATACACAGCCGGCATATATATTTATTGCGAAATTATTTTTTTTCACATTAAATCACCATACTTAGCAATATAATGAAAATAAATAATCACGTGTGCGAGCATTACAAACTTGTTGTGTTAAATTGTTGGTTAAAACCTCGAAATATTTTATTCTTTTCTTTACGACATTTAATGGACCTCTTATGACATTTAATTACCAAGAATATAATCTCTATTTTTGGTTATCAAACAACTGTCGTAAATATTCATGAGAGCTTCTCCCTTTGATTCAACTGTTATAAATATTATGCTCATCAACACTTGTGCAGCGTTTATAGTACGATGCTCATCGTAAATTATGTGCATCATACTGCTTACAATGAGTGTACAGAACGTACAGATATTACATTTGTTAGTAAAAACATGTGACCTTGTTCATTATGTTCAGTTGAGAACTGTATGATTGACCAACTGATCACAATACGACTGCCGGAGTTATCAACTCAATTTGGTTATATCTGGAATTTTTTATTATTTATTTACCATTGTTTAATAATTAATTAATTAATTAATTAACGTAATATTTCGGTAAAAAGAGCTTAAGAGCATCTTTGAGAAACTTACTCAGAACTGCGTGTGTCACTGGTACTTTTGGATTAGGGACAATGCAATCTCGTTCTACCCTTTTTCTATAATTCTATCCAACGAATCCAGTAATACTATATATATGCTCTGATGCTCAGATTGTCATTGATTACGCACTACTCCTCAAATAGAGAGGTACATTACTACATATCCCCTGCAAAAGTTCTGAATTAGTCGCGTGAAAGGGGCGAAAAGAAGGAAATGCGTGGTGATGCTTTACTATAATACGACATGTCAAGTCAGTAGCACGTGCAATTTTCCCCTTGTATGTTCGAACGGGCAATTCAAGTATAACTCAAGCTATATAGAGAGTGAGAAATTGAAACGAAGCTTCTCCCCCGCTTTTCTCGATTTTACTTTCCCCGGGTTTCTACTATCCATGCGAATATCATTGATCGAACTCTCGTCTTTAGTGAAATTATGACAAATATGGTGATATAGGAAATTAGGACTTTGCTTTACGATGGTAAATTTCGGAATGAAAGAAGCCGCAATCCAAATGCGCACATGGTCAAGTTAAATTTAGTTGAAGGTAAGTACGTATACGAGGCTAATGCGCACCATTTCTGGTTCTCTACCATCGGCTCAAGTGCACGAATGTATTTACTATATTGTACATAGTCGCGAGCCGCCAATGATTTCACGAATTACATAAATTATCCGTGAAAGGGGCGAGAGAAGAGGAAAGGCCTCGGTGTATTTCCCTACGCAACTACACTCTGCAGCTCAATATACGCGAAGCAGCACCACGCCTCAGCCGCGAGACGACGACGTGTGCTCGTTTATTCGCATTCTCGTATCATTTCGTACAACCTTTAGAACCCAGGCGTTTTGCTGATTTCACGCGCGGATTTCTCAGCAATTTCTTCTCGGCAACTATATACGAACTGTCTATAAACGCTCTCGTTGTATCGTTCTAAGGAATGAATTCCCTTTTCCCTCTTTAAGTGCTAAGAATCTTGGTCAATTTTGCAGCGTCTTTCAAATGCTCCACAATGAAAGGACAAGAAATTCATGCCGAATGAATTATTTCCCTTCTGTAATTTTTATTGATTCATTTTTTTTAAATATGAAAACACATAATCAATAATTAGCTACAGGAATGCACGTATTAGGGGTAGACGATAATCATTACAAAATTTATAACACTGGTCCTGGTAGTCGCTGAGGGTTTTTTTGTATGTTGCCTTCCGACCTCATCGATCGTCAGTTTTTTTGATCCTCCGTTGCTTCCTGCGAGTTTAGCGTTGACTTTGGTTGCCTAGATACGATGAGAGTCAAATGATGCACTGTAACTGCACTGTCGCGGTTTCACGTAGCCCAGTTCGGTAGCTCTCCTCGACAACGGTTGGTTGTTTCATAGCGGCCTCCTGTTCCGTGTACGTGTTTATGTCGCACTGGCTCGCGTATTTGGAACGCTTCAGTAGTGTCGAGGGAAGTACTGGTTCGAGAAAAAGTACATTAATGTGACGCGGTTCGGCCAACGGCGTGGTACTAAGCCAATGCCCGCCGCTTTGATGGGGGAATCGATGATACCATCATCCACGCCGGGACGAAACCCCTCGACGTTTATCATTACATTCCTACCTGCTCCAAACTATCACTGGACTTCAGAGCCTTTAAGATAAATCACGTGCCAGTCGCCTTTCTTTCGTCTGCTTTACTCCTCTATTCCGACTTGCATTAACATTTATCACTACATTTCGACCGGCTCTGAACGATCACTTGGGTCCTGTGTCTTTAAGATAAAATCATATGTGGCACATGCCAGTCGCATGTCTATCGTCTGCTCTACTCCTCCATTCCGATTTTCAGTGTCTTCAGTGTCAAGAAGTGCTCTCGTATCCTCCAGCCCAGCTCTCCGGGGCTTTTCCGACGTGAAGCTCTCGCTGTGGGATTCTTCTTCGATGGCGGCTTCAATAATAGCTTAGATCTACTTAGGACTATGAAAAGCGCTGATTGTACATATCACCGACTGTACACATCACCAACTTTGCGCATGGTCAACTGTACACAGCACCGAAACGACGTGGCTCAACTGTATACGCACCACTCGTAAGGCGATTCAGCAAAAACCGGATTATGTGTTAACTTTGCATTCTGCGGTTGTGCACCTTCCAACTCTCAACAACATTGTTTTACCTTGCGCGAACAAGACGAACACTGTTACCTCTGATTTTAAGTTCGCCCGCTAGTTTTCTATACATTTATATGTCACCAACGTCGTATACTGTGTCCATTATGCAGTTTAGCTGTAACTATGACAGTCGGTAAGAACGTTTGTAGTGTTCGCGCAAGATACCAAAATTGTGTGGAAAGATGGAACGTGTGCAGTCGCACAGTGCAGAGTTGGCGGAAAATCCGGTTTCCACTTAAACGCCATACGAGTGGTATGTGTACAATTGAGCCATATCGATTTGTTGCTGTGTCCAGTTGGCGATGTGCAGAGTCGGTGAAGTGCAGAGACGGTAAAGTACAAAGTGGATGATGTGCACAGTCAGTGAAGTGGACGGTTTGGTCATGCCGAGTCGGTAATATGTAGTTTTGTCACTTTTAATCTAGTACGATTTCTAAAAACTCGCGTGCAGTTGGGGCTGTGTCGAATCGTGTTCTGCAGAAACGAGATACTGCCCAGAACGAGCTAAAACCCTGTGACACAACACATAAGCAGTAATCAATTTAGAAAAAATATATTTCAATGTATTAATATTTTCCATGGAGAAAAAACTTGTAATTAGTAACCCGCCCCTCCCCTCACCCCGCCGCGCTGAAAGGTTAATTAACCTACTTCGTCGTTTTTGATGACTTGCCGATTGCTTAATAGAATCCGGTGACGTATCTACAATTAACTGTCCAAGATTTTTATCTAACGAGGTTACAAGCCGCTAGAGATCAATGAGACAGCAGTGTTGACGTTACCCGAAGTAGATTAGAATAAATGGTATTGAATAAAGGCCAACGGAAAAAAATAACGCGTAAACCGTTGAAAAAATGCTCCGGTGGGTGGCAGCATCAACAAAATAATGTGTCAACATGTATGATATCTATCTGTGACTGTTGTAAAAGCGATGGGATTGAAGAGCGGATCTCTGATGTAAGTTCAAAGAGGGGGGGGGGGGCAAATTCCTTCACAAAGCAGAACAAAAATATATTTTTTAATATATGCTTTCCATGTGCGTATGTATATGCGCTAGTACGTTTTAAATCTGCACTTGCTATGTGGCAATATGTTCGTATAAATGTATTCGTGCGTTGCTTATTGAAGCACGGATACGCACGGATACATTTATACGAAAAAAAGTATTGACTTTTTTTTCTTTCGGCCTTTTTCAACGGTCTTCATTTCCATTGGCCTTTTTTTCTTAGATCCAACTTAAATAGCGTGTCACCGGGTTAGTATTTCCCGCACGTAAGCAATGAGCGAAACCCGCAACAGCCACGTACGCCTCCAGAGTGCTAGTATGGACCAACATGTACGTAGTTAGGATTCTTGGTTCTGCTAAACTATAATAGACTATTCGTGTTTCAGCGTACTACAATTTACTCGAGAGTTCACGCTGCAGAACCCTGAGTTTACTAAGCATTCCTTCTGGCATATTCTCCAAACGCTTTAGCCTCGTCATTCAGAGACAATACGTACTCTGGCACTCGGTTATACTCGGCACTGGGTCTGAGAACTCGATCAAGAGCATCGTGTATCCTATTAACTCTCGAAAGAGTGCAAAACTTCTAATTTCCACCGGCCTGAACTCCCCTAACAATTCTATGATTCGAAACACGAGTACCGTGCGTCAATTCGCACGATCATGCGCAAAACACCTTCGAGATATACAACGTAGTCAATTTGTAATGATGCTGAGCTTCGTATTGAAACTCGTTTGTGAATTAACAAATGTATTGCTACCAGTTTAAATACCATATGGAACTATCTCTGAACCCGAGACCCCCGTGTGCATCGGAAATTCTTACTGCTAAGCGAGAAGCTACGAAATGAGAAGATAAAAAGCTTGGAGCAACCAGTAGTTAGTTAACCATGACTAGCTGGAATAGACAGCTCACCCGTAGATGTCGCGTTCATCCCAATGGCATAATTTTATCCAGTCACGCGTGTAATCCTTACTTAACAGCGTGCATTCGATACTTGTGTGCATAGTATTATTATCATTATTATTATTACCAGATCTACAGTCATTCGACGTTTTTTAATATATCCATGAGTGGGGGGACAATAAATCGAAAGTAAAAGTGTAAAAATGCATTATCAATGGCATTACTAGTTTGGGTTCCCAGGCTTTCCCCGATTTCTTCCAATTCACTGTTCCCTGCAGTATTTTATTATAATTAACGAGGGAATTAACGTAATTATTTCCTTCTATGTTATAGCTGCGTTTACACCTACGCGGTTCTTCTAGACTGCCCACACATGTAGTTGTATGGGTTTCTGTGTGGGTAAGGTGTAGTGTGTGTCATATAGTCAAGCGTGTTTAATATCGCTGCGCAGCAGGCGAACGACCTGGTTTGTAACCAGGTCCTAGATAGATAGCGTCGAGTCTCCTTGGGAAGGCAATCCAGATAGCAACTGCATTAATGCTTCTGCTGCTATTGCCCTCTCGCGGACGACGATATTGTATGGCGCATAGTGGAAGCGCGCTGGCGTCGCGTGCTACAGCCAGTCATAAGTATAGCAACCATCGTTGTATCCTCGTAGCTGAGAAATTGTTGAAACTCTTTGCATAAACATCAGTTACGAAGGTGAATTCCTCGAAGCTCTTTGCCGTAGAAGTTGCGGACGGGGAAACACTGCATGGGAAGTGGTGCACATCTTCACATTCAATGAGTATTCTAGTGTGGAGCTAGCTGTGTGGTAAGCAGCACGTAGGAAATTCGGAACAGAATAATTGAATGACGACGAAAACAATAAGATTTTTGCAGTTTTTATAAAATTTTCAATTCACGTTTCGATCTCTGTAGCAATTTGGACATAAAGACAAAACTTTGGAGAAAATAACACAAAGTTACACGCATCACAGGGGATAACGTGATCAAGAGAAGAGAGAAACACGTTTGTTCGTCGTGTGCCATAAAAATAGCGAGTTTTTTACCATTCGTAAAATGGTCAATCGACTGGAACATAGGACGCAAGTAAAGTTTGATGCGTCAAATATTTCTGACGTGTTCTGACGTGTTTGGAGCAGGTGATCTCTTCTAGAAAGAAAAGCACTGCATCATTTTTTAAAGAGGAAAGTAGACGCACTAGGTACAGACGAGGGGAGGCAAGGAAAGGAAAATTATATCTAGCAGGTCCAACAGCGACGAAGAAAGACGATTTTTCAGAAGGAGCAGTAACATTTGGAGAAAACTTGGAGGAGGTTAGGAAAAAAAGAAATGAAACAGCGGAATCAAAAAAGTTTTAAATATGAAAGGAAATGAAGGAATCTCTGAATTAAGTTAAAAACTTGTTTGGTGAAATTAAAAAGGGTACGTAACATGTAAAGGATGAAGCTAAAATCGACAAATAATGACAAGATCTAATGAAAAATAATCAAGCTAGAGAAAAGACAACAAAGATTTGAAAAAAAGTCAACTAATCGAATGTGTAAGCAATGAGATGAGAGAAAAAATGTAAGAAAAAAATTAACATTAACAAAAACCGTCAAAAACTACCGACTGAAAAATCTATAAAAAATCTTCAACTTTGTTTTCAGATCGTTTTTTTCTAATCGATGAAAAATTTAATGATTTTTAATATTATCTTAGTTGAATAATTATTCGAATTATAATAATTTATTTACTGTTGTCAGTACAGTCAGCAGACTTGTTCTTCTTCTTCGTGTGAGCAAACCACCATGTGGCATATCATTTTTCTTCATAATGACTTTTCAGACGCTAAGGTGTCTTTTGAAATGTGAAAGACAATTATGATGTTTAGGAAACATAAAATTTCTAATTGATGAAACGATTTTGCAACGGCTCTACCATAAATATTTATTTCCTATAATACATTTCTTCTCTGGGATTTAAATATTTAAAGGTAATATTTTTTTAAAACAATTGCTATAAATAATTGGAAACGGTAAACTACATCCTCTTATATGCAATACAAATTTTAATTAAATAATAAGCACACGTCATAGAACAATTTTTCCTTCCAAACCTTTATGGGAGTTATACAAACAAAGAGCATATAAACACTGAGATTTTTATCTTTTGTGAATGATTGCTCATTGCTGGTGGGGGGGGGGCTCCTTTGTTAAACCTACCCCCATAAACTTATAACAAGATATCTATTTCCGATATAACTTTCCCATTATTATCAAACCTGGCAGATATGTAGAGGGCTTAGTGACGTGAAATATAAGTAAAAATATAGTTAATCCTAGATACAGGTATAGTGATAGTATAGATAGGATGATAGGTATAATAAATGCTAGAATGTAGCATTAAGATGTACCATTAGTGGCCACTGTATCGTTTATACCCAGTTTTACAATTAATTGTAAATATTAAGTATTTTTTAATTGAAAAAATGATGTAAAGGGAATGTAGTAAATTGACAATTGTTTCGACATCATTTTTTACCACTTCCGACATTTTTCACGGCGATAATCGTGTCTGAATGTCTACCACTTTAGAGATTCTGACTAAACGTCAGTATCTCCAATTTATGGGAAACGTTCAACAGAATGCTGATAGGTAAGCCTACAATCTTCTTTTATTTCGCCTAACCATAGACACCATGATGTATGTTTAATACGAAATAAAGACTGTTTTCTGAATAAAATTGAATATTTCTTAAAATATAACTTTAAATATGCTATAAACAAGGAATGAAATAACGAAATTTTCATTTTACGACTTTTGGCCACCCGGTGGCCACGTATAATACCTGTTATTACCATTTGTCGTGACTCATATGCTCATAGTGGCAATTATGAATTTATTAATATTGTAAACAATATTTTTGTATGAAATTTGTAGTGAATTATCATTATTGTTCATACATTGCAAGTTTAAGGGTGTTCTGACTGTTCTTGTAGTTATTTTTTAATTCAATTCTCTTTAAATTTGAATCACTAATTATTGCAAAATTCGATACATTATTCAATAATAATCGTTTAGCGTCAAAAAATTTAGATGGTTGTCTCGATATTTGCCCGAGGTGTTTACAGCTATTTTTCAAATGATTCAAAAATTGTATAAAAATTTAACATCTGAATCTGTTCACGGAACATTCAATCCCTTTCGTAATGTTCACTCAATTGTCAACGAAATTGGAGCTTGATATATGACAAATTACGGAAGCTAGAATCCCCGAATATTATTTTCACTTTCAGTTCCTACAAATAGCAGCTTGGATGGCCAAAAAATGGGACATTAATAACGACTAATGGTGAAAACAGGTGTTGGTTGATTATTTTATGTTTCTCCGATTAATTACGGTCAGAATAACTTCCAATTCTCAATAATTTTATTACCTATACCTTAAGGATGATATTCATTAACTTTTGACCTTTATGTGTTGTTTTGTTGCTTAATGCTTAATGTGGTCACAAATGGTACATCTACCGGCTTTTAAATGCAAAGCATGTTCCTAAATAAATGATAGAAATATTGTAGGTTAAAGTTATATGATTTGTAACTTAACTTTAGGTAATGATGCAAAAAAAAATGGCTTCAAGAGGGGTGCAGTTAATTTTCACCAAAAAAATTATGCCACACTAGAAAAAACACGAGCATCGAGATACCACGACTGCAATCAACGAGTAGGCAACCCCTGCTTTTCATCAGTACGTACACCGAAGGATTGTACAGAGGAATCGAGAGAGAATATAAAAAATATTTGCAGTTTCGAGGCCTGCATCCCGATGACCATAAATCTCCAAAAAGGAAGCAGATATCACAGAGCAAAAATTGCAATCGGTAAACCCACCAGCAATTTCTTTCTCGATGATCTCACTAAGGCGTCGTACATCGGCGAACTCTTAAATGTACTTTCATTGTATTTCGCGAGGCTACATGATATCGTCTCGCCGGTTTTGACCAAATGGAGACGATGGACACTCTTGTAACCACAGAGTATGAAAGAGTTCTTTCTCTTTTGCTATATACTTTCCAAGCTCAGTGCCTCAAGGGTAACTCGTTATGCAGATACGCAGCAGAAACGTTCCGCAATACAAAGAACTATATATATTTTTTTTAAATTTTTTAGTCGCAAGAAGAACGAGCAAAATGCATATGACAGCCGTTCACGAGATTCCATTAATTTGATATCCATCTAAATAAGAGAAAAGTCAGCTGTAAACATTGGTGTAGTTATAGGTGCGTGCTCGTGTGCGATAGGATGAAAGTTAGAAATGTTATTTCACGACGTTAACGTATGTATCATATGCAAATTGATGAAACGAACGTCAAGCTCCAACTGTAAAGCTATAAGGCACGCGCGCGTGTCTTATAATTTAATAAATTCTCACTATTCATCCATTAGAATGAGACACGAGGTGTGGATGCATGCACAGCAATTGCACATTTACTGATGTACTGTGAGGCTCGGTACCAAGCGACGAATTACATTTTCACGCTATGTTGCGTATGTATTTTCATACTAGCCATGCGTATGCTAATCTCTGGAGTACTTCTCTCTCAACTGGGACTGATCTTGATATTATAATAACTGCATGGTATACCAATTTCCGTCTCGTTCATACAAAGACCTCGGGTTATCCCCACAGTTTTCACGCTCGAATGTTCGATCCACCTTCTTTTTTAGTGTAAACGGACCGTCAGACTATATCCAATTATAATATCTGGCAGATGTATAACTGAATACAAAGTCGACGTGTGGTATTCACTATACTTTTATTCATTAATTATATGTAGAATTAAAGAACCCGAGAGAAAAATTTATCTGAGTAAATTAAATCTGCGTAGTATTCAAACAAGTAACATCAATGAACGTATCTAATCGTGTACTTTACTGAGTTATCAGAGTGAGAGAGAGAGAGAGAGAGAGAGAGAGAGAGAGAGAGAGAGAATATATATATATATATATGTGTGTGTGTGTGTGTGTGTGTGTGTGTGTGTGTGTGTGTGTGTGTGTGTGTGTGTCGTTCTCGATTGCAACGATTTGCATAGTTTTTATATTCTAATTGCATCTGCTTATGAACTTATCTTTCTAAAATATTTGTGCAAATTGTTTGTTTAGATGATTTTATTGATAGAGTGAAGGTACAAAAACATATAATATTTATCTAATAAGTATTGGAAAGGTTTTTTGTTACAGTATAGATTCATCCATATTGATGGAGAAAAAATATTTTTTCAATCAATTTGAAGTAAATTGGGTTAACTCGATTACAGTATATGGTATTTCCACTCGATTAAAATATTATTTTTCTATAATATAACTTTGAATGATTTATGTAATTTAACGATAAACAAGATTTGTTAACAATTAAGAGAAAAATGTTATAATATGAATCAAAAATGATTTTTTAGAATAATCTTCGAATATTAATCGAATAGTTTTCTATTTCTTAGGGAGGGGGAGGGTTTGCGCTTTTGAAAAATCCATTTTTTTTTGTCTTTTCTTATAGTTAAATATTTCAAGAATATAGTCTCAAAATTTGAAATCGATCAGAGCTAAACTCTCGAAGTTATTGACTAGTTAGTCTCCTCTCGGAAAGACAGCGCGCAGCTGGCGAGCAGGTATATAGTTTAATAAAAGTAGGTGTTTTTTGTGATGGAATCCCGTTGTGACGAAGGAATACCTGATTTACAGTCGCCGCAAAAATGTATATATTAGTAGAAATCCATAAGATATTTAAGAAAAATCAGATTTACATACTTTTAACTCCCCATGTACGAATGCCGGAGTACTGGCGGATCTACCCATACGGCACAGAATTGACACTACCCCGACTGCCAAATTTCGTTTGGTAGTACTGGCCCAGTACAGACAAATTATTTGACTAGGCGAATGCTGATGACTAGTACTGACAAATCAGTATATAGGGGTCTCAGCCGAGAGTCGGTTCAGTACTGGGGATACACTGGGCCGATGTTGTGTTTTATACTGGCTGCGAATTATTTCGTGAGACACCCGACAGTTGTCTCAGTATTGGTTATGTGCTGGGCTGACTTTTGTCGTAAGACTCGAGTGCAAATTAATTCGTCATGAGTCCAACAGTTGGCTCAGTACTGGGCATACAGTGGGATGATATTTGTATTTCGTATGTCGATTGCGCATTGCCTATACACTACCGTGTCTTGTCGTAATACTGGGCGTGTGATGGGTCGACATATATTATATCATTGGCGTACTGACTATCTTGGTATACACCCGACAGTCGACCCACTACTGGGGATAAACTGGGCTGATGTTGTGTTTTATACTGACTGCGGATTATTTCGTGAGACACCTGACAGTTGTCTCAGTTTTGGTTATGTGCTGGGCTGACTTTTGTCGTAAGACTCTAGTGCAAATTAAATCGGCATGAGTTCAACAGTTAGCTCAGTACCGGGCATACAGTGGGATGATATTTGTATTTCGTATGTCGATTGCGCATTGCTAATGCACGACCGGGAGTTATCGTAATCCTGGGCGCGTACTGGGCTG
Source organism: Cylloceria caligata (assembly GCA_963942595.1). Classification (NCBI taxonomy): domain Eukaryota; kingdom Metazoa; phylum Arthropoda; class Insecta; order Hymenoptera; family Ichneumonidae; genus Cylloceria; species Cylloceria caligata. The sequence continues at coordinate 9,257,581 of OZ012708.1, read as the reverse complement.
ACATATATTTTATTAATAGCGTCCCGACTGTTTTGATTATCACCCGAGAATAGACTCACTACTGGGGACAAGCTGGACCGATGTTACGTTTCATTACTGGCTGTAATTTATACATTGTTATTCGACAGCGAATATTTCACATCATCTTAAGCTGTATTCCGACGAATATTTGAAAAAAAAATCAAAAGTTCAGTATTAAAGAGGTTTCAAAACTTGTACACATAGATCGATCGAATTATGATGTGAAGGGAATATCTTTTTCTCCTCGGGGACTTTTTCTCTCGACCACCACAAGAAAACACGCGATGGCCGAGGGGAGGACTTGTCATCCGATGCCACGCTACGTAGTGTTTTGTTTACATCCAGCAACAAAGGAGTGATAGTAAGCGCGGACGAGAACTCGTCCTCCGAGTGGTGGAGCAGTCGTACCGACGAACTGAGCGTCCAAGCGTGTTAGTGCATTGTTTGTCTATGACTTCGCGCCGAACGTTCGCGAAGACATTCGGGTATGTTGGTGGGAGCGAGCCTTTCCTTAAGTCTTATTAGTGCCTTGGCTCGAACAGTACAAAAAATAGTAAACTCTAAAAGCTGTAAAAGTGATTGTGGGAAGTGAAAACTAATAAATTGACAAAAGATGGATTCATTAGGCGACGCGGATGGAAAGGTAAGAAGAATTAAAATAAAATATTGCAAATCTAATATAGAAAAAGAAAGATGTAATAGTGCAAACGAACTTGCATTGTAGTTAGTAAAATTATTTGAAAATAATGAACACCAGCTTAAAATACTACAACGAAATGTTAACTTGAAAAGTTTGTACACGATATTTTTAATAAATACTGTGAATAAAAATTCATAAAGCAAATTTAAAAAATAGAACCAATAAAAAGCGACGAGCGAGTACATTAGCTTTTTTTTTTAATATCGTTCGAATTAATTACAATTTTCTATCTGTGATAGAATTGAGATAATACATTTATTTCGTACACGCGTACAGATCTGGCCAACCCTTGGCCTAAAACCGGCAGACTGGCCCAAAACCAGCAGCCAAGACAAAATTCTGTGCTTCCGGTGCTTGAAAACAGACTCACGGTTATAGCCTTGAGAAACGTATGGGACGTTCATTCTCAATTAAAATTTGATTCAATCAAAATTTCAATACAATGTTGGTTGAATTGAAAAATAAACCATATTAACGTTGTCAAGAACTTTTATTTGGCACAATAACGATTGCGCAAAGTTATTAAGAAATTGGTGAAAAAAATAATTGTCCAAAAAAAATTAGGTTCCTTATCCTTTTTTTCATTTCAAACGAATTCGTTGATTTTTCAAAACCCATCCAAGGGTCAACCATAGTTCAGGTAATTTGTTTTTGTCTTTGTTTCATACACTACAATCATGGTACTACGTATATAACAATAGATTCCAATTTCAATTTTTAGAAAAAGCCTTATTTCGTCAACTAATGAAGCAAATGGATGAGTCTGACGACAAAAGGGAAAAAACATATAAGCGCCTCTCAAAACAAATTGAAGGGGCGAAACAAATGTATTCTCTATGACTTGAAGAAGAAAACGGATGCCATGATTAATACAATCGTACTGAACGGAGAACCGGAGCCAGGCAATAACCTGAAAAAATACAAAGAATCATTAGGAATAAAGCTTTCTATTGATAATTACGATGCTTTCGTTGAGTTCGACGCTATTGTAAAAGAAAATGAGGGTAAGGACACTGTTTTGGTAAGTGAAAATCTTTAAAACACTTTTTTTTAATAACTTGGCGTCAAATGCTGTAGCGTCTCTTGATATTGCATCTCCATGGTATCATAAATCCGATTGGTAAATTATTTAATGTTTTCGTATCCCACATACCGATTGTAGAAGGAGATAATGGCGAATACAATCGGAACGTCCACTGAAGTTAAGGAAGCCGTGCGTAAAATTCTTGGAGGCTTGATACCGAAGGCTGTTCAAGAACTGTACTCGGGTACTGGCAGAAAAAGTCCAAACGGGGTAACAAATAATAATTTTAATGGGACTCACGTATACGCTTGTATGAAACATAAATTTCCCTTCTGTTTTATTGCTATATATTTTTGTAATCGGTACTCAATATTCGTGTAGGGTAAACCAGCTAATAAATAAACTAGTGTGATTGGCAATACATTTTGTTTTAAATATCCTCACCAGTGTTATAATCATGCATTATTTTTTCAAATAAATATTGAGGCACCATTTTTTTTATAATAATTTTTCAAATTTCACAAAAAGTTCACATTTTGTAAGATGCAATAATTAAATCAATAAATAAATTTTTATTAAAGTTTCACGATAATTATTTCAGAAAAATGGGAGGTATACTTATTGCATTAAATTATAAATGGAAGACCGTACTTAAAATGCTATAATTACGTTTTTTCAGATGTCATTAAGGAAAAAATTGAAGGAGTAGATGAAAAAAACATTGCTTCAGCTACAAGCAGATATTTATCTGGTGCAACTGCGGGTGGAAAAGCGGAAAGAAATGCCAAGAAAGGAAAAAGGGGTTAAAACCCAAAATTGTCCTAATACTAATTTTGACTTGGGCAAAGGTTAGCTCTTGGTAGTCTGCCAGTATTGGCAGCTCTTGCATCAGTACTGAGCCAATTTAAAAGTCGGTATATGGGCATGTACCGGCAAAGTATTGATTTAGGACTTGTCTCAGGATTGGCAATATTTTCTGGCCAAAAACTGGGCAAGTTTTCTGAGCCAATACCCGAAAATAGTGTCAAGCCGGTTCACGGCACCATATGTTGGACCGGAGTTAACAACCCAAAATTGTCGCAATATTGATTTTGATACTTGGGCTAGTACTGGCTCTTGACAGCTTACCAGTATTAGCAGCTCTGGCATCAGTACTGAGCTAAGACTGAGCCCAGTTTCCAGTCTGTACATGGGCATGTACCGGCAAAGTATTGATTTAGGGCTTGTCTCAGGACTGGCAATATTCTCTAGCCCAAAACTGGCCAAGTGTTCTGAGCCAATACCCGAAAACAGTTTCGAGTCAATACTCGGCACCATAAATTGGACTGGTGTTAACAACCCAAAATTGTCCCAATATTGATTTTGACTTGGGCAAAGCTTGGCCCTTGGTAGTTTGCCAGTATTGGCAGTTCTGGCATCAGTACAGTGCCAATGCCAAGCCTGTCTGCAATGCGTACATGGGTCGTAGCAATTCAATGGTTTCGAAAAGAAATACGATTATCGGCCTAGTTTTTACGCTATATTAGGTTTAATTTGAGTTTCCGGCATCGGGTTTACTTCACATCCACGTCATGTCGCTACGATGAAGTAACGTGGCAACTCCGAATCAGTTGGCTGTAGTCTTATAACCCCCACATCACTCATTCCAACATCTTTACATATTTGAATTTTTTGTTTTTTCAGAAGTCGACAATGTTTTCTCGCTTTTGATACATTGATACAGGTAGAAAAAGATACAGATGGAACCAATGTTGCCAAATAGCAACCGAAGAACGCGAATTATTCGAATAACTTTATTTTTTATTTTTTGAATTATATGCAAACATTCAATGAATGGTTTACACATGAAATAATTAATTTATTTAAAATTATTATTTCGACGATTGTCGAAAATAGGAATAAGTATAAGTATTAAGCATAAGCAGCGATGTAAGTAGCCTGCAGCGACAGGATTACAGGAGTACATATATTTGAGTATATTCTCTGAAAATTTCAAATCGATCCGGCAAATATTATTGAAGATACATGCATATTTGTGAAAAATTTTTAACGATGTGTAAACGACTTTTGAAACTTTGAACGCGTTTTTCTTAAAACGGTGTTTTCAAAGACGGTGAGCACGATTTCTCAAAAACGGCTCAACCAATCGGTCTGCAATTTTAACACAACCTTCTCAGATATATTTTTCAGTTATTGATCGAAGGAATAAGATTTCCGATAATTATTTCTATTTTTTTTTAAACAATTCAACGAAAAAATTTTGGTCAAAAATAGAAATTTTTTCTTTTTGGAGCCGCCATTTTGTCAAAAATCAAAATTTCGACTATTCCTTTGATCAATACCTAGATTTATCTATTCACTAATAGAATCTTTTTGGTTTTTTTATTTTCGATCATCCAAACCGGAGATATCGTGCTCACCGCCAGACACCTTTTTTGGAGGCCGTCCAGGAGATCGCCTACAGGAGCAGAGTAAATCAATATTTTTGAAAATGAAAATATAGCCGATATAAAGTTAAAAGCTACCACGACATTTACTAATACTTCTTGTATTTGTTCAATAAAATCACTTTTCAGAAAAATTTCGTAAAAGAAACGACTTTTTTTGGCCTTGCAACTGCGTATAACCCCTTAAAGCGAGTTACTTACACAGATGTGCTGCTTCTCTTTCACTCCGCCATGAACGCCATACTAGTTCTATCTCTTTCGCAGTCATGGGTGTAGTATAGAGGTTTCGCGGCCCCAGACGATATGTTTGCGCCGCTCTCGTTTTTATTCCAAACAATAATTGTGGCGGAGTAATTCGCGATGGGAAAAACGACATGTAGCACATCGTCTTAAGGCGATAGGACATTCTTCCCCATACGTAATAATTAGTGTTATCTAGCGGGTCATCGAAGCAGCTATGAAGTTATCATATTTATCATTATTGTGTGTAATAAATTTTTCATGACAGTTTGTGCTTATTATTTCAATACTTTCGCTAAGATCTAGGTTGACTATAATTGATTCAATTTAATTATTATTTCTTATATATCTAGTGTATTGATAATTATTGCATTGTATATTGTATTGATAATTAATCGCGACACTTTTCGACAATGAAATATAATAGTTGATTTTGTGAATATCGTGTTGTGAACTGGTGTTGGTTCATTTTGTACTAATGGAACGGTTTAACGGAATATATATAAGCGAGTATTATTTTATTTTTCATTTAAATATATTTGTATTAATATGGTAATTTTTTTTTTATTAGCATTTTTTTATTAACTCTTTTTCTTGTTAAATACAACGCTCAAAGTTCTCTGGCTAGTGATTCTTAGGAATAGTTTTCTCACATTGAAACGAAGACAATGAAAACTTCTTCATTTGTCTTATTTTAAAAATGTCTAGCTATAGGAAATCATTTAATCTATGTCAGACTTTTCATTATTTTCCTTTAAGGTAATAGTGTAAAGGACAATTTAATCCGTTGAGGGGCTGCGGAGTTGGGACTTCATCTGGAAACCAAATTGGTAATTTTAGCTGAAAATCATTGCTTTTTCTGGGAATTCTAAATTTGGACTGGGCTAAATTTATTTAAACTCCATGGATTATAAGTTGGTACCAAGAGGAAAGAACCTTATAAAGGAAAACCAAATAGGTTTCAAAGTTCCTGAGATATCACTTCGAACGGACAGCCGATGAGATACATTTAGGAAGGCATAAATAGTACGCCCTCTTCTGAAGGAGTTAGTGCCTAAAAAACGATATTGCTCCACCACATAATCTGGCACTGCTGCTAGTACAAAGCAGATATATGACGTAATAATTGAATGGAAACACAACAACATAAAAGATAACTAAAATTGTAATATGTAAATGAATGAGGGCTGAAGGACTATAGTCCGTTAGCAATACGTCAATTTTTTATTGTGAAAGTTTAAATGTATTATATGTTTTGTTTTGCTAATACTACTAAATGAATGAATGAAAATGTCTAAAATAAAACGACGACAATAAACATTTTTAAAGATAAATTTAAAAAAAAACGCGATTTATCTTGTGCATGATCTTTGTTTAGATCCTAAGACATATAAGTCATTTCTACAACCTACTTAAAGGTTAATTAAGCCCCAGAAAATAAGTTGCTTGTGTCAAGCGAGCATTTTGTGTTGGTCATGGTAGTTGTAATTGCTGTAATAGTGCGAGGGCACAATTGCGAGGTCCGGTGCGTATTACGTATTTTTTGTTTGGCAAAAACGACAAGGTTCCTGTTCTCGTTAATTGATATTTATTAATCGCTACGAACATGAATATCAGCCGTTAATTGAAACTCAAGAGAAAGTAGAAGATGGTTTCCCAATATACTTGTAGCGGCGGCAATAAGAAAACCTAAAAGCACCGGACCAAAAGTAATTGCAGAATTTTAAGTCGCATATTTTTAAAGTTAAAAAGAGAAAGTGAATATAAAAAAAACAAATTGAAACGTACAATCAGGAAACAACACTGGTAAGACATATCCTGGGGGACCATTTGACCATTAAGATGACAACCAACTATTAATTTTTGTGCATACGGGTATACATTCCTCGGCAATAAATTCTATGCAAGATATACAAAGGATATCTCAGATATGTAAGATATATTTCAACGAAAAATGCTATGTTTTGGATATATTTTAGAATATACATATAAGATTTATATGGAACGGAAAAATATATCTGAGATATACCCCATATATACTTAAGGCAGGGTGAAACCTACTTAATCGGTAACAAAAACTGTAACCCATGGATTTGATATACCGAACACATTTTGGGAAAAAAGCGAGTATAGACAGTAGCCTGTTGTGCTGTGCATTGTGTAAAAGCTTGATTTTCCGAAATATTAATAGCCTCTGAGAACCAACAATGAATATGTATATTCTAAAATATATCCAAAACATAGCATTTTTCGTTAAAATATATCTTACATATCTGAGATATCCTTTGTATATCTTGCATAGAATTTATTGCCGAGGAAAGTATAGTCGTATGCACAAAAATTAATAGTTGGTTGTCATAGCATGGTCTGGAAAAATAGCAGCTATCTCTCTCGTACGCAAGTGTCACGTGGTGCATGTTTCGCCTCACATTAAAATATATTTCTGATACATAAAGCGACAAAAAGTTTTAGATGTCGGGTGTATTTTCTGATATATATCGTTTCATGGGGAACGTTTGATTTTTTGAATGCCTCTGTACTCTGTACACTTATCAGCAACCCATATTGTAGCGCATATGTACTGTAACGGAACGCATTAAGGCGATCCGCTACTAGAACTCACAACCTTCACCACATCTCAACCAACCTACACAAACTGAAATAAGACATAAAATATACCAAAATAAGACAAAGCACACAAAAAACATAGAGAAAAACGATCCTCACGTAGGAGAACACCAGAAAAGAACAAAAAACATATAAACCCACAAGGAATCAGTCCAAAAAACACCAAGGAAGAGATAATTAATCACAATTAATTATCCTGGGCAATTAGTCGTCAACAAAACAGCAGGACAGCAGCCTACAAAACCGAGGAAGACCCATAGGGGCCTGAATCGGGAAAAACCATAATCAAACCGGAGAAAAAATAGATAAAAAGTTTGAACCTACAACAAGTAGGAGAATAACACTATCCAACGAATTTCAACCTCGCAGAAACCTCGCTTGAAACCCTAGAGCAGGGGTCTCCAAACTTTCCAGCCTTAGGGCCATACTGATTACTCCAGTAAGTTCCGAGGGCCAAAACCATATTATCATTGTTGCCGGTGGTAAAAAGTGAAATAGTCCAAAATCTGTCCGCGGGCCGAATGTGGCCCGCGGGCCGTAGTTTGGAGACCCCTGCCCTAGAGGGACAAAGATCGGCTAATAATAGAAATTCGAGAAATAACGGTACCCCTACACGTCACCCCGCACCTCTCTCACCTAGTGATTGAAGTGCGACAAACATCACGTGACCTACCTCAAAACACCCTCCCGGGGTCCATCTGCCAACCTATATAAACCGCGACAGGATAAGCCTCGGGGCTCTTGTCAAATCTAATAAGTCAAGACGAAGTGCTGCTCGACAGCACACCTAGTACATAAGATTACACGTAGATTCTCCATGTAACAAAGACGTGTTCTTTCGACCAAATCGATTCCCCTGCATTGCGCTTGGCCGTCGTTTGACCGAACGAACCGATAAAAAACAATACTAATAGTTTGGGAAACACCATGTTAAAACGAGTGTTCTTTTTCTCAACCGATTCCCCTGCATTGCGCTTGGCCGTCGGTTGAGTAAACGAACTCATTAGGATACTCTGTGAGGAGTAAGGCTCCCCTGCACTGCGCTTGGCCGCCCCTACTCACAGCGTCAGGGCACACTCCACTAACGGGTCCCCACGCACGGCGTCGTGGCTATCCGTCTCTTGGAGTGTGAAGCAGCACGAGTAACACAAGGTCAAGGGAGTGGCATCCCGACTGAGTGCACCGCGCATTAGACTCGTAGGGTGTACCTGCGTGGGTGGGACCACGTTAGGGCCAGCACCAGTTACCACCTGCATCTTGCGGATACCTCAGCTGGTCTCAATTAATCGGGAACCCAATCGTACGCCTCTTAATGGCGCGAGAAGGTGCTTAATTAATTGCGAAGAAAAGCTTCAGTATCCGGGGTCTAGGAAGAGCTAGCTGGTCAAGCTGCGAACCCGGTGTCTCTTGCGAACAGAAAGCTATAGCTAGGGACCCAAACAATAACAAAGCGAGAAACGATAGGTAGGTAAAATCATCCACACCACACCACCACACGACACTCGCGTCCCTACTATAAAACTCTTGCGCGACCATCGGCAGGGCGGAGCCTCGAGAGGCAAGTCCGCAAACGGGCAGTTCGAAACAATAACATTCGAAATAGCACAACACCAGCTAACGTCCAATGATTAAAATAAGGCGAACCGGTACATCTAATGAAAGTACGAAGGAACGCCCCGTATGAGGACCAAGCCAGCGACTAGGCCCCCCCTTCAAATAGAGACACACAAAACGCAAATGGCCAACAGGATTCTGCCAACCCTATCCTAATAGAGATCGATAGCTAACATAAAAATCATACCAGATTTAGCAAACCCGAAAATTAATAAATTGAGTGTTGAGCTCCGTAAAGATGATATCTAATCACTTTGCGAATTATAAAGTCAAAACCTGATTTGAACTGGAATCTCATAAATTCCACATACGTAGGATTAGAAAAATCGCGTACTAGCGAACGCGACCCCCTTGAAACTTGATAAATTGAGTGTCGAGCTCCGTAAAGATGATATCTAATCACTTTGCGAATTATAAAGTCAAAAACCTGATTTGAACTGGAATTTCATAAATTCCACATACGTAGGATTAGAAAAATCGCGTACTAGCGAACGCGACCCCCTTAAAACTTGATAAATTGAGTGTTCAGCTCCGTAAAGATGATATCTAATCACTTTGCGAATTATAAAGTCAAAAACCTGATTTGAACTGGAATTTCATGAATTTCACATACGTAGGATAAGAAAAATCGCGTACTAAGCAGCCGCGATCCTCTCGAAATTAATAAATTGAGTGTCAAGCTCCGTACCAGTGATACCTTATCACTGTGCGAATATTAGAGTCGAAACCAATAAAAGAGGAACTGGAAGAGATCCCGCATAGATAGACGTTAAGTAACTAATATAAAGCGAGCGTGAGTGCAGAAGAGCAACGAGATCGTTCCACATACCATCCTCCCTACCTTAGCTGAACTAACCATCGAGCAAAAGCTTCTCCAGCAATCACGGGCCTTCCGCCCAGTAAAAATAAAGAAAAGAATTACCCAAACAAAAAGAAAAGACCAATGATGAAAGGGTAAACAAAACCGCATGTCTGTCACGGACAAATGCGACGCAACACAAACCTAAACTGAGGTCTGACCAACAAAAACAAAAAAAGTTACTAATAACAACCTAGTATTGATTGCAAATCTACACATCCACGGATCCTCTCGCTCCCTCCAGCCCAGTGCACGAACTAGTTTCAAGCAAGCTGCCTCTCCACACGATCACGGTAGAGATCACTCGGAACAAAACTCAAACTTGACGCGATTTTATACCATAACCGAACTATCGCGCATCGTAGCCGAACAAAAAAGAAGTGTTAAAGATCGCGAAACGTTTCAGTACATCCGGGCGAAGTTGCACGGTGAATGATTGTTTGTGTAACCACAGAAATATGAGGAACAACAGCGAGCACGTGCAAAGCATGAGTAGATCTAAAGTGAGTTTTGCATCGCACTCAATTGCAGTTCTATGTATGCATATGCACTGGCCGGCGGGATTTACCTGCCCGTGTGAACGCTCTGTAATCAGGGCCGCATGTCTCGCAGCCGCCCGCGCTTCGAGAGACTAACAATCGATTACCCTATGCGATATGCTATGAAGCGAGTGTATGTAGCTTTTAGTATAGTTATATACATAGATCTGCACACTGGCGAAACTTGCTTAGCTAAAGTCGCAGCAACCGAGCGATATCGCAGGTTAATTTATAATATCTCCGATGGTGTTCACGGTCTATGGTCGAGCCACACACAGTCTGCCAAGATCCTCGTTTCTGCTTCCTCCTAATCGCTGAGCGCACAAAACGGAGAGACCTCCGTGCACGCGCGTCCGACATAACTCTTTGCACATAGCTCACCAGCACGAATGCTTCGAGAGTCGTGCAAAACGACACAGGCAGCACTTCGCCAGCGCGCTGAGCTTTTACTTTCGTGTCATGATAATTTTTCTTTTATTTGCTAATTCCTGCCTCCTTCGCCTCTTACTTTCATCCATAAGTCAGCAGCGTCATAAGTTCTGCAGGTATAGTCTCGCGGCGTGGTAGCGCGAAATGATATTTGTTATAATTAATTGTGTATTGATAAAACACTTGCTTTCCATTGTCATAAAAGATTGATCCTGAGACGACAAACGACAGCAGGAACAGTCTCGGAAATGTATGGAGTATCCAATAACCAGTATGAATGTTCTTGTATACTAACCTGCTAATAACTAGAGTGAGATATGAGAGTTATATAAGAAGTAACAAGAAGTGCGAGGGAAGTCGAAAGGTTGCAAGGACACGCAATATATGAGGACAGGCTGGGAGACAGATAAGTACTCACAGATTCCAGGAAACAAGGAAATTAGCTCTCTCTCTCTCTCTCTCTCTCTCTCTCTCTCTCTCTCTCTCTCTCTCTCTCTCTCTCTCTCTCTCTCTCTCTCTCTCTCTCTCTCTCTCTCTCTCTCTCTCTCTCTCTCTCTCTCTCTCTCTCTCTCTCTCTCTCTCTCTCTCTCTCTCTCTCGCTCTCTCTCTCTCTCTCTCTCTCTCTCTCTCTCTCTCTCTCCATCCATCCATCCATCCATATTGCATATTATTTTTCTTTTAAAATAGCGTCCAGACACAAGCATTTTTTTTTATATATAAAAGACGGTTACAACACCAGCATTTTTTTTTATATATAAAAGACGGTTACAATGTTCAGAGGTTATCCCCCGATTGTAGTGACAGCGGTAAATGAGTTATTTAAATTTAAATATGAAATTAACTAAGATGACATCCAAAGTTATCAGGAGTACAAATTGAAAATGCGGGATTTTTTTCTATTTTTGAACGTTTATTCTGAAAAAATGGTAACAAATGAATTATTCAAAGTATTGTCCATCGCTAGCCACAACTTTTTCCCATCTTTCTGGCAATTTACGGATACCGTCGCGAAAAAATTCGGCCGGCTTGGCTGCTATCCAGTCATCGACCCATTTTTGGGCTTCTTCGTAAGAATGGAAGCGCTGGTCAGCTAGGCCATGTGTCATCGATCGGAAAAGGTGGTAATCGGAAGGAGCAATATCTGGGCTATACGGCGGGTGGGGTAAGACTTCCCATTTCAGCGTTTGTAGGTATGTTTTGACCGGCGCTGCAACATGTGGCCGAGCGTTGTCATGTTGCAAAATTACTTTGTCGTGTCTTTGCTCGTATTGTGGCCGTTTTTCTTTGAGTGCGCGGCTCAAACGCATCAATTGAGTTCGGTATAGTGCTCCTGTGATGGTTTCGTTCGATTTCAATAGCTCATAATACACCACACCCAGCTGGTCCCACCAAATACAGAGCATGAGCTTGGCGCCGTGAATATTTGGTTTGGCCGTCGATGATGATGCATGGCCGGGGTAACCATATGATTTTTTGCGCTTCGGGTTATCGTAATGGATCCACTTTTCATCACCAGTGACAATGCGATGCAAAAAACCCTTCCGTTTTTGCCGTTCGAGCAGCAGTTCGCATGCAAAAAAACGGCGCTCGACGTCTCTCGGCTTCAGCTCATACGGCACCCAATGTCCTTGCTTTTGGATCATTCCGAGGGCTTTTATACGATGGGAAATGGCTTGTTGTGTCACTCCCAATGAATCTGCGAGCTCTTGTTGAGTTTAACACGAGTCTTCATTGAGTATTGCCTCCAATTCAGCATTCTCAAACTTTTTCACTTGGCCCGGCCGCTCTTTGTCCTCAACGTCAAAATCACCACTTCTAAACCGCACAAACCATCTCTCGCACGTTGAAACCGATGGAACATGACTCGGATAAGCCTCGGAGACCAATCGATGTGCTTCAGCAGCACTTTTCTTCAAATTAAAGAAGTAAATTAAAACTTCCCGCAAATGCTGTTTTGTTGGCACGAAACTCGACATATTGAGAGCTCAAAAAAACTATGAATTTGACACTGCGACAAATTGACACATACTGAAAATTAAAGCTATAAGACGTAGCTTTGACATGAACATAGTCACAGTACTGCCTGATGCGTATAGCGTTAGTAACGCCATCTGTTATCAAACCCGCATTTTCAATTTGTACCCCTGATATATTCATCATTTTAGATTTATTTTCATATAATAACTTTTTAAAGTGAAAGTTCTGTTTATTATAGATTTATGTAGTCGGGAGTTTTTGAAATAAAAAAAAATGTTATATCATACTTTTTGAGACTTGTTCAATGTAACTTTCTACAGCATTTTTATAATTGCTATATAGTTGTATGGTTACTATATTTTTTGAAGCTAAAACAACTAAATAATTTTTAATAACTGTATTTTAGTGTATTTTAGTTGTTACGAAAATATTTTCTTAAAAGGTTCATCTATTATGTTTTGCATTTGTTTGTTGTTTTAAATGATTCTGGAAATACGTAAATAAAATTTGCATTTCTTCATTACGTTTAAAAATAAAATCATTGCTCATACGACACAGCAGAATTCATTATTACGTCTTTAATATGGCGACATATTACGTAAAGCTATCATGGCCCGTAGTTTATTGAACGTCTGGTATCGTCGAGCCAATAGCAATATACTTCGCGTTTAAATTATAAAAAATTTCCATTAATTGTCATGAAATCATACTTTTCTGGCAAACGCAAGAATCGTTGAAGGCTTCGTCGACGCAAGTGGCCTTACATCTGTTTACCTTTGTCCCCACCGACTCCTCTTTTCATTAGAACTGATTGTGAGCCATCGGTGTTCTACATAAGCGTTGTTTCAGTATCCTGAACTGATATTTGTTACGAGCAGCAACTAAGAGACAATGTCGAAACTCGTACGCCGTGGGTCTTTATTCTGTGTGTCGCCCTATTCATTCCGGTAAGCTTATAGCTTTTATTCCATAGCTAGGCATTCAGCTATTCAAACAATAGTTTCTCTCAACAAACATTTTCCAAATCATGTTATGCAACAAATGTGTAAAGTTTTAAATAAAAAAAATATATTCACGACGTATTAAATATATTTTTATTTTTTATTTCAACAGTGATATCTCCGAAAAGGTTAATCATATATACAACTCTTAACATCTTAAGTGTCGATACATCAATATTAACGTATATATTTGCCGACATATGCATGAGTCACACTTAAGGGATTAAAAACGAAAATCTGCGGATATTTATGTCTTACAAGACAAAAAATGATTCAGATGTAAGTGTGTCATTCGAATCCGTATATAGGTTTACGTTTAAGGGTAAATCATGAAAAAATTCTTCTATTTAACGAAAAGGACAATCAATATCGCCGGGCACTCGATTTTCTCAGATTCTTTGAATACCAAGTTTTAAGTATTTTTTATACATCATATTCCAAAGAGCTGAAAAGTAACAGCTCTTATTAATTTTTTTTAGAATCAATGTTCGATATTAAAATGCAGGGCATACGCTGACAGCAATAACGAATTTTTTTTCACAATAAACATCATCGAATCTGGTTGATTAATCAATTTTTATTAATTGATTCAAGTAATTTAATCCGATATGTATAGATATTCGCAAATTTGGAGTTTGAATTAGACTTCTATTTCCCACGAGTCTAATTTTTCAGGTGTTTTCACCTACTGTCGGAACTTATAGCCGTTTGACATAATAAAATGAGCTAAAGAGTGTAACTATGTTACAAGCTGTAGCTTTTAAGCGGTTTGCAATTTTTTTAAAAATCTGTAATTCACTGACGGAATTAAAAAAAAAAAAATCTCCGACGATATCAAGATTATATCCTTTATGAAAAATATTTTTGATGAATTTGCAGTAAAGAGTGTTTTTGAATGACTCAATTAAATCTGAATAAATTATTTTCTTTGGCCGTGAAATACCGTAGAATGTCGTTTTTGAGAGTTGTAGGTACGATTAACCCCTCCCGAGATATTGTTTGATTGACAACTTGAAAAATATTGAATATGCCGTCAATCTTTTGTTTTTCTTTTCAACTTTTAATTTGGGGAGTTAGTTCGAATTATTTAACCTGATTTTTTAAATTTTTTCTAAGAAAACTTTTTATTTTCGAAGTTGAACTGAAATGCCCTGTTATACTGTAACCAATATTTCCACCTCAACCACTCGCAGCTCTCGCGGATGGTCACAAATCCCATGTTCCCGCGCGCCAATCCAGACATGCGCAGTAGAACGCTAGAGAATTCTGAAACAGACTGCCTATCGGATTGACTAAGGCTTTAGACTTTGTCTTAAAACTAGTACCCGGCGTGAATGACGCTCTTAATTTGACAAATTATTGCGAAATAAGTTTTACTATTTACGATAATTGAACTAAAAATTCTTTTGCAAAATTATAAAAAATACGGAGCGTAATTACAGTCGTTGCGCTTATTGTGCGCTGCGCACACAAAGTTGGCATAAAAACGGATAATGCTTTTTATTTTTAGAAAATATGGATAACGATTCTGTTGTAAAAGAGTTCCATTCTACTTTAATTTCATTTATTCCGTGGAATTCTGTTTTATCCATAAGTTTTGAACTCTGTTGGGGTTATTTGACCAAACGATTCTATCCGAATGATGCAAGATGAGGCATTATAATTGAATTTTTTATGCAACGCCTACTTGGAAAGTTCACTTCTCGAGAGATGTGTATCGTGGTGAAAGTGGCCGATTAAGGTGTTATACGCAGTTGTAAACCCAAAAAAGTCGTTTTTTGCGAATTTTTTCTGAAAAGGGATTTTATTTGACAAATACAAGAAGTATTAATAAATGTAGTGGTAGCTTTTAACTTTATATCGGCATTTTTCATTTTCAAAAATATTTATTAACACTGCTCCTGTAGACGATCTCCTGGAGGTCCTCCAAAAAAAGGTGTCTGGCGGTGAGCACGATATCTCCGGTTTAGACTATCTAAAATAAAAAAACCAAAAAGATTCTATTAGTAGATAGATAAATCTAGGTATTGATCGAAGGAATAGTCGAAATTTTGATTTTTGACAAAACGACGGCTCCAAGAAGAAAAAATTTCTATTTTTGACCAAAATTTTTTCGTTGAATTGTTTAAAAAAAAATAGAAATAATTATCGGAAATCTTATTCCTTCGATCAATACCTGAAGAATATATCTGAGAAAGTTGTGTTAAAATTGCAAACCGATCGGTTGAGCCTTTTTTTGAAATCATGCTCACCGACTTTGAAAACACCGTTTTGAGAAAAACGCGTTCAAAGTTTCAAAAATCGTTTACACATCGTTAAAATTTTTTTTTTCAAATTACATGGAGTTATCTATGCCAGGGCCATAAGATAAACCCTCTGCATCATCAGCAGCATCTAATATTCCGATTTGTTGTTGTCTGCGAACCATTCTTCCCTCGCGCGTGCTCCCATGCGCTCTCAAGTCGGAGATCGTGACGCGCTCCGCATCCTCCTTTTCGGCATAGGCATGGGCATTGGGCCCAATTGATAGTCCCAGTGCACTCATATAATATAAAAGTGATGTTATACCTTCATCAAATGTACCGGCTGCGATATAAGCTGCTATTTCCACTATCTTTGAACCACAAGGAATGATTTTCGGAGTTATTTTCCATATCAACTGATTGTAGCTTTCGTTGTTGTTTTGCGTGAAACCACCAACAAATCTTTCTACTAATTTGTCATTGCTGAGATCTGAGTAGATTGGAAACAGAGCTTCACCAACATCATGTGGTAATGACTGATAATCATGTTTATAAGTTGATAATGTATTCGAAGCTCGCGCTCGCTGCCAACAACACCATGACTGAGCTCCGACCGGGCACCTCTCGTGTTGAGGATTTTCAACCGTTGAACAGTAATGGTAATATGTTGCCCATATTGCATTATACATATTGTCAACGGAATCACAGTGTCTCCTGATTGCCAAGCCATAATAAACTATCAACTTATCTATCTTTTTTTGTATTTTTTTCCCACCTTTATCTACAGTTTCAGTATTTTTTTTACACAGTCTCGGAGTCGTGAACCCATTTATTTTTGGACATGTGCAATACATTCTTTCTTGACCACTTCCATTTCACCGTAAGGGGCAGCATTTAAAATCCCAGAGTATGTTTTAGAGTCACCATCACCGATGTAATTTTTGTAACGAACGTTAAATTTCTCCATTGAACGCGTGAACACATTTCTACGACCGCATAAAGGGACAGTAGTAACATAAAGGGACAGTAGCAACATAAAGGGACAGTAGCAACATAAAGGGACAGGAGTTTATGGTACGAGCATCACACTTATCAGACAGTATAACGATTTTAAAACCAAGTTTCAAATTTGACTTCTCCGTCACAAGATTTACCTTTTACGTATTCACTTATTGCTGCAAACACGGTTATAAAATTGAAAATTCGATATTCAATAGAGGAATCACGGGGAACAAGATCTCCTCCTGTCTTTCTAATTTTCTCGCGGACGCACTCAAACTACTTTCATCGTTTTCAGCTGTTTTTGGATAAAATATATTTTTTCTCTTCTTTGATCTTGTTATTTGCACCTTGTCAGATGCTCTTCGTTTTCTACTACACTTGAGGGGCATTTTGAAACACAAAACTACGAACAGAGAGTATAATCTGAACGCACGACTTTACAACGTGGCAGAGCTGTTTCAACTGACGAAATTCACTTCTTTGGTATAAGAAATGACTACATTTAGCTCTCAGGTATAAAATTGACCTTCTACATTGTCATTTTATGTATGCAAATACAATGAAAAGGGTCAACTCAGGTATTGCGTGCCAATAAAAACAGCTGCTTGTTACTCCGGTTTTTAGGCCGCCTACTTTGTAACGCTCCGAGCGTCCTTACAAATATGCATGTATCTCCAAGAATATTTGCTGGATCGGTTTGAAATTTTCAGGGAATATACTCAAATATATGTACATTCCGAAAATGGAATTTAAAAAAATCGATTTTTTGAAATTTCCAACTGCGTATAACCCCTTAACGCACTCCCACTATCTGTATTACTTTACCGCACTAGTGCGTTAAAGAGCTACATAATTTCACTGGTTTAATTTTACGTATTGATTTTACGCGCGCGACTATACTCGAGGTGATAGAAACATCACTACGCGTCACAAACAGATCTCGTAATGGATAATCTAACACGACCAGTGAGACCGCCAGAACTTCTCGAAACAGCCAATAACGTTGTAAGAAATTTCAATTTTACATTTCCCTTAAATTGAACTTCAAGGCTTATGTCACCTTGACCTTAAGCTCATGTTGCAACTTCACGATAGTCAAAAATGCGCCACTTCGCGCATTTATAGTATTAACTCCTATTTTCAATGGACTACCTACAGCAACTTCAAATATTTATAAGCCATGATTTTCATATGCTCGACATTATCTGAACCAAAAAAAAATTAATTCATGTAAATCAAATAAATCTTTTAATAAGAGGCTAAAGGTTATACGATGCATTCTCCGTCAGTTCCGCCACTTTTGTCAGATCGGTCCATATATTCCTCATGATTAGTCACATTTTACTACCACTTGAAAGTACTCCTAGTGATTTTTTAAACGTGTTTTTACTACACACTTGATACTACTTATTGTGAATTTTTCAAGTTTTCAAAATCCATTATTTTAGAAAATGCTTTTTTAAGTCAACGTTTATCTAATAGAAAATAAATGTTGTAGCATAAAAGTTGTATTTTCATATCAGCTTTTAAGGTAGTACCTAGGTGCCGCAGCGGCGACGATGGATGCGGCGGTGGGCGGTGTGTAGACGGGGGTTATGTATGACATACGTGCTTCACTCACGCACCACCGCATTGTGAAACTTTATCATGAATATCACACTTTCAACATTAATATCTTAGAAACGTATAAATGAACGATTCTGGAACCTGATCGACAAAATTGTGAATATTTTTTCTTATAACATATTCGTTTTTCATAGAAGTCTGTTCCGAGATAAAAGCTTAATTAGTGAGAATGTGACATTAACTGCGACATGGCATATGCGATGCATGTAAAACTACCGAGGTTTAACATAATTTATTTCCGGATTGTCTGAGATGATCATTCTAAAATTTTAACGAGATTTAGATCCTATTGTGAATAAAACTCTATTCAAAACTTTAAAAAATTTGTCTCAATTAGTTCTACTCCGGTACTACCTTAAGAATATTAGTCAAAATGTTATCAACCAGAAAACTTAAATTTTTCCACAAAAAAGGAAAAATGTTTTTTTTTCTCACAAAAAGCTAGCTTTATTGCACTGTTAAATTCATAAAATCTTCAGACGTTCGTGTAGATTCTATAAAAACAGACACAGAATACCTTTTATGTTTTTGTTCCTATTGAAATGCTGTTTTTAGCCGACAAAAAAGATTTTTTTACATATCTAATAGAAGACGTAAATACATTTGAATATACTCAACAGCTACAGCTTCAGCCGAGCGTTACGTCCAGAGATGTCTGAATGTGTTTAGGATACGTGTGAGTTGTATGATCACATGGAGATTGTCTCCAGAGTTTAGCTCAGAATGCGCTGAACAGGGATTGGAGACTGAGCTCGCGATAGGAGGTGTTTTCAATATTATGTGGTTATTTTTATTTTTTTATTTTTTATGACTTGACTAAGTAGTTCAATGATGTAGCGTGATTCAGTAGTTGGGCATATTAGGTGTAGGTCTTTGGCAGCTTTTAAAATAGTTTGGTGAGGTAGGTGGGTGAAAAGGAAGCGAGCATTTCAAATCTCTGCAGCCCCGTTCTCACTAATAGGTAGGAAGTAAGTGTGTTGCAGCACCGTTCACATTAGGGTAGGTAGGAAGCAAGCGTGCTAAAACGCTGAATTACCGTTCTCGCTTATGTAGGTAGGAAGTGAGCGTGCAATCCTCTGCAACGCCGTCCTTCCTAGGGCAGGCTGAAAGTGAGGGTGCAATCCTCTGCAACGCCGTCCTCCCTAGGGCAGGCTGAAAGTGAGGGTGCAAACCTCCACAAACCGTTCTCACGAGTGTACTTTCTGAAGGGAGTAGTCAGAATGACTGGTTGTGCGGTTAACAAAACTCTTGGTTGTTGCAATTTCACAAATGACAATGAGATTTATTCATCAATAGGATAGTAAAATAAGCGCAAAACAGAAATGTACAAGTGTGTGTATAAACTGAGTGTGGTCAAGTACTTGATTTTGGATAAATTGGATATAGATACAGGATAGGCTAGCTCCGAAGACTAGGAATAACAACATAGCCAGCATAGGTAAATTATCAATGGCAAACCCAGTAGGAAAACATTCTCTCTTGCCTGGTATAGAAACCACACTGCCATACCAATAGAAAAAATATTTCAATAAATTAATATCAAATCTCCTACTTCGTGCGGACACGATTATATAGGCTCGCGTAAACCCGGGTCAAGTTTTTGTAAGGTAATCACCAAAAATATAGTAAAAAGGAGTGCATTTAGCTATCATTTAAATTATTCAATATTTCTCTGTATATTTCTGTATTTTCTTCAATTGCAACTCAAATGAATCGATCAGAAACTTCTTGTAAGCAAGCGTGGTACAAGTTTGTGAAGACTGGGGACTATTTTGATCGACCAAAAAACGGTAGACCGCGAAAAAACCACGCCAACGCTGGATCGTCGGATTCATCGATTAAGCGAGAGAGATCGTTTTCGTTCAGCAGTCGATATCAGAGCTGAAATATCCAGTAATAATAATGCACAAATTAGTGTAAGAACTGTCCGAAGACGATTAGACGAATTCAATTTGAAAGCACGAAAGCCACGGAAGAAGCCGATGCTCAGTAAAAGGAATAAAAAATTACGACTGCAATTTGCTAAGGCTCATCGGCATTGGACAAGTGAGGATTGGCAAAATGTGCTATTTTCGGACGAATCCAAATTCAACCGAATTTGTTCTGACGGGATACTGTATGTAAGACGTCGAATTGGCGAAGATTTAAATCCTCGATGTGTTTTACCGACAGTTAAGCATGGAGGTGGAAACGTAATGGTGTGGGCATGTTTTTCTCGCAATGGTCCTGGACCAATACGCCGAATTAATGGAATCATGGACCGTTTTCAATACTTGGATATATTGAAAAATACTATGTTACCGTATGCCTACGAAAATATGGGTGATAATTTTATTTATCAACAAGATAATGACCCAAAGCATACGGCTCGGGTAGTGAAAAGTTTTTTTCAAGATGAAAAAATCACTTTATTACCGTGGCCGTCCCAGTCGCCGGATTTAAATCCAATTGAAAACTTATGGTGTACCATAAAAAGAAGGGTTCAAAGAAATAAACCAAAAATTTTTGACGATTTGTACTCTTTGGTAGAAAAAACATGGAATGAAACAACTGTGGACGACTGCAAAAAATTAATTGATTCAATGCCTCAAAGATGTGCTGATGTGATAAAAAATAATGGACTGTGGACAAAGTATTGAAGGGAGGAAAATATCTGTATATTTTCTACCAAAAAATATTTTTTTACGTATAGTCTTAAACTTTTGTCCCCGAAGATATCAAACAAATTTATGTTTTCTTTGTTTATTGTATCTAATGTTGTTACGCGCAAAATTGAATTTATGTAATAAATATATGAATTAATGATTAATTAGCTAATACAAAAAAAAATCCACTGAGTCAATTCTTTTCATAAAAAAATCAACGATTACTTTTTTTTTCCTCTCCGTCTTAAACTTTTGTCCGCTACTGTATATGTATTATTGAACAGCATGCAAATTTCAATAAGTTTTTTGCACATAAAAAATATTGTTAACAATTAGAAATTAATAAAAATGCAACGCAATTTTCTAGTCGTATTTATTTATTTAATTCTAAATACATGAGTGCAAAAATGATTGAGTGATAAAATAAAGATAAATTATTAGGAATGATTACCACTTTATACTTTTCTAATTGCCTTTGTTGCTATGATCCTAAATACACGAGTTCAAAAATGATTCAGCAATTAACTAAAATGGAGTTATTAAAAAATATTTAGCTGTTTTAATTTCAAAAAATATGGTAATGAAAAAAACGATAGCAATTATAAAAATGCTGTAGAACGTCACATTCAACTAGCTCTAAAAAGCATGAAATAAAAACAATATAAAATTTTCATAACTCCCAACTGTCGAAAAATATAATAAACAGGACTACCGCTTTAAAAAGTTTTCGTATGAGAATAAATCTAAAAAGGATGAAATAACTTGAGATGTAATTTTAGATAACTTAACGGTAACGGTATTTTACGTTATCATCATCCTTAAAGGGTTTTAGTTCGGACTCGAGCAGGGAGGGAATTAATACAGGCTTCAGTTTTAGGTAAAAGTATGGTTTATTAGACAGATGTAATAAATTATACAGAGAAATATTGAATAATTTAAATGATAGCTAAATGCACTCCTTTTTACTATATTTTTGGTGATTACCTTACAAAAACTTGACCCGGGTTTACGCGAGCCTATATAATCGTGTCCGCACGAAGTAGGAGATTTGATATTAATTTATTGAAATATTTTTTCTATTGGTATGGCAGTGTGGTTTCTATACCAGGCAAGAGAGAATGTTTTCCTACTGGGTTTGCCATTGATAATTTACCTATGCTGGCTATGTTGTTATTCCTAGTCTTCGGAGCTAGCCTATCCTGTATCTATATTGAGTGGGCCATGGTGGGGACAGAGCTCTCGCTCGAGCTCTCCTAACTACGCGATCTACTCGCTGGCCCCGCCGCTGCTACGGTGGAGGCGTCAGCGCGGTGCGTCCTTGGTGCATCGGTGCATCGGAACTACCACAGGAGCGTCTCTAGCTAGTTTTTAGGGTGTTTTTTAAGTCCCTATGGATTTAATATTTTTTTATCCATACCACTTGGTTGATATTCGATGGGAGATCTTGTCAACTCGGATGCTGGGCTGCTTGGACGACTGGTGGCTCAGTAGGTTGGCCTTGGAAGATGTTCGTTTTAGCTGGCTCAGAGTTATCAGGCCTGGTCCTTGGAGTGGTGCGGTTGAAGATGCTTCTCCTTGGGTTGGCTAGGTGGTCCTCTGTTGGATGGCTAGCTGGTCCTCCAATGGTTGATTAGCTGGTCCTCCTTTGGTTGATTAGCTGGTCCTCCTTTGGTTGATTAGCTGGTCCTCCTTTGGTTGATTCTGGATGTTGGCGAAAGTCTGTGAATAGAATGCTCTCCGACTTTGGTATGTCGTGTCCTTTTATACCGACTTCCCCGCTCTTCTTCCGAGCTCTGCCGGTATAGCAGGGTATTACTATATCTGATAGTCGTCCTGTAGCCCATCTCCTGCATCCCATTTGTCCCGTTAATTTCTTCTCTTTGATTATAGTGATTAACGTGTTCCTCGTGGATTGTTTTTCACACCTCTCTTAAGACTATAGTCTTACTGCTTGGTATTATTACTATAGCTTAAATAACGGTAGTTTATGGTTGGTCTTCATAAGTGTTCGTATTGTATGGTATAGATCCCTGTGTTTATATGTGTAGGTCTAGTTCAGGCTAGTTACTCTGGCTGTTTAATTAAGTATAAGACGAATTTGTCGTCTTATCATATTTAAATTAGAATAATTAATTTACCGTTGTCACTGTAGTCGGAAGACGTCACCTGAACATTGCAACCATCTTTTATATATCAAGGAACATGCTGACGTCCCGACTCTAATATAAAAGAACAATTATATACGATATGGACCTTTTCTAACGCAAAAGAAGATGTCTTCCGACTGTAGTGACAGCGGTAAATCAAGTTATTGTAATTGAAATATGAAGTTAACTAAAATGGCATCGGAAGTTACTTCATCCTTTTTAGATTTATATTCATAAGAAAACTTTTTAAAGCTAAATCCAGTTTATTATAGTTATTTCAGTCAGGAGTTATAATAATTTTAAAAAAAATTATTATTATATAATTTTTACGACTTATATTATTGGTTTCCGTAAGAAGGGGATTAATTGGCTTTGGAAAATTGAAAAGGTATCAGGAGAGCATAGTACTTGAGGAATTTACTCTTAGTTTTTATATTGTAATTGGTTGGAGAGAAAACGGTAGCTGTCGGGTAACGAGAGGAGCCAGGGTCCATGCCCTGGTGATAAGCGCAGTATCTGTTATTCACCTCGCATTGTGGTCCTGAAGAAGATGCGCTTCTTGTTCAGCATTTTTGACAGATAGCTCACTCACTAACGTAGCCTCTTAGCGAATGGTACAATCAAAAAATGAATAAGACGACAACAATATCTAATTGCATATTATAATATTCAGAATATTGGAGCCTCCAATTTTTAAAAATGGAATCTGAGTCTGGACGTTGCTTGAATTCAATATTTCTAAATATTTCTTGATGCTTGTGAATCGAGAGATGCACACGACTTACAAGAGAAGTAATCAACATGATAAATTGATTAAAATTATGTTTTTCTCTAACAGACCAACGGGCATTTTACATCCCGAGGAAGATCGCTTTAAAGCCGAGTAGATTCAGTAAACAAGATTGGCCACAGATCCTGTAACAAACTGCAATGTATGACGTAAAGACATCGAAAATAGGTCAAGATATCTCAGAAATTGCTTAAATTGAGCGATCAAAGATGACAGGAAACACGGTGTGACTATCCTCGGTGATTATTATCTCTTAGTAGTACTATCCCCAAAATGTATCACAACATCGAGAAAAAGATCCAAAGTAAAATCTTGTACGTTGCTTCCTCGTTATTTTCAACCTTCGACAAAGTCACCGCTGTGAGGAAGTATGTTGATCGATTTTGCCTTCTTCATAGATAAAGCTTCGTCACAGGTGGACACATTTTTTTTAAATAACAAATTTTGTAGTATTGCAAGTCTAATAATTTTCAAGCTGCTAGATCGATTATCATTAAATTCAAAACCAAGTATCCTTGTCCCCTAGCTAACTTGTATGTCATGCTTTGGTTTGATAGATGAAATTTTACAAGAGTTAGAACGAAGGTACTTTTTTTTCGAAAAATTACCATAACTTATGATTCTATAAGTTCTCAATATCTTCATCTAATCATAACAAACTAAATATCTTGTCCTCCTTTCCATTCTTGTCGAAAGTTTCAGATACATTCGTGATGAGCATGGAAAATTGAAACAGCTACAACTCGAGAACGGGTTGATCGATTATCTTGAAACTTTGCACACGAGTCGGATAGCAACTTCCCTCAGTTTGCTGCAATTCCCGCCCATATCTTTGACGCGTGTCTCATTCTATGGATGTTTGAATTTTTCGAAAAAGATGTGATTTCTCTAACTTTTGTAAATTTTGAGTCATCGAAATTTTTGCATATACTTGTAACTTGGCAGATATATTTTTTTGTTTGCGTAGTGTTGAGAAATCAGCTTGTGCGATGGTCGCTGCGAGGTAGCTCGTCTCTGTCACTGCCTCGCTGCGCTCGTGCGTTCAAATGGGTGAGAGCACCACACGGACACACTACTCATGCGAGAGGCGATGATCGCACTCTAGGTTGGCAGTAGCGTCGTTTAATGGAGTTTTTAAATGCGCAGCCATCTTGCTTTTTTCTCATGTGTCTTTCGGAACGCCAAGCGTGCAACAAGTGCTATCTAATCGTCTCGGATATTTTTTTTTTGCAGCTCGGGTTGTTCATACGCTCTCTGGACAATTAACTCAATACGGCACTCAATTAATACAATTGTGTGCGTTTATCATGTAAATTTAGTGCTCCGTTTTATTCCTATAATTTGTATCGTGTCTAGTGAATATAGATTTTTCTGTCGATTACCACTGCCCGCTTTATTACTACATTTAAACAGCAGAGGCTTTCTCAAACAGGAGTAGCCGGAAGGGCCTGGTTCACTCGGCGAATCTCATTGGCACAGCTCTTCGTGGGATCAACTCGTTGGACTTTCAGTCCATCTCAGGTCAACTGCAGTCGTGGTGCTTCTCTTCAACTCGTCTGCGTAGCACTCACCTTCTCGGCTCAACCTGTCGCCAATGTCATCAATACCGGTAACGTATAACTCTGCGGAGCTATCTTCGTTTTTATTTGAGCCGATACTGTGTCCCGGCGCTACCTTTGCGCACCATGTCTGAGCGCAACTTTCCAGACAACGGGACTGGATCAGGCGATCCTGATGACAAGCAGTCGTTGAAAGTACCAGACGCAATAGCACAGAGCGCCCTCATCAAGAGGACTCGAACACCAGCTCGAATGCCGGCCGAGCTTATGTTCAAGGTCCAGTCGCACCGTCGCAGAATGGAGTTGATCAGAGGCATCCAGCATACGCTCTCGGAGGATTCTCTTGTCGCTACATCTGCAACCCTCGATGCCTTGATAGAGCAGGCGGACGATCTCCAGAAGGGCGCAAGGAGCATGAGCTTTTTGAACGGACGTGGCCTATTACCTTCATTGACCACGAGTACTTCACAGAGAACCTGCAGATGGAGGAAGCCAAGCTCACCCTCAATACGAAGATTGCTCTGAGGGCCTTGCGAGAGCAGTTGGGAGTCGATCAACAGCCTGCAGCAGTTAAGCACTCAACACCGCGCTCATAATCCACGTCGTCAGATATCAAACTGCCATAGTTCAAAAGAGAGTATGCCAGCTGGCCAGCCTTTCGAGATTTGTTTGGATCACTAGTGATTGCAAGCCATCGACTCACCGATGCCGAGAGACTGATATATCTTCGGGGCTGTGTGGACAACTCGGCTTCTCAGCTCATCTCCGGCTTCGCTCTCACAGGGGACTCGTTCCAACGTTCATGGGACACACTCACAGCAAGATATGAGAACAAACGACTCTTAATCCAAGAGCGGTTGGATATCTTTAACACCCCATCAGCCAGTGGTGATGTTAAGTCACTAGCAATACTCAACTACGGTGTCAGAGTCAAACAAAGTTCTCATGTCTTTGAACTCGAAGGAATACCTCTGGAATTGTGTTCGTCACATCGGCAACCAATTGGATGAGACTGTTTGCGAGGCGTGGGAAACGCCGGCGGGACGCGCTCAAGAATTCCCTACGTTTGCACAATTAGAGGTGTTCACCGATACTAGGGTGAGAGCCTTGAATATTATTGAAACAGCTCCAGCTCAACCTGCTGCCTCAGCGAAGACTTCCTTATCCAAGTAGATATTTAACAGCTTAACCAAAGGCACCAATCATCGAGTTGCTGATTATCAAGCTTCTGCCACCATGAGAGCTACTAACACCACTCAGTCATCAAGCAAGGGGAGTTCGATCTACCCTTGTGATTGCTGTCAGTCACTGGATCATTACATCATAATGTGCCCAGATTTCAGCAACTCACCGTGGCTAATCATGGGAAAGTGGCAGAAAAAAACTTCACACCTGCAAGGAGAGCTCAGGGAAACAATACTCCATGCTGCACTAAACATCCACAGCCACAGCATCAGGAGCAACCAACGGACCCTCAGCTCAACTATCAACTCATTGAGGTGTTACTGCAGTCGGTCACTCAACAGTGCAACCTACAAGAATCAGCTCAACTTTGCTCGCACTCATACACTCAGCGACAGCAACTCATCAAGCTAGTGTTCTTATCAATCCAAGATCGGAATTAACCTTCATTACTGGAGATCTCATCCACCAACTCAATTCACCATGCAAGCACTCATCTATTTCAATCACGGGGATTGGTAAAAGACACTCATCGCAGACATATGGATTGGTTTAACTCTCTTTATGCTCTGCTCACACCAAAAAGAAAGTCACGGTTCAGGCCCACATGTTCAGAACGGTCACCACTCTTTTACCACAATTTCAGGCGCCAGCACAAACATGTTCACTCATTGTTAAGCTAAGGCTGGCAGATCCGAACTTTCTCGAACCTCGCCCAATCGACATTATCATCGGTGTGGATATCTACGGGCAGGTTATCAAGTCCAACATCATCAAGGGCTCAGCTTCTATGCCGATCGCACAATTATCAATATTCAGATGGCTCATTATTGGACCTGTCAACCTATACCAACCAGAAGCACTCACCATTCATCATGCTATTATCCAGCATGATGATAAAGCCCTGCAAGAGGTGCTCACAAAGTATTGGATCCAAGAAGAGCTACCAAACGACAAGGTCGATCAACTCACACCAAAAGAGCAGGCATGTGAAGATCACTTTCGTAACACACACCAACGTGATCCTGCTAGAAGATACATCGTTCGGCTTCCCATCATATCATCGCCTGTCAACCTGGGCAGCTCATACTCAAAGGCTCATCGGTGTCTGCAACACATTATACGGAGAATCTCGAGGGATGTGTAGTATGGGCAACTCTACGCTCAGTTCATGGACGAATATGAGCAACTAGCACACATGACAAAAGCACCAATAACCACAGCAGGCGAGGCACATTATTACCTGCCTTATTATGGCCTTCTCAGGCCAGACAGAGCCACCACCAAACTCCGAGTGGTATTCAATCGCTCAAGCCCAACCTCATCTGGGCAATCTCTCAACGACATCATGCATACTGGCCCTAACTTGTTGTTCAATATTTCGGCTGTGCTTATTTGGATTCGCCACCACAAGCACATCTTCGCCACGGACATCACTAAATTGAATCGTCAAATCTGAGTTCATCATGAAGACTGGAATCTTCAACGGATTTTGTGGAATGATGATCAGCCCAATGAAGTACCCTACCACATAACAACTATGACGTATGGTACTAAAGCTGCTCCATTTTTAACAATTAGAACTCTCGTTCAGCTCACCGAGGATGAGGGACATCGATTTCCACTTGCTGTGCCAGCCATCACTTATGGCAGATACGTGGATGACATCTTCAGAGGGCGGATACAGCACATCAGCTCACCGAGATTGCTCAACAGCTCAAGGACTTGTGCATAGCGAGTGGATTCCCACTTGCCAAGTGCCACTCGTCGGACCTCAGGGTCCTTCCTAGCATCTCAGCATCAACTTCGAGCTCATCTATCTCAATGGTGACATCACTGGTGTACTTCAAAACCCGGGTAGCACTACTCATGAAGCTCAGCATATCACGGCTCGAACTTACCGCAGCGCTAGTGCTTGCAAGTTTGGGTGGGCACGTTCAAACCATTCTCAAGGTTGGAATCTTAGCCACTCACGTGGATCAAAGCTCATCCATCACGGTGGAAGGATTATGTCCGGTATCGAGTAACTGAAATAGAAGAGCTTACTCTCAATGCCCATTGGCGTTATGTTTTAGGTACCAGCAATCCAGCCGATTGTACCTCGCGGGGACCTTAACTTCCCAAATGGCTTTTCACCAGCTGTGGTGGTCAGGACCCTCATGGATGGTAGAACCGACAAACTCTTGGCCAATATCAACAACTAGCCATGAAACTTTGAGCGACTTAGAAGCTTAACCTGGGGTAGCCCTGGTCGTTGCCACTCTGATGCCTGAGTATCACTAGGACCTCATTTATCGGTATTCCTAACTTACTAAACTATGTCGTCTTACTTCAGTATGTTTCAGGGTATTGGCCAGGATGAGAAGGATGCACGATTCAACTTGAACTGTTCCAATCTCTGCGCAGGAGATGGCCAAAGCAAACATCTTCTGGACCAAGGCAACTCAAGCAGCCTTCTTCATGCACGAATTTCAAGTGTTGCAATCTGCCTCATCACTTCCAGCCTATCATCCCTTCAGTCGACTAACAGCCTTCATCAACCAGGAGGGCGTAATTAGAGTGGGACGTCGTACTCCTGCAATCATCTCTCACGTACGAAGGAAGTCATCCTGCCATTCTGCCTCGCAACGCTCGGCTGTCAACACTCATAGTTGACCAAGCTCATCAGCAGACTCGTCATGGAGGCACTCGGCTCACTCTAGCCCAAGTGAGGCTAACTTATTGGATCATCTGTGGAAGAGCTCTTGTGAAGACCTTAATTCTACGTTGCATTGTATGTGCTCGGCAGAGAGGAATTCGTGCTCATCAACTGATGAGCCAACTACCTATCTTTTGGGTTACACCAACACAACCATTCACGCATACAGGAGTTGATTACGCTGGTCCACTCACACTCAAAAAATGGAAGGAACGACTAAACAAAACGGACAAGGTCTGGATTTGTGTCTTTGTGTGTCTCACCACCTCAGCACTTCAGCTTGAAGTAGTCAGCGAATACTCAACAGATGGATTCCTTTTAGCATTCAAGCGCTTCTGAGCTCGACGTAGTATCCCCGCCACCATGTACTCTGACTGTGGCACTAACTTTGTCAGCGTCCACAAGTCACTACGTCAGCTATTTATCGAGAACTCCCAGGAACATCAAATCGTCTCATCATCGCTCGTCAATCATCGAGTTGAGTCGAAATTTAACCTCCCAGCTGCCCCGTACATGGGTAGCTAATGAGAAGCAGCAGTGAAGAGCAGTGAGAGAATGGCAAATACCATCTACGACGTACCATGGACGACAATGCACTCACCTTTGAGGAATTCACAACACTACTGGCTCAAATCGAGACAGTACTCAACCCCAGGCATCTGGAACCACTCAGCGATGACTCTAGTGACACATCAGCACTAACGCCTGGATATTTTCTCATCAGAGAAGCACTCACAACGTCTTTGAACCATTTTTGCAGGACCTGGCGATCATGATCACGATTATCCAGATGGCAGCCACTGCAACGGAAGGTGCAGTATTTTTAGGATCAATGGTCGGCTCACTATCTCCAGCGGCAGCCGTCAGTCTCAAAGTAGCACCACCCCATCAATAACATCAAAGTCGGCTCTCTGGTTCTGCTCACGGATGAACGTTTTTTTCCGTGGAAGTGACCACTCACACGGGTAACGGCGCTGCATCCAGATAACGATGGACTTACAAGGTTGGTGAAATTGAAGACTGCCGCTACGACGCTCGCCCGGCCAATCCCGAAACTAGCAATTTTGCCCGTTTCATCCGCCGAATAACTAATGAAAACTAATCAGCAACCCCGTTATTGATGGTGAACGAAAATGTTGAGAAATCAGATCGCATACGACGGCAATGGTCACTATGAGGTACTTCGTCTCTGCCACTGTCTCACTATGCTCGGCAGCCCCACGTGCAGCCGGGTGGCAGCACCATGTGCACACATTATTTATGCGAGAGGCGACGATCGCACTCTAGGTTGGAAGTAGCGTAGCTTAACGAAGTTTTTGAATGCGGAGCCATCTTGCTTTTATCTCATGTGTCTTCCTGAACGCCAAGCGTCCAACAAGTGCCATCTACTCGTCTAGAATATTTTTCTCACCTCAACTCGGATCTTCTCAGCATCAATTCGTGCTCTACTGGACTTAATTTCATCTGGTAAGGTGACGCAATGATAATTAAAAAAAAAATTCCTCTGTGCGCGTACGATAATACTCAACAAGTACATCTACATTTTGGCTCATATCATAGCGTACTTTGCAGCTCGGGTTGCTCACACGCTATCTGGATAATTAATACAATTGTGTGTGCTTATCATGTAAATTCAGTGTTCAGTTTTTCTATAATTTGTATCGTGTAGAGTGAATTTAGATTGTTCTATCGACTACCACTGCCTGCTTTATTTTTCCACCTGCTACGAATCACATTTCATTCCTTTTCAATATATTGCGGTTAACTACATCTAAACACCAGAGGCTTTCTCAAACACGTAGAGAGATATAAAAAATGACTAGACAATATACTCGTATGCGGCGTGAACCATGCTGGCACACAAAAAAACTGGCCAGATGATTGAAGTTTGCAATAAATAAATTATGAATTAGCTCCTGGTAGTTCACTATGCTTGCAACTTGGCAAGTATCTTATTTTTGATCTGCAAAGATATATAAAGAATTAACAGTCAATGTACACTCCATGAATCATGTTGACATTCGCAAAAAAATTGGGACATAATTAAATATTTCAATAAATAATTTATAATTTTGCTCCTGTAGGTGCACAATGCTTGTAACTTTGTATCAGATATATTTTTTTGAATGTATAGAGAAATTTAAAAAATTGTCAGTAACCCCCCCCCCCCCCAACTATGCTAGTACTTTAAAAAGATGGCTGGATAATTCAAATTTACAATTTTTCTCCATTTTCAGGCATTGAACATTTTAATACCATTGCACGGGCACACCAGAATTGAGATAACCATTATCCGTAGAGGAGAATCTATGAGTGGGCGAGAATCCCGAAGAAGCAATGTGTAAATTTCAAGTATCACGCTTCATATAATTTCTTGAGATGCGTGTAGTATCAGATGCTTCCTCCCACTGCACCGACCTATCGAGTTGGGAAAGAAATATGTAGTATTCTTTTCGTTGTCATCGGTAATAAGACAGTTTCCAGCACGAAGATCTGGATCGTCTGGTCAATCGCGTCAGATGGACTGCCATTAAAACTAGGAGAAGCCAAGAATTGCAGAAACATTACACACTTTTTTCATATCGAGACGCTCGCGTAGCATCAGTTTCTTCCCACTATACCGACTTTTCGATTTAGTAAAAAAATACGTAACATTGTTTTCGTTGTGCGAACGCTCATTAATTGATCGTGCTAACCGTCACTCAACCTGATACACTGGCTCTATAAATTGATTTGCGGACGAAGGAGTTTTTGGGGATGATAATAACAGGTCGCTTTCACTTGGGGAAAAAAATTCAATGGGATACAAAAATATAAATAAAAGAATTACACTTGTACTTAGGGTTGAAATTCCTTGAGATTGCTGCTATTATTTTTGTTGGTGATCACAGGGTTGAAGGGGAGGAATGACAACTGATTTTCATTATAGCTGTAAATGCACGTACGTTCGCGCGTGCAATTATCACTTCCGGTGCGATACTCTTATTGTTGCAACTTATTAACTATTCAGTAAAAACGGTAAAAAGAAATTAAATAGGTGGACTTGTATAAAAACGGTAAAATGCAATAAAATTGCAATTTTTGCTGAGTTTCTTCTTCAAAACGAGAAAAATAGGATTAATCCTAAACGCTTCTGAATCCAAAACTTAAAATGAGAAAAGTAAAGTTAAATCATGAATATTTCTTTCCTTTAAATTCGTTTAAGAATAAGTCCATAAACTGAATGCAAACTATTCAACCGATTTTTTTCCTAAGTTCCCACACAAAATTTATCGTACTCTACGGGGGGGGGGGGGGGGGAGCAAGGTTCCTCTGCGATGGGAACTTGTTAGCTTTCCAATTTCGATCGAGATTACTGTCATACAAACGAGCTGCCTTGTCTGCTTACTTCTTCGGGCATTTTCCTGTCATTATATAGGCCCTGGACGATCTAATTACTTATGCGGTGTCAGAAAAAGGGTTTTTTAGAATTAGCATCACAGTTAGCACGCGTCACCTCAATTTTTCATCTGAATTAGTCTCACTCATTTCGACCAACTGAGTATTGTAGTGTATCAATCTCAGTGTCTCATCACGTACAGTTCGCATCAGTGCAAGTGTAAACCACGTATACTCACCACAAACTCCGCAAAACTCACATAACTGTCAACGATTTTACGTATCGTTGGCAGCGAAGCAACCACTCATCCTCGCACCAGACAAAAGGAAATATCGACTCACCAGCCCATCGTGTAGCCATCATACCGAGCTCTACATCAGATCTAAACAAAATGATTACCTACACGACTGAACACGTCAACTCTACAACGTGCTAGACGACTCACTACCAGTGCATCAACAGATACAGACCAGAAATAATCAGTTAATTGTCACTACTCATCAGGTATTTCTTTTCACTATTGTTATACACAATCAATAAAGATTGATTTTATACTGTTTAACCGTATGCATTTAATTTCAATACACTTGCCACCAGGTCCTTAATATTAAGCCAGTCTCACCTGTCAACTCGAATTACTCAGTGCTCACGTATTATTCATTTTGCTATTCGGTTACTGGATTGCGATAGTCACTCAATGTTCTCATTAATCAATTATTATCGAATAATCACTAACAGTATTATTATTCATATACAATATTGAATTCGACTCTGTCCGATCAATTGACTACTATGAACACTCATTAATTTATTTTCTATTTTGTTGTCGTTCACACCAGATAAATTCACTAGCTATGTTCAAACATTTTTTGGTCCTTTGAGCCGGATCCTGGTCAAGTGTATAAATTAATGCAACGATACTCGCTCAAATTAACAATAGTACACGTCGTACACTATATACTGAGCAACTCAGCGTGTGTCGAGACAAGACAATACTCAACAACAGTAAAATAATCACCCAAGTGCGCTAATCATTTATTGTAAATTACTCATCAGGCTCATCCAGTACGAATCATGGCTGACGATAAGAAATCGCTATCAGAAAAAAGCAAATCCTCGCAAGAAGGCGACTTAAACGTTGGCGAGGTGGAAGTAACCGATGGTGGATCGGAGATCATCGACACACTCAATGTACCAACCACGGTACAACCAGTGCGCTCACGTTCACCATCACCTAGTACTACTCAAGCCAATTTAATGGATTATAAGTTCGTATCGCAGCACTCAAGGCTTGCAATGATCGAGTAGCTGTACGAGCACGTACAGGATACTTCAGAATGCACTGATGACGAACTCAACGGTCATTTAGAGCTTCTGAACAGCACTTGGGATTGCTTTTCTAACCAGCACGATCAAATGGGTACGATGTGCAAACGTGCGTTCTCAACTCATCCTTATGTTACAGGAAAGGTGTACGAGGGAGGCTTCGACATATACTAAAAGTCTCTTTCAGCCATCCTCAAGAGCAAATCACTTGCAAAGGCTCAAGAGTCGACTGCAACCAGACCTGATCAACCAAATCCACCAAGTCAACACCGATGAACTTTGGCAAAAATCAATTTACCGGAATTCAACGGTGATTTCATAGTAGATTGGCCTGCGTTCAGAGACTTGTTCGCCTCCATGGCAAATCAGCGATGTTTAGAAGCTGCATTACTTGAAGACCAGCCTCAAGGGATCAGCAGCTCAATTTATCTCAAATGTACCGATCAACAGCGACTCCTTCGTCTCCTCGTGGCAAATCATAAAAGATCGATTCAACGAGAAAGAGAGACTCATCCTCTCATACATTGAGACACTCCTCAGCAACTCAAAACCCGTGGCGAAGAATGCAGCAACACTCAACAACCTGATTAGTTCTACTAAAGAGATACTTAACGCATACAACGTTCTTGGAGTCGACACTGAGACATGTAACTACATCCCCATTTAGGTTCTCGCTCAACGCCTCGACAATTCCATGCGTAAAGCATGGGAGTACAAAAGGAGTACCCACAAACAGCCGACATCATACCAAGATCTGATGGGATTTATCGAATCCAGAGCGAGAGCCCTAGGAGTGATTCCGATTAACCCAGATCAATCAGCGGACAGAGCCAGCACAACATCAACAAGACAATCATCATGCTCAACAGCTCAACCAGCAAGGACCGCTCACCACGCGTCTATTTAACTAAAGCCACATCAATATCCATGCGATCACTGTGGTGGATCGCACTACATAACCAGCTGTACAAAATTCGGGAATCTTCAACCTGCAGAACGACACAAGGTCGTGACCGAACACAGGCTGTGGTTTAACTTCTTTGGTCACAACAACCTACACTCGTGCCAATCAACCATCGATTGTAAAACGTGCGGTGCAAAGCACCACACTATGATACATTTACCGTCCACAACAAGAGCCATATCACAGTCTAGTTAACCAAGCACTATAACAAAACTAGCCACAGCTCACCCTAGCATCAGCTCACGTCAGTTAGGAGGTGCACAATCAACCATATTGGGGTGGATTATTCTTGGTCCAATCCCAGAGAAGTATTTATCACCGAGCAACTCATACCACATAGCAGTCGAATCATCGAACGAGGAACTCCAAGATCTTCTTACGCAATTCTGGGTTCAAGAAGAAACACCGTTGACAACAGATCATCAACTCACCCCAGAAAAAGAAGCGTGTGAGTCCCATTTTAGAACAACTAATACACGAGACGGAGAAGGACGATACATAGTGCGAATCTCACTCAAATCATCACCATTGAGTCTTGGAGACTCACAGCTCATTGCTCAACAATGTCTACAGCAACTCATGAAGAAGGACTCAACAAATAGCTCAAACACCACTTTGTACAACTCATTCATGAAAGTGTATGAAGAATGAAGTCACATGATACGTGCACCACTTCATCATCAACCAACTCAAAGAAGCGATTCTGTTCGTGACTATCGTGAAACCGAGACGACCTGGCCAACTGATGCTTCGTCATCAGATGGGATGAGAATTTCGGAAGATCGATTATCAGAACAAACTCACGCTCATCCTCCATACGACCTTCCTCATCATCGTGTACTAAGAGAAGACCGAATGACCACAAAGTTGAAAGTTGTCTTCAAAGGATCCAGCCAAACTACGTCGCAAGTATAGTTCAGGCATCCAACATGTTAGAATAAAATGTCAACGTGATATTTCAGACGTGCTCATATGGATCCGACAGTACAAACTAATGCTCAACAGACATCATGAAGATGTATAGATAAATCAAAGTCCATGAAGACGACTGGGATTTGCAACGAATCATGTGGATAGAGTACGAGCTCAACATGGTGCCATATCACCTAACCACAGTGACGTATGGGATCCGCTCAGCACCATTTTTCGCAATCAGATCACTACTTCAACTTGTTGAAGACCAAGTGTATGATAATGATTGTGAGTACATTGTAAATATTTGATAATGCTCCAACAAAATTATTAAGACCTCTACGATAGACACTAACTGAGGCGACAACGCACTATGACAGAAATTGACAAGTGCGCAAAGTCAGCGCCTAGTCAGACTGAGTAAAAACATAATGAATAATAATCAATATAGTGCTCTGCACAGTGAACCTGTATCATTTGAGTATTACTACGCTGTTGGTGGATAGCGGGTTGATGCATTCGCACGTAGCATGTCGAGTGACAGATGCGAATATTAAGGTTAAGGATCCTGGTGACAAGTATAACTAATTAAATGAACTCAGTAATTTAACAATAATAAATTCAACGTTTATTGAAAGTATGTAACATTGGCTGCATGAAAAAATACCTGTTGATTGTGTTTAATATATTACTGTGATTGGTCTGGCCTGCGTGTTGATGTACTGTTGGTGATTGGGTCTCAGGCCTCTGAGTTGCCTTGGTGATTCCGTGTGGTTGATCCTGATGATAAGGTCTGACTGTAGAGCTCGAAAAATGCCACACGGCAGTCTGATGAGGGTCCTGACGCCGATGATCGGTGCTGAGCAGAATGGCGTCTGTGCAGCCAACGCGCGAACCACGCCGTTGACGTTTATGTGATTGGCTCTGTGGTTCTGATGATCTGCTATGAGTTTCACTAACACTGAGGTTAAACACGGGTGATTTGAGCAAGAATGTATTACACTACAGAAATGAATCCGCACTAGAGTGATTAGAACAAGAGAATATCTCCGTGAGCTTTACGCGGGAACGTGTATAGCGAGCGACTCGAGTGAGAACAATGGCCACATCCGTCGACCACGCGGCAGAGTATCAAGAAGACGGACGTGCGTCACGGCTTGCTTGTGATTTGCTGTCAGCGATGGAAGGCGAGACTTATGAGTGGTCTTGCCGATGGGGCCACGCTAACAGCGTTGGCCGCTTGAGTGAGCTTCGATCGAGGATGTGAGCAGATGGACAATATGCATGAGTGCGCGGTCGATAAATCGATATAGCATACCTGCGAGCTATACCATATGACGCGAGGCGTCAGATGATTGTGACTGTAGCGTATGCATGAGTTGAGTGTGTCTGGTAAGCGTGAAAACTGAACATTCCGCCCGCCATCAGCAACGGTGTTGATGATTAAATGTGATCTGTTCTTCATTCAGTTTGAGCTGGTAAGATGGCGAGCTTGGTGATTGGTCGAACGAGTGTTGTTGTTGCAGTTTTAAGTGACACTACCCTGGTCAGTCCATCCTTTCCTGGATGGAGTTGAGTGACTCTGGCGAGAGGCCATTTTGATGGTGGAGACCTCTCATCAGTGATCAGTACTAATGAACCGACCTTGATGGTGTTCGATGGATGATGCCATTTCGATGTAGACAGTTGGCGCTGGAGATATTGAGTTGACCATTTGGACCAAAAATATTGAAGCCTTTGTTGTATTAGTTGCCATCGTGATAGTCTAGTAACGTTCAGATCTGTGAGTGATGGCTCTGGTATGGCTGTGAGCGGCTCTCCTATGAGAAAGTGAGCTGGTGTGAGTGCTGAAGTATCTTCAGGGTCTTCTGTGAGTGGTTCCAATGGTCGTGAGTTGAGCGTTGCTTCGATCTGGATGAGCAACGTAGTTAATTCCTCGAACGTGAGTGCGATGTCTCCTACTGTTCGGTTCAGGTGATATTTTACTGATTTGACTGCTGCTTCCCATTTTCCTCCCATATGTGGAGCTGCTGGTGGGTTGAACTTCCATGTAGTTCCATCACTGGTGAGTGAGCAATGCAGTGAGAGTGATTCTGTTGTACCTTGAGTGAAGAGTTTGGTGAGTATGGCATCTGCTCCTATGAAGTTAGTGCCGCAATCACTATAGAGAGTGTTGCAGATGCCTCTGCGTCCAGTGAACCGTCTGAATGCAGCGATGAATGAGTCAGTTGAGTAGTCACTCACGGCCTCCAGATGCAAGGCCGAGGTGACGAAGCACACGAAAATGCACAGCCATCCTTTATGTTGTTTGGCGCCTCTACCTTTCCAGGTTTTGATGGTCAGTGGACCAGCGTAGTCCACACCTGAATAGAAGAATGGTCGTGCTGGGGTGACTCTCTTGGTTGGTAATTGACCCATGAGTTGTTGTGCTCTGACGCCACGTTGTCGAGCACATTTTATGCAGCTGAGTATCTGCGACCGTACAGGAGCTCTACCACCAATAATCCAGTACGATTGCCTTGTGTAGTTCAGGGTGAGTTGCGTGCCTCCATGCATGGTTTTGTGATGTGCATCTGCTATGATGAGTGTGGTGAAGTGAGAATGTCGTGGGAGTATTGCTGGGTGAATTGCCTCAAGTTCCAGTTGTGAGTTGGTCAATCTTCCTCCAACCCGAATGATGCCTTGAGTGTCGATATAGGCAGTCAGGCGATTGAAGGGATGAGCTGTTGGTAGTTGAGCTATGGTGATCAATTTGAGCTCTGTTGAGAAATATGCTGCTTGAGTTGCTTTGATCCAAAATACTCTTGCTCTCTCAATATCTTGTGGCGAGAGAGGGTTAAAGAGCGTTGAGTTTGGCAATTTCTTGATGAGTTGACTTACTCGAAAGCATATTGCGGTTACTCTGAGTAGTCTAGTGAGAGAAGAGTGTCTGTATATCATCTCCCAATGATATACGGCTTGATTTGTTGCCACTGTGAATGCGAGCCCCGGTCGCTCTTCCTGATGAGTCTGTGAGTCTTGTTGATAGTGTTGAGTTGGCCATGAACATTGATCGCCTGTGAGCCACTGTGGTCCTGTCCACCACAGGAGGTGCTTCTGGAGCTGGGAGATGCTGATGCCCCTTGAAGCACAATCGGCTGGATTGTCTTTGCCAGGAACAAATTTCCATACGCTGTTTGGAGTTAGTTCTTGAATTGCTGACACTCGGTTCCTGACAAAGTCCTTCCACCGTGATGGGTGTGAGTTAATCCAGGTGAGCGTTACTGAGGAATCAGTCCACAGGAACGTTTGAGTGTTGGTGAGTTCCAAGGTTGTTTGCACGTACTTCATGAGCTTTGCTAAGATCAGTGCTGCTGTGAGCTCGAGTCGAGGGATGGAGAGTCGCTTGAGTGGTGTTACTTTTGATTTCGCGCAGATGAGTGTAACCTTGGTTTCTTCTCCTGGAGTTGTTGTTTTGATATAGATAGCAGCCGCCATTGCTATTTGAGATGCGTCGGAGAATCCGTGCAACTCCACAAGTGTTGAGCTTGTGAGTTGAATCCATCGTGGAATTGAGATTTCATCGACTTGAGTGAGCTCTTGTCTGAGCAACGTCCACTTGGTGTGTATCTGATCTGAAACTTGATCGTCCCAGCTGAGTTTCTCCAGCCATAACTCTTGTAATAATGATTTGGCCTTGATGATAAATGGTGAGAGAAACCCGAGTGGATCGTAGAGTTGTGCTGTTTCAGACAAGATGATTCTCTTGGTGAGCTTGGAACTTGAGCATGGAGGCTTTGCGTGGAACTTGAATACGTCTTCACGAGGTATCCATGACAGGCCGAGTAACTTGGTACTGCTATCGTCGAATGAGTGTGAGTTTGATGGTGAGTGGTGGTCGATATGCTCGATGAATTGCTCGATGTTGCTGTGCCATTTTGCTAGAGGCAACCCGCCCGCCATGCAGAGCTGGGTGACTTGATTTGAGATTTCGATGAGTGTGTCAAGCTGATCAGCTCCTCCAAATATGTCATCAACATATCTGCCTTTCATGAGTGGTTCAATTGCGAGCGGGAAGCGATGACCTTCGTCTTCAACTAGTTGAAGCAATGATCTGATTGCTAAGAATGGTGCTGAGCGAGTTCCATACGTCACTGTTGTTAGGTGATATGGCACCATATTGAGTTGGTCATCTCGCCATATGATTCGTTGCAAATCCCAATCGTCCGGGTGGACTTTGATTTGTCTGTACATCTTTGTGATGTCTGTTGAAAAGATGAGTTTGTGCTGTCGGATCCATAAGAGCACGTCTGAGATGTCACGTTGACATTTTGCTCCAACATGCTGGATGTCGTTGAGTGATACTTGCGACGTCGTTGGGCTGGATCCGTTGAAGACAACTCTCAACTTTGTTGTGATTCGATCTTCTTTCAGTACACCATGATGAGGAAGATAATATGGAGGATGAGCGTAAGTGTGTTCTGACAATTGATCTTCCGAGACCCTCAACCCTCCTGATGCTACTGCATCATGTGCCAAGGTCGTCTCGGTTTCACAATAGTCATGAACAGATTCGCTCATTTGAGTTGACTGGTGGTAGGATGGTACACGTATCATGTGACCACAATCTTCATACTCTTTCATGAATGAGTTGTATAAGTTGGTGTATGAATTATTTGTTGAGAGTTTCTTCATGAGTCGTTGTAGACATCGCTGAGCAGTGAGTTTTGAGTCTCCTAGACTCGATGGTGATGATTTGAGCGGGATTCGCACGATGTACCGTCCTTCTTCGTCTCGAGTGTGAGTCGTTTGAAAATGCTTTTCACACGCTTCTTCGTCTGGGGTGAGCTTGTGATCTATTGTCGATGGTGTTTCTTCTTGAACCCAGAACTGCGTGAGAAGATCTTGAATTTCCTTGTTTGATGATTCTACTGTGATGTGGTATGAGTTGCTTGGTGTTGAATAATTCTCTGGGACTGGACCAAGAATAATCCACCCAAAGATTGTTGATTGTGCAATCGGTAAGAAGTCCGAGTGTTTCTTGATGCCAGGCTGGATGATAAGCCCGTATGAATCAGCCCCGACGATGATATCTACTTGCCGTGGTGTTAAGAAGTCAGGGTCTGCCAATTGCAGTGATGAAATGTGTGGCCACTGCTGTGGTTGAGTGTGGACTGAAGGCAATGTACTCATCAATTTATTGAGTATTTGAGCTGCGATGGTAACACCACATGATGAATGAATTGATCGTAATGTTAATGTGGTGGTACCGTGGTACCTCTGGTTTGTGTTGATCTCGTGTTTCCAATGCCAATGACTGGAATTGATGAGTGTTGACGAGTAAGCCCATGATGCGATACAAGTTGTTCTGAGACGAAGGTGAGCTCTGATCCTGGATCAATGAGTAATCTGACTTGGTGAGTGCCGAAAGATGTGATGAGTAATGCTTGACACGTTGCTAGTAGAACTGCTGTTCTACCGTGTGAGTTGATGAGTTGGCAAAATGGCACGTCAATTTCTCATTGACGTGAGCTGGTGCTTGGATGAGCTGTGGCAGGTGTAGCTGAGGTGCTTGGTTGATTTGACTTTGGTGTGGTTCTTGCGGTGGATGGCAAATGAATCATCGTGTGGTGTTTGGCACCGCACGTCTTGCAGTTGATGGTTGATTTGCACGAGTGGAGGTTGTGATGACCAAAGCAGTTGAAACACAGTCGGTGTTCAGTCACAACTTTGTGGCGATCTGCAGGTTGTAGCTCTCTGAATTTAGCACAGCTCACTATGTAATGCGAACCACCACAGTGATCGCATGGATACTGGTGTGTCCTCGGTTGAGTGGACGCATGGTGAGCCGGTCTAGCTGGCAGAAGTGCAGGTTTTGTTGAGTGTTTTGAGATGTTGCTGGCTCTGTCAGCCGATTGATCAGGGTTGATTGGGATGTCTTCTAAAGCTCTCGCTCTGGATTCGATGAATCCCATCAAATCTTCAAACGAGGTTGGCTGCTTGTGCGCACTCCGTTTGTATTCCCATGCTTCACGCATGGATGTATCAAGGCGTTGAGCAACTACGAAAATTAATACATAATTCCACGATTCTGTATCAATTCCGAGAACGTTGAGTGCGTTGATTATTTCCTTCGTTGAGCTAACTAATGTGTTGAGTGCGGCTGCAGATTTTGCCACTGGTCGAGTGTTACTAAGGAGTTTCTCAACATAAGACAGGATGAGTCTTTCCTTGTTGTTGAATCTGTCCTTGATTATTTGCCATGATGAATTGAACGAATCATTGTTGATCGGCACATTGGAGATCAGTTGAGCGGCTGATCCTTTAAGGCTGATCTTTAAATAGTGTAGTTTCTCTACATCACTGATTTGGTCATTGTCGACCACCATTGAGGCAAACAAGTCTCTAAATGCCGGCCATTTTGTAAAATCACCGTCAAATTCCGGCAACGTTATTTTCGGCAATGTTGATCGGTGCTGACTTGGTTGACTCTGTTGATCAGTTCTGCTTGATACGGTCTCTTGAGTTTTTGCGATTGCCTTCTTTCGCAGGATGATTGTGAGTGCCTTGAAGTAACTATCAAAGCCTGATTGGTACACCTTCTCTGTAACATACGGGTGAGTGAGAAAAGCACGTTTACATGTTTCTCCCATTTGATCATGCTCGTTACAAAAACAGTCCCAAGTGCGATTTAAAATCTCTAACTGGCCGTTGAGTTCTTCGGAAACGCTGCCTGGTGAGTTTTGCAGGTGATCGTGTAGCTGGTTGATCATTGCTATCCTCGCATGCTGTGATGCGACCTTATACTCCATGAGGTTAGCTTGATTGGTGTTTGGTGATGGTGATCTGGTGCGTGGTCTCTGTACCGTGGGTGGTACATTGAGTGTCTCGGTAACGACTGTTGCTTCATCGATTGCTTCCACATCACCATCCTGTGAGTCGCCTTCCTGCGAGGATTTGCTTTGGTCTGACTGCGCTTTCTTATCGTCAGCCATGATTTGAACTAGTTGAGCCTGTTGAATGGTTTACAAAAAATGATTAGTGCACTTGGGTGAGTATTTTATTATTATTGAGCATTGTCTTGTATCGATGCATGCTGAGTTGCGCAATCTGTAGTGTATTACATGTGTTGATTGGTGATTCATGTGAGTATCGAGGCATAAAATTATATACTTGACCAGGATCCGACTCGAAGGACCAAAAAATGTATGATAATGATTGTGAGTACATTGTAAATATTTGATAATGCTCCAACAAAATTATTAAGACCTCTACGATAGACACTAACTGAGGCGACAACGCACTATGACAGAAATTGACAAGTGCGCAAAGTCAGCGCCTAGTCAGACTGAGTAAAAACATAATGAATAATAATCAATATAGTGCTCTGCACAGTGAACCTGTATCATTTGAGTATTACTACGCTGTTGGTGGATAGCGGGTTGATGCATTCGCACGTAGCATGTCGAGTGACAGATGCGAATATTAAGGTTAAGGATCCTGGTGACAAGTATAACTAATTAAATGAACTCAGTAATTTAACAATAATAAATTCAACGTTTATTGAAAGTATGTAACATTGGCTGCATGAAAAAATACCTGTTGATTGTGTTTAATATATTACTGTGATTGGTCTGGCCTGCGTGTTGATGTACTGTTGGTGATTGGGTCTCAGGCCTCTGAGTTGCCTTGGTGATTCCGTGTGGTTGATCCTGATGATAAGGTCTGACTGTAGAGCTCGAAAAATGCCACACGGCAGTCTGATGAGGGTCCTGACGCCGATGATCGGTGCTGAGCAGAATGGCGTCTGTG
The DNA here is from genome assembly GCA_963942595.1 of Cylloceria caligata. NCBI lineage: Eukaryota > Metazoa > Arthropoda > Insecta > Hymenoptera > Ichneumonidae > Cylloceria > Cylloceria caligata. Next base: position 9,213,838 of record OZ012708.1, on the reverse strand, counting down.
CAGCCAACGCGCGAACCACGCCGTTGACGTTTATGTGATTGGCTCTGTGGTTCTGATGATCTGCTATGAGTTTCACTAACACTGAGGTTAAACACGGGTGATTTGAGCAAGAATGTATTACACTACAGAAATGAATCCGCACTAGAGTGATTAGAACAAGAGAATATCTCCGTGAGCTTTACGCGGGAACGTGTATAGCGAGCGACTCGAGTGAGAACAATGGCCACATCCGTCGACCACGCGGCAGAGTATCAAGAAGACGGACGTGCGTCACGGCTTGCTTGTGATTTGCTGTCAGCGATGGAAGGCGAGACTTATGAGTGGTCTTGCCGATGGGGCCACGCTAACAGCGTTGGCCGCTTGAGTGAGCTTCGATCGAGGATGTGAGCAGATGGACAATATGCATGAGTGCGCGGTCGATAAATCGATATAGCATACCTGCGAGCTATACCATATGACGCGAGGCGTCAGATGATTGTGACTGTAGCGTATGCATGAGTTGAGTGTGTCTGGTAAGCGTGAAAACTGAACACCAAGGCTATCGTTTTCCGCTTGCAATCGAACTACTCATCAAAGGCAGACACGTCGACGATATATTTGGAGGTGCAGATCAGTTTGGCATACTCATCGACATTTCGAATCAAGTCACCCAGCTCTGCATGGCGGCGAATTGCCTCACGCAAAATGGCACAGCATCAACGAGCAATTCATAGAGCATATCGACCACCACTCATCTGAAAAATCACACTCATTCAAAGATAGCAGCACCAAATTACCCGGCCTGTCATGAATACCTCAACATAACGTATTCAAGTTCAATTCAAAGCCACCATACACAAGTTCCAAACTCACGAAGCAAATCATCTTGCCTTAAGCAGCACAACTCTACTATCCACTCGGGTTTCTCACACCATTCATCATTAAGGCCAAATCACTGTTACAAGAATTACGGCTTGAGAAACTCAGCTGGGACGATGAAGTTCCAGATCAAATATACACCAAGTGGACACTGCTCAGACAAGAACTCACTCAAATCAATCGAATCTCAATTCCACGATGGATTCAACTCACAAGCTCAACAAGCGTGGAGTTGCACGGATTCTCCGACGCATCTCAAATAGCAATAGCTGCTTCTATCTACATCAAAACAAAAGCTCCAGGTGAAGAAGCCAAGGTCACACTAATTTGTGCTAAATCAAAAGTAGTACCACTCAAGTGACTTTCCATCCCTCGACTCGAGCTCACAACAGCACTGATCTTAGCCAAGCTCATGAAGCTCATGAAGTACAAGGTTGTTTGTACATATGTACAAACAACCTTGGAACACAACATTACTCAAGCGTTTCTGCGGACTAACTCTTCAGTAACGCTCACCTGAATCAAATCACACCCATCACGGTGGAAAGATTTTGTCAGGCATAGAGTGTCGACATTTCAAGAACTTATTCCAAACAGCGTATGGAGATTGTTTCCTGGCAAAGACAATTCAGAGGATTGTGCTTCACGGAACATCAGCATCTTCCAACTCCACAAGCACCTTCTGTGGTCGACAGGACCACAGTGGCTCACCAGAGATCAATACTCATGGACAACTCGACACTCTCATCAAGACTCACAGACTCATCAGGAAGATCGACCGGGCTCGCACTCACAGTGGCAACAAATCAAGCTGTATATATCAAGCAGTCTCACCTGTCAACTCGACGTACTACGTACTTAAGTGCAATTCATTAATTCTACTCTCTGGTTACTAAACCGAGAGAATCACTCACATTGTGAAGCTCAAACATATTTTGTGAGAAATTCGTTAGTTCAATACATTTCTTTCTTCATTTCTTAGTCCGTCGAGTTACTCTGTGCTCAAATATCATTTACTCTTATTTTATTGGTCTGTCGACCACCGAATATACTCAATTAATTCATTAGCTCTTTTCATATATTTCTTGGTCCGTTAAGCCGGATAATTTAATCACTAGCATTATCATACATTTTTTGGTTCTTCGAGCCGAATATAATCATTAACTCTCATACAGCAACCTTCATTCATTCTATATTCCTCATTCAATTAATAATAGACTTACTTTCGTGGCCGAGACAGGGAAAATGACAGAAAAAAAGAGAGCGAGACTCCAACAGTCATCCGGATGTGCTTATAAATATCCATGTAGAAATGTCTTCGGGACACCTTACGTTCGGTCAAAAACTGATCGGGATTTGCTATGGATCCCTCAAGACAGGTGTCCTCATTGGAATGCAGATTGCGCCGCGATCATAACATGATTGACGCCAGTGACAATATTTAAAAATTATGGCCCCACTTACATTCGCGATGTACCCGTCAGATCCCTATACGATTCCCGTACGGAGTTTGGAGAGCATATACGAGTATAAATATGTAGAAGGCGCTGCGCATGTGATCGTAGTATGTGGCGTTACAAATAAGATACCTATGAGGTTATCCAACTTGATTTATTAAATTATTTTCATGACAATGTACGATTAATTTTATGGTATATTCCAATAATTGTTAAAAATCTTTTTTGCAGTTCATTACCATAGAAAAAAAGTGGAGTGAACGGAAAAAAACTCGGTTGCGAGATCATCGTCACCGTCTAATACAACGGGAAATTGGTCTTGAAATACAACGTCATGCCGAAGCGGCGAATGCTTCGACTCAAAGTAAGAAATAATTAGAAATTGTAAACAATATTGATATCTTATAGAAACTTTATCAATACTAATCATTAACATAATGAAAATTGTTTTAAATTGATTCCATTATTTATACGAGAAATTGATCTGTATTTATATTTATATTTTAGGACATAATGAACACGTTGAGAACACTGAACTGAACAAGAACTGAACGTTCTTCATCAATTCGACCGGAATCACCCGATTAAAACGTTTGCAAATTGGTGCCTATAGCTCAGGGCGATAATAAGTATATCTTGGACAGTATTTGCACCAATGCAGAGGCTACAGTAAAAAAAAACTTTATTTATGAAAATATTTCATATTTTTGTGTTCTTTGAATAGTTTGTTTTTTCAAAGTTCCAAGACTTAATATGTACAATCTGAAATGAAGTAAAGGCTGTGCGCAAAGTGTTATGTCATTGATGCATCGCATTTTCGGATTATGCACAAGAAATTTATTTCGATTTTATTTTCTTCAATAAACGAAAAATATAATCTCGTTTTTATACACATGAATTGGGATGTTTCATAAATGTCGTCACTGAAGCAGTTGCTAGATCAAAATAACATTGTTATTTGATTGTTACATTTAACTTTAGAATCCAATCCGATATTAAAATGAATCCCGATCGTAAGTCTGGTATGCAAGCCAGAACCCAGCTGGAACTCGGATGACATTTCCGCACGGGTATGAGCCAATTAAAGATTTGCATGACCCTTAGCGACAGCGGAAACTTTCTGAGTCCTATGATTTTAGGTCGATACCAAGTGTGGTGGATCATCGATCTATAAATGACAGTCGGTAAAACGATTTGCATAATAGTTCCAAAAACTGTTGATTGGTGAGTGGCGTATAGGAGGCTTTTCATACGGAATCCAGGCTTTCCACACTATGACCATTAGAGTCGGGGTATTGCCCTGCCAACTCTTAAGCCCGATGCACACCAAAGCGGCGCGCTGCGACGCGCAGAGCAGCGCGCCGCTTTGGTGTGCATCTGGCTTTAGTTGTTTCGTTAATCTGTACAGCTGCGAGCCTGGCCGTCTCCATTTAGCGTGTTCTGTATGTACGCACTTTGACAACTATATGACTTGACAACAGTGCCGTTTATGACCTTCTTTAACGAAAAGAAAAATATTGGAGCGAGGTTACGTCATGACCTAACAGTTCTTTGGTCGCGCCATGTGAAAAAATCCAATGTTCCAATCCAATCTTCCAATGTAGAAAAAACCAGCACCAATTTTTCAAATTCTTCTCAACTGGCTTCAATAAACAAAATTAAATTTCATCTAATTTAAATAAGTACGAAAAAAATATCGATTTTTTTTACTTGGAGGGCTTCCGTATTGGATAAATATCCCGAATTTTATCTTATAACGAAGCTTAGCAACAATGAACATTAATTGCTTTTCAAATATCAACCGGTAAGGTGAGTTAGAGTTAATAGAAAAAGGCAATTAATCTCGAGTTGCAAAAAAAAAAGAGGATTTATATCGCGGTCATTAGGATTCACGAGGATTACGAGACGATCAAGTACATATCACTGAACTTTCCGTTGTAGACAAACGATCGAAATCCTCTTGTTAGTTGGAATATCGCATAATTTCTAGGATAAGCGTAAAAAAAGTGTGTAATTTTGACGAATTTTGCGTAATGCGTATAGTCGTAATATCATTTCGGCTGATATGTTTCAATGTTATAGGAGGCGCCTAAAGCTGCCGCTCGTTCAAAGTTGAGATTATTTTCGAACCGTTGGCATTGCCGTCCTCCTTCTGTTGTTTTCCATCTGTATTTGCTTATGTATGGTACTTGGGTAATTGTTTACTCGGCGTCGAAGAGTCGAAATTATGCTATGAATGGCGAGGTGTGATTAGTCAACTTTGAACGTTAATATCTCGCCAATTTTTGACCAATTTCAATTTTGAAAAAGGAAAATGCTCAGCGCGGCATGCCCTACACGGCGGTACAACTTGTGTAGACAAGTTGCAGTGTATATATCGAGTATAGGTTGATTTCCATGGGGGCAGAGGGTATGATGCATCCATGCAAGTATAAACTGCCGGGTATGAAAAGTCCCTCAGCCCAAGTTGACAGTGTACATCATCGAACTTGAGTGGGGTCTTATGTCAAATCATCATTAGCGTCGATAAGCATATTACTGGTAGAAGTCAATGGACAGATAGGCAAAAAAAACATCAGAGCCCGAGAGTAGAGTAGGTATATAAGGGGGTTTCTGAGCTAAGGGATCTGCACCGACATTTACCGATCTTTTTTAGCTCACACACGCACCGTTTAGCTCAGATTTGAACCCTCCTGGGTGGTAAAGTAGTGGCGATGTGTGATAGCTGGGTGGTGATCATAGACTGACCTCTGTCAAGTACTCCGATATAGGACAATGAATGCTTTGTTTGCATTGTTATGTATACATCCAGTAAATATTGAGGCTGTACTATTTTGAAGTCACGATGTTTGAAACATGTTTCTAAAGATAAGTCGAACGAATCATTCCACGATGTAGCACGTGACACTTGGTGCGTTCTCCCTCGCACTCACGCGATCCCTATTCTTCATGGCTCTTGCGTTTCCATCAGCACAGTTATGTTCTAAGATATTGGAATGATGGGAATATTTAATAGTGCCGAGTTCTGGAGACAACTTTCGTAACGAAGAGCAATTCAGCGTTTCCAGATCAACAATGGACGAAGATGATGATCCTAGCACGTTTACTCGGGTGGTCATCCCGCATCTCAAGGTACTAATCTTGTTCTCGAGTTTCGTTACACCCTGTAGAAAATACACAGTTTCGTTCGCATTAGGAAGAGTGGGAAAGGCGTGGTTTTGTTCTGTAAAGGTTTAAGAAACGATTAGGGGCTCGCTTACTCGAGAACTCGCAGTAGTAACAGAAGACCCCGAGTCTATAAGCATAGATCCGAGCATTATTTTTCAGAATATTTATTAAATTTATCAGGGGTACAAATTGAAAATGCGGGTTTGATAACAGATGGCGTTACTAACGCTATACGCATCAGGCAGTACTGTGACTATGTTCATGTCAAAGCTACGTCTTATAGCTTTAATTTTTAGTATGTGTCAATTTGTCGCAGTGTCAAATTCATAGTTTTTTTGAGCTCTCAATATGTCGAGTTTCGTGCCAACAAAACAGCATTTGCGGGAAGTTTTAATTTACTTCTTTAATTTGAAGAAAAGTGCTGCTGAAGCACATCGATTGGTCTCCGAGGCTTATCCGAGTCATGTTCCATCGGTTTCAACGTGCGAGAGATGGTTTGTGCGGTTTAGAAGTGGTGATTTTGACGTTGAGGACAAAGAGCGGCCGGGCCAAGTGAAAAAGTTTGAGAATGCTGAATTGGAGGCAATACTCAATGAAGACTCGTGTCAAACTCAACAAGAGCTCGCAGATTCATTGGGAGTGACACAACAAGCCATTTCCCATCGTATAAAAGCCCTCGGAATGATCCAAAAGCAAGGACATTGGGTGCCGTATGAGCTGAAGCCGAGAGACGTCGAGCGCCGTTTTTTTGCATGCGAACTGCTGCTCGAACGGCAAAAACGGAAGGGTTTTTTGCATCGCATTGTCACTGGTGATGAAAAGTGGATCCATTACGATAACCCGAAGCGCAAAAAATCATATGGTTACCCCGGCAATGCATCATCATCGACGGCCAAACCAAATATTCACGGCGCCAAGCTCATGCTCTGTATTTGGTGGGACCAGCTGGGTGTGGTGTATTATGAGCTATTGAAATCGAACGAAACCATCACAGGAGCACTATACCGAACTCAATTGATGCGTTTGAGCCGCGCACTCAAAGAAAAACGGCCACAATACGAGCAAAGACACGACAAAGTAATTTTGCAACATGACAACGCTCGGCCACATGTTGCAGCGCCGGTCAAAACATACCTACAAACGCTGAAATTGGAAGTCTTACCCCACCCGCCGTATAGCCCAGATATTGCTCCTTCCGATTACCACCTTTTCCGATCGATGACACATGGCCTAGCTGACCAGCGCTTCCATTCTTACGAAGAAGCCCAAAAATGGGTCGATGACTGGATAGCAGCCAAGCCGGCCGAATTTTTTCGCGACGGTATCCGTAAATTGCCAGAAAGATGGGAAAAAGTTGTGGCTAGCGATGGACAATACTTTGAATAATTCATTTGTTACCATTTTTTCAGAATAAACGTTCAAAAATAGAAAAAAATCCCGCATTTTCAATTTGTACTCCTGATAATATATATTTATTTCAGCAAGGAGCATTTAAATTGTGTGAAGCATTAACTACCTAGTAAAGAATTTTTTCTCACTTTCAGCTTTCACTTTAAACTTTAAACGTCAAACTTCGGATCCGACTATGACTACCACCCAGCTATCACACATCGCCTTCACCACCGCCAGTCTACAACCCAGAAGGATTCGAATCTGAGCTAAATGGTGCGTGTCTGAGCTAAAAAAGGTCGGTAAATGTCAGTGCAGATCCCTTGGCTTAGAAATCCATTTATATACCTACTAAGTAGGGATCATCGGGTATAAATAAAGGCCGCAAAACTTGAGAGCAAACTATGAGAAATAAAAATCTAGAAAACGCTGATGTCGTACTCGAACACGCTGGATTACATATATTTTTCTGATTTCGTCCCAAACCGAAAGCACGACATGTGTCTTTGTAGATAAGCCACCTTTGCGTAAGGTTTCACAGCATAGTACAGAACGACATTAGGTTGCGAAGAGCAACGACGACGAGCTGCGTCGACTGTACGCGGGGCTCTGCTACAACTAATAAAAGTGACTCGGTTACATTGATAAAAAGACAAAAAATGTAGGACAAATGTGTCCTACATGTATTAAAGGTAGTAATTTCTCGAGAATAAGTACATTAAGTAATGTGTTGAATATACAGTAATAAGGATACGAAAGTCTACGACAAAATAGATGTTCTTAACATCAGTTTGCATAGAACAAGTAATGTTAAAAGTCAAGAGTCTTAAGGGGTTAGGCCACTTTGGAATTTTCGAAAAAACGATTTTTTTTTAAAGATCCCTTAGGACCTCCAAAATGAAGTTCCAAAAGATTATGGCCGAGAAAAATCTCTAAGTATGGATCGGCAGGAAAAATGGAAGTCGATGCAGTTGTTGAGAAGTTTCGGCGCTCTGAAACTTTGCACCAGGTCAAATACACTCATTATATTGGTGACGGTCATTCTAAGACTTTTAAAGGCATTACAGATGCTAAGCCGTATGAGAAATGCAAGAGCAGGATGATAATCTGGAAGGCCAATTGTATGGAGCAGGTATCGCAGATTAAAGGTATTGCAAAATTATTCCTGGTTTTCTACTACTCAAAACTTCAAACGCGTTTATCTCAAAACTGCATTTTTCAAGATAGCCGGAAACATAACACAGACAATTTTCAATCGATTCACTTGAAATGTTGACTATATCTTTAAAAATACATTGTCTATGGAAGTACGTAGGATTTGTTTTTTATATTGCACAGTTCATTTGTTATTAACAATTTTCTGACGATTTTTTAGGCTAATTTTCCACTCTTCACTTTAGAAGTGCGCTATTTGGCCAAAAATCAGTATATCGAAAAAATCCTACGTACTTCCATAGCTGTTGTTATATATAATCGAAAAAATTTCGTGGCTCATCATAATTCAAAAATTACAGGAGCTGTTTGTCCGGCCGTGGACCCTGGAAAAACGGAGACGTTATCGCAAAAACCCTGCACAGCCGCCATTTTGAAATTAATCACTTCCAAAAAATGATTGTATACAGTCACTGATATGTATGATAAACACCCTCTTTTGTAATCTCGATTTATTTTGTAGTTTTTCTGACAAAAAATTCCCAAAAAAGCCTATTTTTTCGACCTCTAGAGTAGCCTAACACCTTAACGTAGTTTCTCCCTAGAAAATTCAACGGCCGAGCTTTTAACAAATAATACATGTACTCAGCGTTTGCATGCAAACATAATCAATATCCTAAGAAATTCCCTGAAGTTTCTGGACTTCTATAGATGCCTCAAGAAGTAGCACTTACCGAATTATTTGTTCTCACATCCAAAGTTAAATATATTCATATATGTAATTGTATTCAATATATGTAAACAATGGATCCGATCGCATATGGAATTTATCATATGTACTTACGTCGTCAAAATGGCGACTTTCACGAAAAAATCGAGACCAACCGCACTACGGTCCTGATATTTTTCTAATTAGTGAAGAGTTAAACAAGGCGTGCAAATTTGAAATTTGTACATTGCTTCCTCGTAATTTTCGCTAACCCGCATAATCTCCTGTATGAGTAATCGTTATCTCAATCCTGACTTCCTTATAGCAGAAGTGGTATTACAATTTTCAATAAAATAAAAAATGTAATTAAATTGCGAATTTCATACAGTTCCCAGTTTCATACAGACTCCTCAATTAACTCTCACCAAATTGAAAACCAAGTATCCTCGTCCTCCAGCCAATTTGTATGCCAAATTTCAGCTTGATATTACTTCTTTAATATGTGTTACGTTAAACCCGCGCGGTGTTTTACAAAAACCGACAAATTTAAGACGTGTGAGGCGTTTCGGCGTGAGTTTTCCGTACTCTGGTCAAGGAGAATGAATTGTCCCTTTACCACACCTGACATGAAACATCGAAGATGCAAGCCCCCTTTTGAGTCTAACCTTTCGGAAAATTACTCGGGACAAGGCTGAGAATGCTCGTTGATTGCTCGCGTTAACCGTCACTCAACTCGATATACTAGATCGGTAAATTAACCCGAGGAGGACGGGGTTTTAGGGGGAAGGAAAATGGCAGGTTACTTTCACTTGGGGAAAAATTTACGGAGATATCAGACAATATAAATTAGAAGAATTGCGTTTATACTTACAGTTGGTTTTCTGGTGAAGTTGTTTCGCTGGTAACCGATGCGTTGAAGAGGAAAAATGGCAGGCGTGTGTTAAAATAAAAATGCTAAACTCGATGATTCGTAAAGCTGTTGAAATTTATTCAAATAACCGAATAAGTGATACACGTACTTTCGCTATTACCGTGCGCGAGCGATCGTAACTTTTCGACGCAATACACTTAACGCGATACTTATGATTCGAAAAAACAGTAAAATGAAATAAACAGTGTGAACTTGTACAAAAACGGCAGAAAACAATTGAATTCAATTTCGTCCAGATTTCTTTTTTAAACTTGAGATAAATTCTGAATGATTGACATGAAAATCGAGAAAAGGTAAATTCGAACTGAATTTAGACTGTTCAACCGTTTTTCTTCTAAGTACTCACTCTAAATTTTAGCTGACTCTACATGATGGGGTTCTTCCGCGGTGGGAGACTTTTTAGCTCGCCAATTTTTATCGCGACTGATCAAACGCTCGACACTGCGGCTGTACGCAGTGTAAGCTGTTCTCCACCGGGCTCTAACCTAGGAGCCCCTTACTCTCCTACGCTGCTCTACTGCACTCCGACTATCTGACTATCTAAGCCTTCTCTTTCGAGCATTTTTCCGTCCTTATATAGGTCGTGGATGGTCTAATTTTCTATGCGGGGGATTCTTAGAATTACTATAGCGCTCGGACTTTGGGGCTCATCGCGATGGCTTATTTTTCTTCTAGATATGCCCTCGATTCTCGTTCCGGGTTGCTTGGGGTGAGGTGACACATCCCAGGTAAAATGAAGCTACTTCAAAAAAAGGCTCAGACTTTTAAGTGGATCCACCGAGCATCTGGTGATTCATGCTGTAATTCTCATCTGAACCCGGTCTCGTTCAATTCTTATTCCGAGCTGCGGTACCACGTGTCGCGAGGAACCAGTCCTTGCTTCGACGACACGTTATCGCGAGGAATCATTCCTTGCTTCAACGACACGTATCGAGATATACAGCGAGAAATAAAAACGACCCGGACGCCGGTAGAGCCAATATGTTTCTCTTTAGTATTATCTTTCTTCCTTTTTCTGTTTCCGTTATAGACTACGACTTATTATTTTAATCAAAGTTTATATTTGGGATTTATTTAAATGCTTATTAGTTAATGTCTAAAAAGGCCTTATTGACTAAAAATCTCTCGATAGTTTTCCTCAAGTCTTTTAAGCTAGATATCGTTGGTAACAAATTGAGATATCGGTGTGACAAGTTTTTACTCGATTGTTAAAACCGTTTCATGAACATAACTCTTCTTATTAATTTTTAAGGAAATGCATTCAATATGTATATATTAATATTTATATTTATATGGTGCGAGGGGTTCGGGTCACGCTGCACTGTAGATCCGAGTCGCTTCTGCTGTCCCTTTTATGACTACTACAGAATACAGTTCTTCGATAATGTTAAGCTTATTTTAATTCTTAATAGTGTATAGCGTGAAGAGGCTTATAAAGGGTGGTTAAATTGTAAGGGCCGATGTTGAATGTGAACCACACCTAAACGTCAAGTTTTTTTCTGCATTTCATTTGACATTTCTCAATTTCAGACTAACTCAATTTGAACCATGGAAAGATACACAATCGAACAACGTGTTAAAGTTATTCAGGCTTATTATGAAAATGGGCGTTCAAATCAAAATGCATATCGTGCACTTCGTGATTTTTTCGGTCAATTTAATCGTCCAAATGTGCGTACAATCGGAAAAATCGTGCAAAAATTTGAGCAAACCGGGTCTGTAGGAGATATTAAAACACCAGTGCATGCTCGTACAGCTCGTACTGCAGAAAATATTGCTGCTGTTCGCGATAGTGTGGCTGAAGAGCCGTCCACCTCAACTCGTCGTCGTGCCCAACAATTGCACCTCTCACGCTCGTCGTTGATGAACATTATGCATAAAGACTTGCATTTACACGCTTATAAGGTGCAATTGACTCAAGAACTAAAGCCTCTTGACCATTCCAAACGTCGTCAATGGTCAGAATGGTGGCAAGAAATGGCAAGAAAACAGTGGATGATCAATTTTCGAAGAAAATCATCTTCAGTGATGAGGCACATTTTCACCTCAGTGGATTCGTCAATAAGCAGAATTGCCGCATTTGGGCGAATCATAATCCAAGAGTGATTGTCGAAAAACCAATGCACCCACAAAGAGTGACTGTTTGGTGCGGTTTATGGGCTGGCGGCATCATCGGGCTGTATTTTTTCCAAAATGAGGCCGGTCAGGCAGTAACTGTGAATGGTGTTCGCTATCGTGAGATGATAACGAACTTTTTATGGCCCGAATTGGAAGATATGGATGTGGGCGATATGTGGTTTCAACAGGACGGTGCCACTTGCCACACAGCTAACGAAGCAATGGCTCTTTTGCGCGACAAATTCAATGGCCGTGTTATCTCACGTGGTGGCGATGTCAATTGGCCGCCAAGATCATGTGATTTGACACCGTTGGACTTCTTTCTTTGGGGTTATTTGAAAGAAAAGGTGTACGTCGATAAGCCAGCAACAATTCAAGAGCTAAAGGATGAGATAATTCGGCATATTAACGGCATAGAACCTCAATTATGCCTAAGCGTCATCGAAAATTTGGACCATCGGATGGAGGTGTGCCGCTGAGGTCGCGGCGGCCATTTGGCCGATATTTTGTTCCATACATAATTGAACCATACCATATTATCATAATAAAACAATTGACAATAATTTCCTAAATAATTTGTGTTTTATTCAAAATCAACATCGGCCCTTAAAATTTAACCACCCTTTATATACATCTACCACGGTAACTAAATGTTAATTGTTTTTATATCCTTTCATGATGCTAACTGTTTAGTTAAACAATCTAATGGCTTTTTGATTTTCAGTTCAATTTTCATAATTGCAGTTACTTCTTGTATCCTTTTAGGTAAGCATTTCTTTTCTGAATTCTTATCAGAATTTTAGCTTAAAATTGTTCGTGAGTCCAAATTATTGAATATCAAATGACTGCTTAGATTTGCAGTGGACCGCAAAGTATGTGTTTTATAAGTATGTATTGTTTCGAGGGAACACTCCTCGTCATATGGTGTTAATACAGAGAGAGGGGAAAGACGGCATCGGCTCGGGTGCGACCTGAAGCGTTGAGGGGTATGTTCCTCCACCAGCAACTGCTACCGTAGCTTTGAACCGTCTTTGCCGTCGCTCCAATGACTAATACACGACATCTTTCTCATTTTATCCTATTTTAACTCTGGCTATCTGTATGATATTATTGCTTAATTTTTATATCACACTTGCGTTTAGATGTTTCATTCCTTTTAAATGATCGATTTATCTATTAGATATATATATTATCCATCTCCTGAATATTTACTTCGTAAAGAATCCAAATTTCTGCTACAATTGTGTTTGAATTGTTATTTGTCTATTCAGCAATTTTGAAGAGCTGCCTTTTGGGCTTTTGGTGCTCTGAAGTAAAAAAAAATTTCAATATTCCATCAATACAATAATAAGACAGATGTCTTCTTGTAATATATTGAATATCAATCTTTCGTTTATTGCAACATTCGTCGTGGCATATAAGAACTTCCATAGCAACAAATACGTTGCTAGGGTAGTTGACCTACTTTCGTGACCAAGTCACGGTACACGACAGGAAGAAGGGAGCGAGTACCCGACAGTCGCCAACAGAGCAAATAGGTACGAACCAATTAAAGACTTCGACGACACGCGCCGCCAATGATATTCACAGACCATAGAGGGAAACGCTCGATACGAAATTCAGGCTCCTCCACACTGATCGTTAGAGTGGGAGCAGTGCCGTACCAACTCTTAGTTTTTCGTTATTAGGTACAGTGGTGAACCTGGCCGTCCCCTCCTGGCGCGCACCGTGTATTCCCACTGCCCTCCTTCGGCGTGGCTGCAGGTCTCACCCCTCTCGCCGTCATTATGCCTGTATAATCTCTGGTAACTATAGGATCCAACCACAGTGCAGGTTTATGATATTCTTTAAAAGAAAGAAAGATACTGAAGCACGGTTACATCAGGACGTAACATATGCTACGTCGACCGAACTGATATGAGTCTGAGTGAGACCAACTCAATTTTGTACCACGTAAACATGTGGTAACGCAGAGCCGACAAAATTATACACCGCGTGTACATTCTAAAAAATTCGATTCAAATATCACGAAATTATACTTTTCTAGCAAGCGTAAGAATCATGGATGGCTTCGAAGTCATGATTCGAGGATAGTTGACCCAAGTGGCCTTACATCTGTTTACCTTTGGCCCCACCTGCTCTGCTATTGGTTAGAACTGATAGTGAGCCTGAGGTTATATATAACGCGGTTGAATATCCTCAACTTAAACTCGTTTCGAACAGCAAGTAAGAGACAATGACGAAACTCGTAACCATTGTGTGTATCGCCTTCTTCTCTTCGGTAAGCTTATACAACATTCCATTAAGATACTGAAAAAATAGTTATTCTCAAAAAACGTTGTTTTATCGGTTTATACAAGAAATTCGTCAAGTTAAAAATTAAATTTAAAACATGTTTACGTCCTATCAAAAATATTTTCATTTTTTATTTAAACAGTGATATCTCGGGAGCCGTTCATCATATCTACATTGACGCTTAAGGTCTCTACATTAACGCTCGAGGACTTAAGAATTAAAAATTAAATTCTTAGCCCCTTCAGTGCCAATAAAACGATATCTACGAACATATTTGTGGATATATGCGTCAGTCACACTGAAGTGGTGAAGAATGAAAATCTGCGGATTTTTATGTCTTGCAAGAAAAAAAATTATTGTGATTTAATTGAGCAATTCGAAACCATATTTAACGAGTAAATCAATGAAAATATTTTGTTTTTTAATGGAATAGACACTCAATATCGCCGAATACTTAATTTCCTCAAATTCTGTAAGTTAATGACAAATTACCAATATTTTTTAATGATATTCCAAATCATTCGAAAGTGAAAGCGATTTTTTTTTTTAGAATTAACATTTGATTTCGAATGGCAGGGCACACGCTATCAGCAATACAATTTTGTAAATATTTTATGCATCCAGACTTTATGGCAGAGCTTGATTTATGAGAAATCGTCGGAAATATATAGCTGCTTAACGTTAACATTTTTTTTCATTACCGATCTCAAGGTTAGCACCACATTTCATCGTTAGTATCTCTCTTATCCTGTATTCTACGACTATTAAACGAAACGAACGTAAAAGCCTATAGTCTTCAGTGCCCAATCGTTGAAAAATTAGGGCAATTTTTCAATATCTTCACTTTTATTTGAGCTCAATCGAACGTATAATATTCTCATCTGCTATGAATTATTTATGAAAAGCTCTCCAGGAAATACTGTTTGAATAGGTAAATTGTTATGTTATAATTTTTATAATTGATGTGTGTTCGAATTTGTCTTTTAGTAGCTCGACACAGAATATGTTTTTAAGAAAACAATAATCGAAGTATGCATTGGATAGTGGTCTTCCCTTGAAATTGAATACACAAATAAATTTTCAATGATGTGTACAACAAATTTTTCATTGCGAAAACTATACTAACCAGCGTTATTACACTGGTTACGATCGTCCGTACATTTTGTGAATAATCGTAAGAGATAAAGATTTGAAACACTAACAATAAAACGTTGTGCACTTGGATCCGACTAAAAACAAATATTTGAACGTGAAACGGCTATAACTTTCCAAAGATTTTATCTCCCATAAATCGGACATTGTCAGAAATGCTGCTTTGTAGGGAGAATATTATTTCTAAAAAAAATTTGTAAATAGATGTAACATTTTAACGGTTTGGAAAAATATTTAAAAATTGTTATTCACTGATAAAATTTAAAGAAATCGTGTCCCCGACTTTCCCTTAAGAAAAATATTTTTTATGATTCTGCAGTAAAGAGTGGTTTCGAACTACTCTATTAAATCTAAACAAATACTTTTTTTGAAAACCAAAAAAAAGCAGCGTCTCATCTTGGAGAGTTGTGCATATATGATTAACAGCTCCCGAGATATCATTATTTGATTGACAAGTCAAAAAATATTTAATACGCCGTCAAACAATTCTTTCTTCAACTTGTAACTTGGAAATTTAATTAGAGTCATATAACCTGATTTTTAGAATTTCACTCAAGAAAAGTTTTTATTCAGTCGTTGAACTAACATACAATGATCCATATGTTAGACGTAATGAATAATTGATGAGCCGATAGAGTACAGAAAGTGGCAATCATCAAAGAAACGCCAGATCGTATAATCAAAGACCAATACGGGTTTTATTTTTAAATTACCTCTAATAATTTGAATTATTTCAACAAATTTTAGGCAGCGAGTGCGTCCGATTATAAGAATACGTTTGAGAATATAAAAAACAAATCAATAACTACGATCACCTATTTCATTTCAAACATCAACAAAGAAATTATAACCGAGGATCAACAATCCAAAGAAGTTGCAATTCCTTACAATAAAATTGTCAACGGCAGCAAGAAAGCTTGGAATATATTTCAAGAAGCACTAACAAATGTATGTGTTTATCTTATAATGTTTAGAGGCAGAATTAACCCTGTATAAGTATTATAAAGATGATATTATAATCTTATAAAAGCTTATACGTAATTTATAAAGGGTTAATGAAAAATTGAATTATTATTAACACTATCATTGAATTGTCAAAATTAACGAATGTATTTATGATCAATTCATAGTTGAGTACCACAATCATTAATCTCGAAGACAAAGTTACTTCAATCAAAGTCACCGAATGTTCCGATGCAGCCCATGATCTAATTTCTACCATTAGCAATTGCATAGATAAAAAAGTATTTTGCGTCAGCGACAAAATTCATAAATATCATTCATACTGCGAACGATACAATGCAGACACCAATTTGGTGATAGATGATCTCAAGTCGATGCAAGATGCGGCAAATGCATGTGAAGGGAAAGGCGACTATGACGTGATAAATTCTCTTAGGGGTATCAACTGTGCTTTGAAGGTGAGTCCAATGACCGTTTCCATAATTTTTTTACGATATTGTCAGTGTCCAGCGATCTTAGTGTGTTCTGTTAGCAAAATCTGAATAGCGATAGTAATAATGATGATTCTACTTATTTTAAGCGTAATTAACTAATAAAAATATCAGTGGACTCTCCGAGATTAGGAGAAGGTTAAATTTAACATAATTTCGATCAGTATTTTCTCAAAAATTACCTATCGGAATTGAGAATAGCTTTAGACATGATCTCAACATTTTTGCAAAATAATTTACTGTTTCGTTACCGTTTTCGACAATTAAACTGGAAAATGTTTTACAAAATTAAAGGAAAGATGGGTCGTCATTCCAGTTAGTTCGCTTATTGTGCGTTGCATTCATAAAGCGTCAATCGAAACGAATAATGCTTTTTTTTTGTTGAGAAGATAAGGATTACGTATTTCAAGTGAGGAAACGTGTGGTTTCACTTTAATTTTATGCATTTCTTCAAACTCCTTTTTATATATGATTTCGACTCGGGTTGTTTAGCCCAACGGTTCTTTCCGAAACATGCAACAGACATAAGAACTATAATCTTGTTCCATGGGCTACCTACACCAGTACATACTCTTTTTATTCGGACGAATAAAATCATCGGAATCAAGTTCGCGTTCTCCGTCAGTTCAGTCACTTTTCTTGGACTCTCTCATATATTCCTCTTAATTGGTCAAAACATTGGTAATATACATATTACCACTTGAAATCACTCTCTGTCATTTTGTCAACATCGCTTAATCGATCCATTCACGAAATTCATTTTTTTTTAAATATTTATATCACTTGGATGTAATAAGATTTTTGCGGAACTTTATAATGGAGGAGTTCTTATGAGGCGATGTTATCAATTCCGTTATTTTTTTTTCAACCCTCGTAGATACTTTTTTATAATTAACCAGATTATTCCTGTGAATTTTTTCACTGTTTTAACTCCATTATTTTAGAAAAGGATAAAGTTTCATTAAGTCAACGTATCTCGAATAGTATAGATCACCAAAAGAAATGTGCGTCATAAAAGTTGTATTTACATATCAACTTTTAATTATTTTTTATACTTATTTTTTCAACTCGGAAATTTTACACAAAAAGTGATGATAATCTTTTTTTTTTTTTTTTTCCAAAAACGCCACCTTTATTGCAATGTAAAATCGACAGAATCTTCAGACCTCAGTGTTGATTCAATTAAAACGGACAGACAAGAGAATGTCTGTTCACTGCCGTTCGTAGGAACGTAGTGATCCTGCCTTTCGTTTTACTGAGAAGCAGGTCGTTGATATCGGAGGGTGTCTGTGAAACAATAGCCCTTATGTAAACAACTTGTACTATATTTATTAGTTCACGATAAGAACTGTTGTTATGTAAGGTATTATTTATGTTGTTCTGCAAGGTATTATTTATGTTGTTATGTAAGGTATTATTTATGTTGGAGTTGTAAGGTGTTAGATGCTTTCGCGGAGCGGTACGCTCTGGTGTTTTTCTTTATGTCTACTCGCTAGCATGACTTGTAACGAACTGTCGTCTTTTACTTCGGGATCGAGGAAGCAGCCTGCGAGGGCGGTCCTATCCCTTCTTAAATATTATTAAAAATAGGCGAAGATTTTAAGGAGGACACCCTCGCAGAAGCAAGCTGCGTTGCCGAATCCGGCTTACTTGAATTATCGTGAGTTTAGTACGAACAAATAATAAATAAATAAAATGGTAAACAGTTAAAACAATTTAGTACATACGACGAGAGTATGTTTCCAATGACAACGCACACCATCGACCCAGGTAAGTCCTTTGCGGATGTTTCCCAGATGGCGAGGGCATGGGTCATTACTGGATGCAATAAAAAAAGGATCCGATGCCAGTAGCATGGCAAGCAGCGAAATTTACAATAGGAACAAAATTCAACTTATAAATAAAAAGAACCTATGCTAAAACTGTACACAGTATATACAGGATTTACTTGCACATTTGCAACAATGTCTCTTATATTTTTATTCCTATTTAAAAACTTTTTAGCAGAAAAAGAAAAAAAAATTTCTAACTAAATAAGTAACTTTTTATTTGTTCTTAATTTTACATAATCCTCAGGGATATGTACAGATTCTATAAAAAAATACAAAATGCATACACATGCAAATCATGCGTAACAATGCATTTTCTAATTAAATTCTTGCTAATCTCAATACGATAACATTAACATTAAAATTGTTACAATAATCTGTCAAATACTGTAAATACATCTGCATATGCTGAGTCAATAGCTAAAGATTCAACCTATCCCGACAACGAATAAGGAAACAAAAAAGACGACAACAATATCTAATCACATTTCACGATATTTTTAAGCGACATATTTTTTATTGTATTTTCCATTTTTCGATATATTTCTTGGTAGTTGTGAATCGAGCGATGCACAATACTCACAAGAAAAGTAAGAAACGAGTTATAGTGAATAAAATTATGTTTTCTTCCAACAGACCGAACAAACGGCAAGTTACATCGTGCAGAAGATCACGTTAGCGGCCAGGAGGTTCAATCAACAAGATTCGCCGCAGATTTTAGAAAATACTGTATCGAGCTGCAATGAGAATATTTGTGCAAATGAACTCAAATACGGGTACAACGATCTCCAGAGATGTTTCCATTAAACGATCAACTATGACAAGAAACGTAGTGTAATATCAGCGGTGAATAAATCTTAGTATTACTATACCCAAATATGTCACAACATCGAGAAAAAATTGACCCTAAATTCAAAGTAGAGAAAATCTAGATTAATTAGATGGTAAATAATAAATACGAACGATTGTTAACATCAATTTGCAAACTTGTCACGGAAGTTCGACGCTGTGCGCTAGCTGTATAGCTAATAATAATGATCATAAGAAA
The DNA here is from genome assembly GCA_963942595.1 of Cylloceria caligata. Lineage (NCBI taxonomy): Eukaryota > Metazoa > Arthropoda > Insecta > Hymenoptera > Ichneumonidae > Cylloceria > Cylloceria caligata. The sequence goes on along the minus strand of OZ012708.1, from coordinate 9,194,278 downwards.
TAAACTGTACTTTCACAAAAGTTAATGGAAGGTGAACCGAGTTATCATTTATACAAATGCAACCAGAATTCACCCTGGATTAACCTAAAATCATTGAATTTTGGTTAATGTCCCACACAACAAAGAATTAGATCCAAATATTAAATTTATTAGTCATCAACATTCATCCAATTTTCAACCCCTTCAGATATTTTTCATAATTGCTAAGATTTTACTACTCCTACTTGATATTTCTTTGAACTTTTTCAATTACTTAAATCCGTGATTTTTAAAGATGCTGCTTTTATAGTCAACGTATCACAATAACGATAGATTACAGAAAAATAATATCTCGGCATAAAAGTTATATTTTTATAACAGCTTTTCATAATATTTCTTAATAAATTTTATCCACTTGATAACTTAATTTTTTCCTCAAGGTAAGTAAAGATTTCATTTTTATGCCATCTTTACGACACATTAACATTTTCAAAATATTTCGATGTTAGTGTCGATTCTATTTAGAAATCGCCACAGTGCGACGGACCAATCTTCCGTATTCATAAAAATAATTTTTTTTAATTTTAAACTTCCGACTGCAAAAAACTATAATAAACAGAACTTTAACTTTCAAAAGTTTTCATATGAAAATAAATCTAAAAAAGATGAAATAACTTCCGATGTCATTTTAGTTAACTTCATATTTAAATAAAAATAATTAATTTACCGCTGTCACTACAGTCGGGAGACGTCTTCTTCTGCGTTAGAAAATGTCCATATCGTATACCAGGTGTATGCATAATTTTTTTCCGGTTTAACTAAGAGATGGCGCCAGCGAAAAGTACGCAGCGTATTAATTCGACACATACGTCATTTTGTTCATCTGACATTAACCTACAAACACACACAAGTTGAGTCCGCCAAAAACTAGCGTCTTTGTTTTATCGTTCAGTGATCATGTCGAGTTTTGTGCCTGAAAAAGAATATTTGCGGCACGCATTGCTTTTCTTATTTAATCAAAAGAAAAAGGCTGCTGAAAGTCAACGTTTGCTGGTAGAAACATATGGTGAACGCTCCATCGATTAGAACATGTGAAACATGGTTTCGACAATTTAAAAGTGGTGATTTCAATGTGAAAGACAGTGAGCGCTCTGGTAGACCACAAAAATGCGAAGACGAGCAATTGCAGGAGTTATTGGATGATGACCCAACTCAAACTCAACGGCAATTAGCAGAAGCATTACATGTGTCACAAGAAACAATCAGCAGACGTTTACGAGTAATGGGGAAGATCAATAAACTCGGTAAAGACATGGCAAAGTGATTTTGTTACACGACAATGCTCCGTCTCACACAGCAAAAGCAGTGAAAGACACCTTGAAATCACTTGGATGGGACATCCTTCCGCACCCGCCGTATTCGCCAGACCTGGCGCCATCTGACTATGACCTCTTCGCATCAATGGGGCACGCGCTTCCAGAGCAGCACTTCAGCAATTTCGAGGAAGTTGGAAAATGGCTCGACGAATGGTGGGCCGCAAAAGACAAGCAGTTTTTCTGGCATGGTATTCATAAGTTACCTGAAAGATGGGCGAAATGTGTAGAAGCCGATGGCCAATATTTTGAATAAAACAAAAATTAATTTCCCTTGAAAATTACGTGTTTTTTTTTACCAAAAAACCAGAAAAAACTTATGCATACACCTGGTATAACTTTGCTTTTAATTTAGAGTCCAGACACGAGCATGTTTCTTATTATATAAAAGACGGTTGCAATGTTCAGGGGACGTCACCTGACTGTAGTGACAGCGGTTAATGAAAAATTGTAATTTAAATATGAAGTAACCTAAAATGACATCCGAAGTTATTTCCTCCTTTTTAAATTTATTTTCATATACATATTTTTTCCATGGTGCATCCATGGAAATATAAACTGCATAGTAGGACATGCCCCACAACCTCAAGTTGACAGTGTACATTATCGAACTTGGGTGAAAAATAGACACGGTAAACTTGAGAGCAAACCATGAGAAATAAGGAGCTAGAAAACACGGTTGTACGAAAACACGCCAGCTTACGTATATTTTTTTACTTGGTCCGAAACCCGTTCTCTTCCGATGCGATGACGAGTGCCGGTCGCACAACTTGTGTGCGCGTTCGATTAGACCTCGCTTCGTTCGAAGCTTCATGACACAATACAAAGCTTAACCCCTTGACATAAAAATAAAACGGAACGTCACGCAATTAATGATGACCCTAACTCATAATTATATGTCAAGGGGTTAAAAAGAATCCGACGGTAAGAAAACATAATATTGCGATGCGAACAGCAACAACGACAAGCTGCTTCGAATCAACGCGGGACTGCGGGAGTTAAAGAATCTATGATAGCTAACAAAAGTAACTCGGTTCTATTGATAAAAAGATACAAATTTAGGATAAATGTATCCCAAAAGTGTTAAAGTTAGTAATTTCCCGAGAATAACTACCTTAAGATATATGTTGAATATAAAGTAATAAGGGTACGAAAGTTGACGAAAAAAATAAATGTGGTTACCAGTACTTCACATGGAACAAGTAATGTTCAAAGTTAAGAGTTTTAACGCAGTTTCTTAGGGAAAAATCGCAAAGGCCGCGTTTTTAACAAATAATACGTGTACTCAGCGATTGGATGCAGATATAATCAATATCCTAAGATATTCCCTGGAGCTTCTGGAATTTTATAGATGCCTCAAGAAGTAGTACTTACCGAATTCTTTGCTCTCATATCGAAAGTTACGTATATTTAACGTACCTATGTCGCGCGTACCTACTCGTATAATAATGGATCCAATCGCATATGGCATTTATCATATGTACATACGTCGTCAAAATGGCGACTTTGACGACGAAATCGAATTCAACCGCATTGCTGTCATGATATTTTTCTAATCAGTAAATAGATAAAAAATATTTATTAATGCATGTGAAATCATATTTCACATTGTTATAATTATTGGAATGTTGCAATATCTTTGATTTGAATATCATGTTGAACTAACTAATAGGTACGAAAATACTTTTTTAAAGGGTATATCGCCTATATCTTGTATTTCTTTGTTGTTTTAAGTGATTCCAGAAACACTTAAATAAAATCAGCTCTTCTTTTTTTCGTTTAAAGAAAAATCAATGCTGATACTTCACGGCAGAAGTAATTATTACGTCTTATGCGACACCGACTAAGTCGATATGAGTGACGCGTGTGAGACCAACTGAATGTTGTATAACATCACGTGAAACTGTAATGGCTCGCAACTCAATAAACATCTGGTGTCGTAGAGTCGATAAAACTACACTCCGGGTTTTCATTATAAAAAATTCCAACAAACTATAACGGAATTATGCTTTTGTAGCAAACGCAAGAATCGTTGAAGCAGTGATGTGAGGATAATTACCGCAAGTGGCCTCTTACGTGAGTAGTAGATGGTGCGCTATAGCTACCCCTATCCCCACTCCTGCCCCCACTCTTTCGGCCTGCAGAGCTCTCGGTCCGCGGTGAGTGAGGGTAAGAGTGGGGGGAGGGTGGCGAGTAGTCGTCACAGCTGTGCCGTGTCTTATTTTTATTATTATCATAATAATGTGAATTATTCGGATAATAATAATTACATTTTATTTTATTTTTATGTGATAAAAAATACATTTTTACATTGAATACAGGTTCGAGTGTACAATATTTATATGACTTAGATAGCACTGCATTTTTTCGACATTTTGTAGAACGCAATGATATACTATGCGGGGTCGATGGTGGTTTCGTTGTCGTCTGTGCCATGAGCACACTACGGTCAGAGGCGATGGATCTACGGTTGACGGAAAATGCAATTTATTTAATTTTCAATTTTCTTGCAAATTTTAATACCACTTCCTCCATGAGGAAGCCAGAATTGAGATAACCATTACCCGTAGAGGAGATTTTGTGGTTTTGCGAGAATCACGAGTAAGCAATGTGCAAATTAAAAATTTGCACGTCTCGTTTGATACGTGGAAATGGTAAGTAGAGTCACGAACGAGTAAATACAAAAAAAAACATTTTGACTGACCTTCATAATAAAATAGGTCTTATAAGGTATTATTGTTAACTCAGTCACTTTTTTTAACCCTCTCAGATATTTTTTTGTAATTGACCTGTAAATGTTTGATATTTTTTGTATTCAAGCTATAAATGTTTTAACTTTTGAAAATTTATCATTTTTGAAAATGCTGAATTTTTAAAAAATCAATGTATTTCGAACATTATAGGTCACCAAAAGAAATTTCTTGGCATTAAAAGTTGTATTTTTATACGAGCTTTTAATAACATTTATCAACCTTGTAGTTTCAATTTTCCTACAAAAATTTAATGATGCTTTTTTTTTAAACGCCATTTTTATTGAACTGTAAAATCTACAGAATCTTCAGGAATTAGTATCGATTTAATTAAAGGAGATAGACATCGGATAGTCAGATAAGAGAATGCCTCTTATATTTTTCTTTCCATTGTCAAGCTGTTGTCAAAAAAGTTTTAAATACAAATTTTCACTAACTGGACACTTTTCATCTTGTTCTTAATTTTATCTGCAGGAATATGTTCAGAACGTACAAAAAAAATGATGAACAGAAGTAATATCTAGTAATCACTATTTCAAATTGAATTTTTGCCGATCTCAATTCGATCATATTAACTTTAAAATGGTTACTCTAATCTGTCAAATATTGTAAATACTTTTGAATATATTCAGTCAACAGCTATAGCTTCAGCCTAGCCTGACAACAAATTAGAACACGAATAAGGTGATAATTGTATGTAATTGCAGGATATTTGAGCCATCGATTTTTCAAATTGAAATCTGATACCGACAGATCCTTGAAGTAAATTTTTCTTTATTCCTTGATTGTTTCCTTGATTGTCGAGCGACGCACAATGTATACACACAAGAAAAGTCTTCAGCGGGAAAAGTGAATAAAATTATGTTTTCTTCCAACAGGCTCAATATGCGGCAAGTTTCATCGCGAAAAAGATCGCTTTAACGGAAAGCAGGTTCTGTCAACAAGATTGTGTGGTTTTAAACAACACTGTAGTGGAATGCATTGATGGTGACAATATTAATTTACTCAAAAGTGAATACGAGTTACTCCAGGAATGCTCGAAGTAGCATAAAGATGGCAACTAACATGATGCGGCCACCCGCTATGACTAACATTTATTATTACCACCCACAAAATGTATCATACCATCGAGAAAAAGTTTACCCTAAAACCGAGATAAAGAAAACGTACATTAATTTAATTGTAAATAAAAAACACGAATCACTGACAATCTTATGAACGCGTGTCAAGTGCGCCTTCCATCAATTTGCACACTTGTAATGCAAATCGACGCCGTGTGTTAGTTATATATCTAATGATAATGTTCATAAAAAAAGCGTGCGAATTTGAAATGTGCATATTGCTTCCTGGCGATTTTCTTCAACCCACAAATTCTTCTCTATGAGTTATCAAATTCCTCATGGAGGAAGAGGTATTAAAATTTTCAATAAAATTGAAAATAAAGTAAAACTGCAAATTTCATAAAGTTTAAACCCCCAGACCGAGTCTCCCCAAATCCAAGACCAAGTATCATTATCATCTAGCCAATTTCTATGCAAAGTTTCAGTTTGATAGATAACAATTTACGAAAGTTAGAGCAAAAATAGTTTTTTTTTTAATTACAAAAATGCATGATTCTGTAAAATCTAAAGGCCTTAATCGATTCTTGTCAAAATCAATTCCGAACAATCTTGTCCCTTAACTTATTCTTGTAGAAAGTTACAACTCGACGGCTAAAAAATTACGGAAGTAAGAGGGCGTACATCTTTTTTTTGAAAAATTCAAACAATCATAAAATGAGACACCTATTAACGATTTAGGCGAAAATTACAGCAAATTGGCGGGGAATGCGACTCGATTCGTATGTAAAGTTTCACGATGATCGAGTAACACGTTCTTGAGATATATCCATTCAAATTTTGAAAGATTATCACACACACAAGTGCGCGCGCGCACACATTTTCTAAATATAATTTCTCAACTTGATGGTAGGTGTAGCGGCAAAGTAGCGTAATGATTTCTCAACGTTTCGGGACTTTTTAAGTACTTTGACATAAAAATCTCGAAACAAAATTAAATTATACTCTCGGAAAAGTTTATTGAAAACCAACCAAAATATCATTTATACAAATTCAACAATACTTCGCCCTGGATTTAACTGAAATCGTTGAATTTTGGTTAATGTCTCACACGAACAAGAATTAGATCCAAATATTAGATTTATTAATTAGGTGTAATCATTCAGCCCGTTTTTTTAACTCCCTCAGCTCTTTTTCATAATTGGCCAGATTTAACTACTTGACATTACTTCCTCTGAATTTTTCCAGTTTTTTAAATCCATAGTTTTATAAAATGTTCCATTTTCATAAGTCAACGTATTTGAGAAACTATAGGTTACAAAAAAAATATGTCTGAGCATAAAAGTTGTATTTTCATATCAGCTTTCGATAATAATTTTTAAAAAAATGTTATCAACCTGATAATTGTAATTTTTTCCACAGGGAAATAAAGATTTTATTTTTAACGCCATCTTCAGTGGACTGTAAAATTTTGAGAATCTTCAGTCGTCTGTGTTGATTCTATAAAAATAAAGTTACTAGAGTGGAACCGATCGATCTCCTAGTAAACAAATTTAAATCATCCGAAATCCCATGAAACTGACAATTATTTCTACCCGCGTAAAAATATTAATTACTATGAGTTTACTACTAACTCGTGATTTATAATTCATTTGTATTTTATGTCTTGCATTTTATTGTTATTTAAGTGATTGTAAAAATACTTAAATAAAATTTTCTTTTGCTTACTATATTTTCTTTTAATTATTGCCGATACTTTACAGTAGAATTAATTATTACGTCTTCAATATACTACGCCGACTGAGTCGATATCAGTACGAGTTGTACCAGAGCTCGGCAGGATATTGAGAATTCCGTACTTATTTGGTACTTATAGTACGTCTTTTCAGTAGTCAAGTACTTTTCAGGTAACTTAAGTATTTTTCGGTCATTTAAGTACAAAATACAAAATACTTTGTCGTCCGTAAGCAATATGGAGGATGAGTGCGATTATTCTTATTTGCGAGTATCTCGAGCTTACCGAGACGACATCCTTTATCAGGCGCAAATTTCGGAAGAATCGAACTGTTGAAAAGTTTTTGAAAGGCTGGAATACCTTTAAAATGAGTCCACCAGGAAAAAAGTAATTGATCATTTAAACGGTAGGTGAATGACATGTGTGTCGCTTCGAAGTCTACTGTTGATTTTTACAATTAAATGTGAGATCGACGCATGAAATAATATGGTAACTCGATATTTTTTAGTTATTGACTCAACCTCATTTTGAATTTTAAACATATGCCGGCACTATTCACCGTCGGCTTTATTGGGTCCAATTTTTTTATGGTGTATAATGATTCACATACTCACTAGCACATGTTTCGATAAATGTGTTCCGTGTACTTATATTACCAATTGTATTATTCGTTCTATCTTCCTATACTGCATCTATCCCCCCCCCCCCTATCCCGCATTAGTGTCTAATATTTCCAAAAACTGATTGTTCGTAATGATGTTCTGCTAATGTAAAAAAAATCTCAGGTCCGAATATAAAAAATTATAGGAGTAACATTTTTTTTACATAAAAATACTGTAACCTTTATATACGCAAAAAATAATGGATGCAAAAAATGGAATTCCAAACATTTTATACAATGGGTCCTGAAAATTTTCACATACTCACAACAATCTTCGTTACAATTAATTGTGAGAAATCTTCGAAACATTTTTTTCATCAAGAAAAAAAATGAGAGACGTTTTGTTTGACTGAAATCAATGGACACCCACTTAACTGTTTCTACTACACCTCGACGTTTCGCAATTTACATAGCATTGAGTTTTACGAGGCGCAGTAAAAAGTACTTGAGCGAGGTTTTCGTGAATGTACTTTGAGTACCAAAAGTATTCTCTATATTAAGTATACGCAGAATTATTTGTACTTCCAATTTGAAATTTGTTTGACGTTACGTGAAGCTGTAATGCTCCACAGCTTAATGAACATCTGGTATCGTAGAGTCGTTAAAAAAAATACTCCGCCCTACGAACATTACAAAATAATTGTTTTCTAGCACGCGCGTATTTTTTTAAAGGTTTTGTGATCATGATGTGAGGATAATTAACCTAAGTGATCTTACATCTGTTTACTTGTGGCCCTACCGACTCCCCTTTCCATTATGACTGACTGTGAACCATCGGTGCTCTGTATAAGTACTGCTTCAATATTCTCAACTTACTCGTTACGATCAGCAACGAAAAGTCCTAAGTAAGTTCGATGCAAGATAAAAAAAAATGTCTTAAATCAGATTATTTAATGAATTATCAAAGTTTCAACTTTAATAAAAATATGTTTACTGCTTTGGAAGTATAAATAGCTATGTTATATTTTATCATATTTTATTCAAATGATGATATCCCGGAAGCGGTTAATCGTAACTACAACTCTTAAACTATTGAGTGACGATATATATATCGATTTTGACGCATATATTTACGTCATTTCTTCAAATTCTGTAAGTGAATAACAAATTTTAAGTATTTTTTTTCAACGCACACGCTGTCAGCAAGACCATTTCTTAAATATTTTTTTCCATACGAACCAGAATTTTCGGCAACGTCCTATTTATGGGAAACAAAATCATTAGAAAGTTTCAGCCATCTTTCTTTGAAATATTTTTTTTATGGCCGATCCCAAGGGCTGCACCAGGTTTTGTCGTTAATATCATTCTTCCGTTGGATTCTACGACTATTAAACGAAATAAACATAAAGGCTTTTGGTACCTAATCGTTGAAAGATTAGAGCAATTTTCCGATATCTTTACTTTCATCTTAGCAATAACGAACGTATACTATTCTCATCTTCTATAAACTATTTATGGAAGGCATTAGTATATTGTGTGGCTAGGGGTGAAACAAGACGATTTAAAATGAGTGTGATGTTGGTTGTCACCGTGGTGAAGGCGACGGAATGATATCAGAGGAATAAATTTCTTTTTTATACTATAATTATTTGTGCTTATTATAAATAATAAGCATACAAACATTTTGAGTGTAACAAATTTCTTATTGCAATAACTATTCAAAGCAATGTAATATATGTTCGTCTTTACATTTTATTATATAATCGTAGAAGATAAAGAAGTAAAATACTAACAATAAAACGTTGTGCGCCCCTTGGAATCTGACGTAAAAAAAATATTTCAACGCAAATCGGCTATAACTTTCCGATGATTTTGTCTCTTATTAAATTTTGCTTTCTATGCAAAATATTAATATTTAAAGTTGAATAGCTGACTACGTGTGCTTTGCTTTTTAAAATGAAATATAATTTCTTTAAAAAAATTTTAAGCAACGCTTACTTCGAAGCGGTTTTGAAAAACTCTCGCAGATTGTTATTCACTGACGGAATTTGAAGAAACTAAGTTTACGATGACATAGAGTGTCTTTTCCTTTGAGCAAAATATTTTTGAAGATTTTGAAGTAAAGAGTGGTTTCGAATTACTCAATTAAATCTGAATAAATTCCTTTCTTGAATGCCATAAAATATTGCAGATTTTCATTTTTTTGAGCTATAGATGCGATTAACCGCGGTCAAACTTATTTATTTCAACCTATAACTTGAGGAATTAGTTGGAATCATATCACTTGAACTTTAAATCTTTGATATGAAACTTCTTTAGCGAGAGTAACCCCGAAAAAATGTTACGTCCAAATGAAACGACACCAAAAAGAGAGGCTTAGAGAGCTAAGATAGCATGAGAATGATATAGAACACGTTATACACAGTATTCCATGACCGCCGTCTCCTCTTTGTATGGTGCTTCATACTCCTACTCTATCATCTATAGATCTAACAAGCCCGAATCGGCCCAGGCCTAACATAATATAGGTTATATTATACATGCATTTATTTGTATGCATGCATTAGAGACTTACACGCGCGCCGTATTATCCTCAAGAAAGAGTGTGTGGGAGAGAAATAAATAGAGAATCAAATATTGGGTCTGGGAAAAAGTTCGTGGCGTTTTTTTTAGTAAAATTCAACTGGTTTTCTTATAGTGTGAAAATGAATTTATTTAAACCAAATATGCTCCATTATTATCGACAATGTTTCGCCATTTTTAGGGTAGAGCCATAATGCTATCGGTGAAGAACTTCTGTGGTTTCTGGTTGAAAAACTGAATCAAGTGGTTTTCACAGGCTTCTTTTGAAAGCAGCTTAATTCCATTGAGAGAGTTCTGCAGAGATCGGAATAAGTGATAGTCAGAAGGTGCTATGTCTGGACTATACGGTGGATGCATCAAAACTTCCCAACCAAGCTCTCGCAATTTTTGACCGGTCGTCAAAGAAGTGTTTGGTCGGGCGTTGTCATGATGAAAGACAACACCTTTCCTATTAATCAATTCGGGCCGTTTCTTTCAATTGCTTGGCGTGATCTCTCTAGTTGTCCACAGTAGAGTTGAGAATCAGTCGTCTGATCAACTGGAAGTAGCTCATGGTGGACGATTCCCTTCCAGTCCCACCACACAGACAGCATCACCTTTTTCGCCGTCAATCCTGGCTTCGCGAACGCTTGTAACGGCTCACCATCCCATGCCCACGATCTTTGACGCTTCCGATTGTCGTACGTGATCCATTTTTCATCACCGGTTATGACACGTTCCAAAAATGGTTCGATTTCATTGCGTTTCAACAGCGCATCGCAGATGTTAATTCGGTCTATCATGTTTTTCGCGCTCATTTCCGCGCAGCAGATCTTGATAAAGTACCTTCACCGTACACATCACAATTTTTTTCACAAGCCTGCGCAGCGTTCTTCCCTTTGTCGTAATAATATTGCAAAATATAGCGCAATTTTTCATTACTTTTCTCCATTTTCAAATGCGAACAATTTTCCAACCACTGCACCAATTTCGATGTTTATACACTCAAAGTAACGCTCGATGTGTCACCTTTCCAACGAGCATTTAGTGGTGTTGCTGCGTCTGTGTTTCTTAACTTATTTGCAATTGATTCCATCTATCGGGAAAACGCCACGAACTTTTTCCTAGACCCAATATTTTGTACCTGCAGTTAACAATTCATAAAAATTCGCAAACGGATTAGATTCGGCAATATTTGAGTTATTTATTATTTTTGGTAAACAGTTATATAAATAAATTTGTCTGAATTCCGCTTAAAATAGTTTTTGTTAAAATTGATCAGTAAAAAAATTACACATGTAGCGCCACACGTCTTCTTACTTAACTTTTTTGCGTTAAAAAGAGCGCCGTGATAAAACAAACTATTTTTGTAACATATAAAGTTATAAAATGTCTACAATTAGTGAAAACCGTCAAAACTCAACACTGCTTATTAAACAAACACACGAAATAATGATGGCTTCGTTCTGGAATAACACAGCTTTAATAAAATATAAATGCCGATGTTTCATAGTTGATTACGCGATGAAAGCAGAAAGAAATCAAAAGGTATGCAACTCAGACACCGTTTTGTGCTGTGATTCAATTACTTAGGCGCGTACTACAAGTAATTGGCAGTTGAATTAGTACACGTTATTGTTTTACCTATATATTTGTTAATAACTATACTGCAATTCATATGGTATTTGTTTATATTTCATCCCGAAGCTTTGAGGATTTTTAAAAGTACAAAACAAACTTCTTGTGTGTTAAGATCATAGAAACGTCTTAGCTGCAATTCGAACATTTTCTTAAATTTCGTTCTACAACTTTGTCGACATGTATACGCTGTATACGCGAGGTTACAGAAGCGTAATCTAATATTCAAAAATGTACTTTTCAATTATTTTGGGTAATACGAACCCCTCAATAAACCGTAAAAAAGAAAATTTAAAAGTAACTACAGCAGACCGTACAAAATCCCGAATGAATACCGACAAAAGTAGTACTAAAATCGTACACGTAAATAAAATAAAATCGTACACGTAAGTAAATAAAAATAATATATTGATCGAAGTTCATACATAATAGGAAAAAAACGCGCATCATCCCTACGCTCCCTGCCGGCTCAGAAATCGAGATATATACGGCCTTCTATGTTCATATTTGGCATTTCGTGTCACGCTTCTAAATTGTATTTGGCTGAAATCGCAAAAGTAGTTCGAATTTCACCGAATACATTTTTTTTCGGATACTAATGTTATCGCAGAAACTTCCGAATAGTTATAGCTAGCATGCCAACATTTGCTAATGTAGTTCACATTTTAGACGATTTCAAATTTTACAATTTGTCACCCCTCCAAATTCCGAAAATCTTAAGACAAGGAACTAAAAATTTGTACACATACCTAATAGATTTCAAGATTGCTTGGTACAACAATTGGTCAAAATTGATAAATGGATTCAAATGTTACACCAGATTATTTTTTTCATTACCGTATTGCCTTTTTTTGCAAAAATTAAAAACGTGTAGATTAAGTATCACTTGAGTAATCGAACGAAAATTGGGCGTGCAAGTAAAGCAGTAGAATCAATTTTCGATTTTTCATTTACTGGAACGATCACATTATATGAAATTTTAAATATGGCTCCTTAATTTGGATATGTCAACGACGGTATACTAGCGTGCTGGTCCCGTACAGCTGACGACTAAGATGCTCAGGTTTGATTGCCGCCATGTGTAAAATGTTTTTCATCAGTAGCAGCGTGCTCGGTGTCATGTTGTTCATGTAAACATGGAATCTCAGTTTTCAGTGGCTTACCTTCGCTCTAACTGGATATCTTATCATCAGTTAGTTGCACCAGTTAATGTAAATAAATAATATAAAATAGTTTGCCTCGTGAATGAATAAATAAATTTGTGCTCATCGTTTTCTCCATTGACATCGTAGTGTGCTTTTCAGTGTTTTAAATTTACAAAGTAGAAGCTTGCAAACTGCTTCCTCATCATTTTACAGGGTTCACAATGCTTTCTTTATGAAAAAAGTCTAAATCGATCAACATATTTTCTCATAAAGGTGGCTTTTTGAGTAGTGTAAAATTATGAGAAAGTAATTTGCAAGGTTCTACTTTACCGGCTTGTTTACTCGATATGTAGTTCTCCACACGGGCGGGGTTGAAAGTTCGAATGATCAATGTACGGAATGGTTTCAATATCGATTTTTTTTTTAATGATTACAAATTTATATGCATTTTAATAACCAACATTTTCTTTATCGAAAAGTTAATACCTCTAAAGAGAAAAATGTGAAAAGTTAAATTTCAGAAGTATCATTAGACAGATTCGAACGATACAGATAATAAAAGTTGCTACATCACAAAATTCGAATGTCAGAGATCGGAAAGCTCAAAACTCCGAAATAGCTGTGTAATAAAGACTAATTCGTGATTAGTCAGTTTCTCTAAGCAAAAGTACGCACAGTACGGATTTTTCTTCCCTTCGTGTCTCCCTTCTTCCCAGCATTTGGCGTATACAATACGTATTCACTATTCACTTGATCGCGTGATCATCCGACACCTTAAGTTTGTAATAAAGTTGACTTAATTCGATGATGCAAAAATTCGTCGTGAATTTTTGGGGCCCACGTTCTTGTTGCATCGTTGTCCAATTAAGAATCGTCCTCGTCCTTACTGCTAAGTCCTGCCGTCTCACGATATCGATGCAGGTGACGCCGAAATTTGATAAACGCGGCTACATTGAGTGTGTTCACGCAGGAGCAACGGCGATCTCCCTGCCTTCCTGTGTACTTCGGGAGTACTAGTAGTTTAACTCACTTTAACGGCGATGACGACGCGAAGCTTGTGCGAAAATTGCCTGTAGCAGCAGGAGCTATCACAAACAGAGGTCTCGCTCGTGAGCGTTGCGACTCTCGATGTTACTTGCAGGAAGAGCTAGAGCAGACGAGATAGCTTCATTAGCACCGGATAATCCGCGTATCCACGCGTCTAGAGTGCTTTAACACTATAATACAGTACGTGAGCTGTACACTACGATATATTTCCTGAGAAAATCGCCGATGAGCCGAACGACGCGCGCGGTCGTGCGATCCTCGAACTCGATTAGGACGCTCGCGCTATAAGGTACACTTACTTCTATTTGACTTATACATATGGGTATAACGATGATCGGTATTATATGTAACTGTAGCGCTAGAGGAAGGGAATGAGCGCGTGGACTCGCACGTTGGATGACCTATCGATTTCTTATCGCAGAGCGATCCGTGCTGGGATCTTAACTTGAATTTACGCTTACTCCATAAGCAGATTCCCAATGAGCGCACACTTTTCGTTAAACACACTAGCGCGCGCGCGCGAGTCAACAGATATCGCCACCACGCTCGCATGTAGAAAGTACAACTTGGAGCGCTGATGATTCCTGCCGATAGAGTAATTCGATATGGTGCAGCAGCGATACACCTTTTGCTGATCTCCTGTCTGTGCGTATCTTATATGTATAATGCATACAGGTTTTATTGCACGATTCGTGTACTCGCAGTGACCGGCTACGATAGGAAACGTCTACAGCAGATGGATAAAGGATAAAGTATATAAAGTAAGACGATAATACGCCTGCTGAGATGACTCCGCGACCTTTTGTTCATTTTCAGAAATGTTATGGACAATCCATAATCTCTTCCTGCAGTTAAACGCTACTTAGCAATGTTTTTTACGTTGATTCACTGCAACTGAAAGCGTGCACGAGTAGTTTGTTCTATAGGAGAGTTACTCGTGTAATGAATTACAAGTTTTATTACAATTTTCTAATTATTATTTCATTACAATTCTTAAAAATCTTGAATTTCTTTTATTTGAATTAATTAACCAATTTGAAAGACCCTGTCGATTAAATGCATTTAAGTTGAATTAAAAACTAAACACGGAGTTGCTGGCGATCGCTTGATGCCAACCAGAGAGATGTGTATGTACCTTACGTTCATAGAAGGAGAATAGTCATATACACGATTAGTCGTATCACAGCCACAACTAACATATATAATATTTATCACAATTGGTCGAAGTAATTGCAATGTTGCTTCCCGGTAGAGGAAGCTTGGTCACCGAAAAAAATAGAGATTTTTTTTAAAGTAAACATGCTCAAGAGGACCTAACATTTTTTTAAGAAAAAACAAGACTAAGGGATTCGTGTTTGTGAGTAATTGTCATTTGTTAATATTATTTAATCATTGACAGATAACCTATGGACTTCGGTTCCAAGTTATTCCCTCTTTCAATATCGAACGGAACAGCAGACACCACTGTCTCATTACTAGGTTTACGGCATTTCTTACGAGTATTTATCTCTCGAATTGCAAAATGCGTCAAAACGACGCGACCCGTAGCGATAAATATATTTTTTGGATTTAAATTGTGGCAGATGAATTAAAGCATACTACACACTTACAATTAGTATGAGATTTTTCCATTAATTATAATATTAAAGACAGTGCGATCGTTGCGAAAGATCCCAAAGGGAGGCTGACTCGCCGAAAAATCATAAAAATGAAATTGTGTTAAAATTGCACATACAAAATCTTGAAATTTTATAAGAAATAACACCTGGAAAGTACAAAAAGTGGAATATTTCCATAAGTGAAATATTTTGTTTGTGGCGCAGTTCATGGTTGCCAACATTTTTTTCTTTAATTTTAAATTTATAACATTCAGATTACACTGACTTTACACCTTGTAAAGCTAATTTGTATGAAGACTCTATCTGGCCCTAATTATTGGAATTTCGATTTGAAGCTTTTGCGCAGAAGTTATACTAATTTTTTTAGTAAATTTTTCTTTATGCAGTGATTATTTAGTATATTTCCTCTGTAACTTCTGCGTAAGATATTCGAACGGAAATTCCTGGACTCGGACCAAACAGAGTTAATTGGCTTAACACCTTGAAAAATCATTTTCGTTCATCTGTGCAAAAATGTTATGTTAATGATAGATAGACCGAAATATCAAATTTACTGAGCATTTGCATAAACCGAATAGAGTAAATTGGATGTATTTTCTGTATTTATAATACGATGATAATGTTAACAAACTGCATAATTTGATATGTTACATTGATTCTCAACAAGTTTTTAACCCGCGCATTCTATCGAAACTTCAGAATCTGGTGTATAGAGAGAATTTGCAGGAACATAACACGCCTTTCTCCGCATTGAATCCCGATGCACCTGCTCGTTCTGCGGTTCGCCGAGATTCGGAAAACCAACGGATACCATGAAAGTGCGCTTGGATGTATTATTTTCGAGGGTATCATGGTTACATCGCTCCAGTGAATGGCGGCAAGGGGTACTATATGTTTCGATATAAAATATCAATCCTTCATGCTCACATTTTGATAGCTTATTGTGCAAATACCTTGCTTAAGCATAAGAATACACGATATATATGTACTTGCATAGTTGCTGCCCAACTGAACAAAAATTGCATTTGATGGCTAATTTAAATTTCATGAGTATTCATGGGGTCATAAGACATTTTTCTATCTTGCAAATTAAGAAATATTCTAAAAAAACTATATTTGCTAACTTATCACAGTCAACTTACTTATAAATTTAATACACATTTTGCAGATTAAATCTGTTCGATAAGAAAAGAAACGAATGCGTGCCATTCACACACGGTAGAAGTAAAACTGAAAATTTTGTTTTTATAAAAATACGATAGAATGAGATAAATACATGATAACGTAACGCGATAATCGTGCGCGATACAGAGAGATAATCGTACTCAGGCCGTAGGCCCCTTGTGTCCCTCATCCTTAACCTTTTACCTCAGCAGCCCCGTCGTTCAAACAAAATAGATCAATGCCGTTGGCGCAAACGTTCTAAGTCCTTCGGGTTCCACAAAGGGGTACCCCAGGCACGCTGTCAGCGCCGGACACGGGCAAAGTACATAGAGGGCAGACACACATGTATACAAATATATGTATGTATAACCTAACTATGTGGCCTAAGCCTGCCGAGCCTAGACCCATAGATGATAGAGTGGGGGTACGAAGCACCGCACAAAGAGGAGACCACGGATAGGAAATACTCTGTGTCTCTCTTTTTGGTGTCGTTTCATTTCGACGTTACATTTTTCGGCGTTACCGTCGCTAAAAACGTTTCACTTCAAAATTGTACATTCTGCGACAAGGGAGGGAAGTGCTCGATTTCGACTGTGAAGTTTGCTGCACTCACATGAGGATGCAATCGGGCTTCCTCCCACAATTTATTAGAGGAAATCATCACATTGTTATGCTTGCAACAGCGCTATTATTGTTACAATCAATGCAACCCCCCTCGGCGGGGGGGGGGGGGGGCAAAGTATCTCCACTGCACGAAAAAAATGTTTAGTTGACTAAATAACAAGCCGTGTACGGTATATTAAATGTTGAAATTTGGAAATTTAAAACGCATGGAACGTTTTTGGCCGAATTCAATCCGTAAGGTCAATGATCAAGATGCCTTATCCCATGTGCAATTCCAAAACGTTCGTCGGATATTTCGTATCAAAGCGTATTATTATTATTAGCACGATTGCTACGAGTGTCTCTCGATCTCCGTCTGATGGCGCCACCCGATCACCTCATGTTTTTCGCTCGGGCAGTCTCTTAGTTTTTGCACTAGGGTGGAAAAGCAGTAGCTGTCGATCAAGTGCGCATGCGCACTAGTCATAGCTCGAAAAGTGCTACTTTTGGCCCGCGTTGCAAGCATGCAATGTGGACATTTCAGCACAGTCGAGAAAAAATATTGATCTGGTAACGATGATGAAACGAATTTTCGTGCTCGGTCGTAATTGTATGGAAGCCTTGTTCAGAGTTTATGTTTAGTATTCTGGTTGCAGCTAGAACGAAGCACATGTTAAGGGGAGGCAAAACCTACTCAGTGGGTAACTAAAACTGTAAACAATAACATTTCACTCTACTGGTGTGTGAGAGAGACAGCTATACAATATACTACCAGCGCCTCTCGCGGAATTCAGGTGAGGCGAAACTATACTAGTTCTATCTCGTTCACACTCATGCATATTTCGCCATGTCTTCATACAGCTGAGCCATGTCTCGCGGATTTATTTTTCGAGATTATCAACAATAGTTGCCGTGCACGGTTGAGATACTTCTTCGTTTCTAAATCGCAATCAGAATGGGTGTACTGTGTGTTTTTTTGTGCTGGCTTGGGGGTGACAAACGGTGTTTTTTCATTTTGCAGCTTAAATCATTTTAAAAAGTAATTTTTTCATTACATTTTTCCAACTACGGATAATTAATCTGTAATTTTTTTGAAATTTTCCAAAATTCCACGTTTGTCACCCAAAAGGTTCACGTTTTTGCAGTCTATTGACCAAATTTTATTTCATTCTGTTCAGTGTAGAACGAGTAGGTGTGTTCCGGGAATTAGATGCGTGTTGTGGAGGTTTCGCCTCTTTGCTATTCCGAAATTTCGAATTTAATGTGAACCGAGACAGTTAAACCACAAGACTTTCTGAGTCACGATTTCACATTCTTCTGATAATCTGAGCATGACGAGCTGTCGTGCGAAACACTGCAGGGAGCATACGGATGTTCGGCGAGAGTGAAGGAAGCCAGTTTTTTACTCTCGGTTGACAAGCTCACGCTTATTTGATGCCGTTTGGCAGCTGCCTGCGACTTTGGAACCTTAAACGTAGCATATCACGGCTTCAGTAAAGTTAACACACACTCGAAGTTTTAAGGAGCACGCGCTTGTTCTCGTATAGAGTTACGAAAGCTGTTGACGCGCGCTCGAGATTATCGCCCGTGTTAGAGATTAGAGATATTTGTCAACAGCTGAGCTGCTTGCTAATTCACCTGTCTAACACATGTTGAGATATTGCAGCTTCTCGACGTTTGTCAGCTCCGTATTGAGACGAACGATCGATATAAACAAATAGCGGAAATGTATCCACACACCATATGACCCTGAGAACTTCAAGATAAACAGATGCGCGGTACCTGACCACTGATTAGGAACGGGCCCACGTCTCTCGACGTGGTCACTGTTTGCATCCTTAACGCCCTCTGTTGTTAGGCCAGCAATTTACCGATGAATTCGGGTGTCGCGGCTTTAACGTCTACGTACGTCTCTTCACTCTCACTACTCACATTCTCTGAAGAGTACGATATGTCTTTTGTTGGGTAGAAATATAAGATAGCTGAGCTATTTATGATTATTCATTTAATCCAATTTCCATCAAGATTGTCAATCGGCGTTTGCACATTTTTCATGGTTAGTCTTTTCACTTCTAATAGTCCTAACTTAACCATGCCTCGACTCTTAGCTCCCAAAAGTTCGTGTCGCCGTTCGACGACAGACTATAGTTGGTGTTGGCATGATCCCCAAAACGTTAGGTCACTGAACTGCCGCGATATAGAGAGAATAAAAGTCGTACGAAAAACACAATAGATCTACAGCATCAGTATTACTAAGCACAACACGTGCGAGCTGAGAACGAAAGGGAGTGAGAGCGCAAAGTACACTTATCGCTCAATACAAACGACACGTGAACATGAAAGTAAACACACTGTAGTATCAGCAGTCATCCGTTTGAAGGTTTTCGATCTAAAATAACATGGCGGGCGCAATGGCAAAGACTGCGTAACAAATCTGTGATTATGTACTATTGTCGTGTGGGTTCCGAAAAACCATGCACTGATGAGGCAGGAGCACTGAGAATACAGAGTAGACCGCTTAGTGACACGAACTTTGAGCGCGAACCGTTACACCGCACATTCGCCCGAGCTGAATTTTCGTTTTCTCGAGCTATTTTCTCTCACTGATTAAGGAGAGTCTGCTTTCCGAACGGGATAGCTAGAACGAGAGAGTTTCCGAGTAAAGAAATTCAAGACGTCGTGGAACTGAGACTATAAATTTATCATCGAGACAAATAGCGTGCAATCTACCGGGAAGCCACCCGGTAACCCGGGAAACGGGGAAGCCAGAGATGTACTGATGATCAAAAGCATACACTATATAAAAAATGGTGTGCGTGCGTGTGTGTTGACAAGAGATGAAACGGCATTACCGGAACAGCACTGTAACAATATTTAGTCAAAAAAGTATTCAGGTAATGTATCCGGCAATAAATACACATTGAGAAAAAGTTTTCTCGACAATTTTCTGGACGCTTTATTGCGAAAAACAAATTGGTCATGAACACCAAGCTTCGTTCATGAGGTAGCAAAACATGCGCAATCGTATGAAATTCATCAATACCTTGCTAAAAATGTTATAGCCGCGGAAAAATATTAATTACTTTAGATTTGCTAGTAGATTATGATTATTATTTTCCCTGGTTTGAACATTTTCAGAAAGTTAATTGTTTTCATACGATCTCGCATTTTTCTACTACGAAAGATCTATCAGTACCATTCTGGCGATTTTTTTTTTATAGAATCAACACTAACGTTGGTACATTTTGTAAATTTTATGATGCAATGCAGATGGCGTTTTGTAAAAAAAAAAAGTTACTTTATGTAATACATGCGCAGAAAGTTCCCCTTTCCTTGCTTGTAAAGTGTGGTGAAAGTGGTGATTTTTAGTAAGGCGTATGGAAAAAATACTACGCATGCGTGACTCACACTAGGTACTTTTTTGACACACTCTTTAAAATTCTCTAGTTACTTTTTCACACGCTTTCACCACACTAGAGACATGATATAGTACAGTCCACTTCCTTTAACTCAACGCAGTCGGCACCGGATTTCCGTGCTATTAGAGAGAGTCCCCCACTGCCGCTGTTTGAGGAGCGGAAAACGGTTAGGTTAGACGGAGTCCGGCAAGGTACACGAGTGAGCGAGTGACTTGTAAATAGAAGCGAGTGCGCTTTTCTTACAAAGAGAATCGAGGGGAAATGTCCTACTGGAGAGTGTTGAATTAGAGGGAGTGTACTGTAGTTTGTGATACAAGTGCGAAAAAGGGGACTTTCGATGAAGGTTGTGAACTTGGCCACACGAGCCAATGGCGAGTGCTGTCTGTGGTATGAGCTAAAGCCATGGTGTTGAGAATCCGTCCGGATGAACCTTGACTGACCTGTGAATATATTGAAACGGGATGAGAACTCACTCAAGGCAAGAGGAAAATAACCAGACACATAGATGTTATGCTGAGGAAGCGGTTTATTTCTGCCTTCCTTTGCAGTAGTCAAAATACAATCTTAATATGAGTGCGTGAACACTCCAACTAAAATTTATGCATTGATTTTATATTATTTAGAAAATTGTGAAAAATATGAATTTTGAAAACCAAATACAAATTATAAAAGAGATTAACAAATTGAGTTGTAACATGACATAATGTGAGCAGCACACAATTTTGATAATTGTGTGCTGAATATAAACTTGAGACAGCGGTGCGTGCAACGTAGCGAAAGCTACGCAGCACGACACGCTGATACCATTGAGTGCGAAAACGTTTGTGTGTAATTCACTGCAACCACTCAGCAGTGTATTGCAAAGTGATTGCAGTGAATTAATGAGAGCATTTACAATAACCTGTGTTTGAGTGCAGTGATTTTGTGTGCGACCAGCTATGCAATCAGCACTGCGTAGCACACTGCAAACAGATATTGAGGCTGTACGGTTGAGCAAAAAATATTCACTGTACTTTCCCAGCAGATTTACTGGGGGAAAATACAGTGAATATGAGGCACATGCTTAATTATATTAATTAAGCCGGCAAAACGACATGAGGAGAACGTGGTACAGCATGTGCTGCAACGCACGCCACAAGTGAGACCCAGTGCTGATGTACCATTTTCTCCTCTCTGACAGTGAATTAAGACGTAATTATGCCAGAGCACTCTTACCTTGAGCAATGAGTCCTGATGAGATATGTTGAGCGATGCCGATGTAAAAAGGTTGATGTGAAGTCCCAAGAGTCTCGTGGATGCGCGTGCTGTCCAAAAGATGTGTGTCGCAAAAGTGCCAAATTCTCAAGATGGCTGCGAGTATGAACTTTACGTTGAGCGCTGGAGTCAGTTGAGCGAGATAGCCGGTGAGCGAAACCGAAGTCAAGCGAGAGAGACATCCTCTCGCT
This sequence comes from Cylloceria caligata, assembly GCA_963942595.1. Taxonomy (NCBI): domain Eukaryota; kingdom Metazoa; phylum Arthropoda; class Insecta; order Hymenoptera; family Ichneumonidae; genus Cylloceria; species Cylloceria caligata. The sequence continues at coordinate 9,172,140 of OZ012708.1, read as the reverse complement.
CGACGCGGCGTGCCAACGAGGCGCATCCTCGGCTTCGCGAAGCCCATGCCTCGGCTATCTTCGACTCAACCGAACAACGCGTGGTAGAGCAGCGCAACAGGTAGGCGCACGACGATTATCGATCGCCGTGCGCCAGCTGATTTTCCAACACATGGAAAGGGGGACTTTTTTTTTATGTGTTACAAAAAGAAGGAGTTTTTATTCGGAACATTTGTTACAAAAAGAAGGAGTTTTTATTAGGAGCATTTATTACAAAAAGTAATCGTATGTGACAGATGTACGAAAAAGCGAACATTCGACGTAGAGTGTGAAGTAGGCCCACTCGCCTTCAGTTCGTTCTACAGGCAGTACTGGACTCGTACCGCCAACTTCGCAACCTTCGTTCGGAAGTCCCCTTTTTCGCATTTGTATCACAAAGTACTTTTTTTGTATAAAAATGAACGTTATGTCAATAAAAATTTTTTAATGAGTATCAATAAAATCTGACATGAAAACACATCTTTTATGCCAATACATTTCTTTTCGATGACTTATAGTTTTCGAGATAGGTTGATTAAAAATAAATTCAGCATTTTTATTATCTAATGTAGCATTAAATACTATCAAATAGTAGTAATAAAATCTGACTGATTATGAAAAATATTTGAGTTGGTTGAAAAAGTGACTGAATTTACAGATAATATTTCTTATGTAGGCAAAAAATACATTGAGCAATAATTTATCACGTTAATTGTAAATTCGAATAGTACACATCATTAGTACACAGTATAGGATGTTAAATCGCTAAAAATTTAGGTAATTAGTAAATAATAAGCAATTTGTAGTTGTTCTATTCGATTTTTTTTAATTATTAAGACTTTCAAAGAGCGTTCGATGCAATATGGCATACGTCTGTTTGTCACCTGAATTAGTGTATTATTCGCTGTACATTAACATAAATCATCGTTTAAACAATTAATAATTTGCATAAATTGTCAAACTTTTATTAAGGAGCTTCACTGAATCGTTGCAATACATATATCTAAGAAAAATGTTTAATTACAGTATTAGTTAGAGTGAAAACTTTATTGCTTTATTTAAAATTCACTTAATAATTAAATTGTTAATAAACCGCATTATCATTTTATCATCGAAATTGTTTATCGGTATTTTCCAACGTTTTCCTCTATGGTAATTTCCCTTTTGACTCTGGAAATGTAACAGTATTATGCAGGCACAAGACTATTCGTTCTTCCATCCGGATTAACCTACACTCGTTACGGCGTCCTCCTTTTTCCTCTGGCACCTGTCGACTATGTTGATACGGCCTCTACAGTTAAGCGTATGCAGTAGTCTCCGCGCCGCCAAATATGTTGAATAAAGTGCGGCGCTCATGATCGTTCGAGTTCATCTACTCTATCTTCGGCGTTAAACGAGTATCACATAAAGGTAGACAGTGACTACGTTTACGAGCAGCGAGTATCTCGATTTAACAGAGTATCTTTCGAGGGAAGATGTCGAAACACGTTCCCCCACATAGCAGCGCTGGTTTGGCTTCTCGTGAATTGGTATCGGCGTTGAATTAATTAAGTCGAGGTATAACAGAGTTTGCCAACTTCGTGCGTCGTATATTTCGGTGCAACTTTTACCTAGCGCTTCGAATGTATACGAGCTTGAAATATTCACTGCTTTCTAATCGAGCTTGAATCCAGGTTCGTACTGTATTTTTTCCTTAATTAGTATTTGTATACCTCGTCTCAGCTAACTCTTCACCGATACCTGTCGACGGTATCCCCACCTTGGCGCTATTATATGAAGGGAAGTATATTAAGATCCTCAGCTAAGTCGAGATATTGACCACGCGTAAACTTATAGTTAGTGGGCATGGCGTTAAAGTTACAGATTAAATCTACCTGTATTTAGTCGCACACAAGAAACACTGGCGTGAACGTGAAAGTGGCCGATCGAATACGGTTAGCCTCGTCGATAGTAGCCTCTTAGTAGAATATACAAGGATATGTCATGTTGTAATTTAATCGGGACTACACGCTAGAGGGAACTTTGTAATAGACGAGATTGCGCGAGCGATCAAGCACGAAAGAGTGGTTCATGAGAGAGGGAGAGCACGTGGTACCGATTTACCAACTCCAAGTCCAACCTCGTATCTTCAACTTTAACTAGATCGCGTATACTGCTCAATCAAATTTTCGGAACAATTTTTTAAACATTTGTTAAATAAACTAGTAATGTTGGAACTTAAAGTTTCATTGTTGTTTAAAAATTATTGTTGTTGTTATTGTTGTTAATATGCACACATAACTAAATGAAACAAAATTAATTAATCTTTACGAGAAACAAATATTTAATTTTTTTTTTAGAAGCTTGAAGAACGTACTCGAAAAATCGAATTTGCGTTTGCAATTGTATCTCTCTTGAGCAAAATCTTCGAAGTCTCCTCTGTGTCTGGAGATGCTACGGTACGTAGAATGAATATTCAATGAAGAAATGAAATACTGTGTTAGGTACGGTTTATTACGTAAAAAATTAATCGTTTTCATTTGATTTGTACTAAATATAGATAGTGAATTGTCATCAAATTCTCTCGAGCAACGCCGAATAATTCAGCTAGTATGTGTTAATAAAAGCCAATATTCCTTAGAGTATTGCAAACAGTTTTGTGGATGCAGAAAAATATCGGGGTGTCGATATACGAAAATATTGTTTTTAAGGGTTGAACTACCAAAAACTTCTCTTGAAATATTTTGTGATTAGTACAAATGACAGCTCGATGAAACTTCAATTGTGTTTTTATTAATGCTCGAGTAGATTTCGTTGAATCGCAAATTCTGTACATGTTTTTCGAGTCGTTTGATCTTTTGTGAGTGTTGTTAAATTCTTTTGCGTTGATTCGGTTATGAGTATATGAGATGTTAGACGGGCCGTGAACGGGCGAGCACAAAAAATAATGTGTTCCTGGCATGGGAACGGTCGAATGCCCATACAAACTGATCGACTTACTGGGGATCCCTTTTTTTGGCTATACATGCCCGGCGGCATTTCCATAGACACAGCCTCTTTGAGATCGTTACGTAGAATACCAGGCAGTTGAAAATCTAGAATCACGTGTCAACTTCTCATTCCGCATAGACGACAAGTTCAGCCTTATCCCTTCTACAATGTTTGTAAAATTACTGATTTTAATATTAAATATAATTCTTCTGTATAACTTTTATTTACAGACATTATGCATAGTATATACCCTGCAAAGATACTTTCTGTTTAAATTAGATTCTTGAATAAGCATTATGTAGGAAATAAGTAGATTAGAGAAAGGGTCATGGGTATGAACCATCCACCGTATGAGGGTTATGACACTGTTCACATTCGCCTTATATCATTTCTCGTTCCTAAGCTCTCGGATTTTTCTCGCATGCAGAATAAATCATAATCTTATTACGATTCGTCATTTAAGATTCACTATCACACTTTCACTATCAAATCTCTCTCATTCTCTCGTATGCTATATACACACGCCTCGAGCTCATGTCACCTTCTCGGCCTCTTTGAACCAACATAAAACTGAGAAGCAAAGCAAATTGAAACAAGAAATGGGTCCACCCATGGGCCGAATTAGCGCGCAGGGAAATGCCCAACGAAACGGGTGCCCAAATCGAAAGTAATATACGTACCAGGTGTATGCATAAGTTTTTTCCGGTTTTTTGGTAAAAAAAACACGTAATTTTCAAGGGAAATTAATTTTTGTTTTATTCAAAATATTGGCCATCGGCTTCTACACATTTCGCCCATCTTTCAGGTAACTTATGAATACCATGCCAGAAAAACTGCTTGTGTTTTGCGGCAAACCATTCGTCGAGCTATTTTCCAACTTCCTCGAAATTGCTGAAGTGCTGCTCTGGGAGCGCGTGCCCCATTGATGCGAAGAGGTGATAGTCAGATGGCGCCAGGTCTGGCGAATACGACGGGTGCGGAAGGATGTCCCATCCAAGCGATTTCAAGGTGTCTTTCACTGCTTTTGCTGTGTGAGACGGCGCATTGTCGTGTAACAAAATCACTTTGCCATGTCTTCTGGCCCATTCCGGTCGTCTTTCGATTAATGCGTGGTTTAAATTAATAATTTGTTGGCGATAGCGTTGTGTGTTAATGGTTTCGCCGGGCTTCAAAAGTTCATAATACACAATACCGCTCTGGTCCCACCAGACACAGAGCATGGTCTTCTTGCCGAAGCGATTTGGCCTTGGTGTTGAAGGACCGGCTTCGCCAGGTGAAAGCCACAATTTTTAACGCTTCGGGTTTTCAAAATAAATCCATTTTTCGTCACCCGTCACAATTCGATGCAAAAATGATTTCCTTTCGTGGCGTTGAAGCAGCACTTCACAAGTGACTTTGCGATTTTCTATTTGACGTTCATTCAAATCGTGTGGGACCCATTTACCGAGTTTATTGATCTTCCCCATTACTCGTGAACGTCTGCTGATTATTTCTTGTGACACATGTAATGCTTCTGCTAATTGCCGTTGAGTTTGAGTTGGGTCATCATCCAATAACTCCTGCAATTGCTCGTCTTCGCATTTTTGTGGTCTACCAGAGCGCTCACTGTCTTTCACATTGAAATCACCACTTTTAAATTGTCGAAACCATGTCTCACATGTTCTAATCGATGGAGCGTGTTCACCATATGTTTCTACCAGCAAACGTTGAATTTCAGCAGCCTTTTTCTTTTGATTAAATAAGAAAAGCAATGCGTGCCGCAAATGTTCTTTTTCAGGCACAAAACTCGACATGATCACTGAACGATAAAACAAAGACGTTAGTTTTTGGCGGACTCAACTTGTGTGTGTTTGTAGGTTAATGTCAGACGAACAAAATGACGTATGTGTCAAATTAATACGCTGCGTATTTTTCGCTGGCGCCATCTCTTAGTTAAACCGGAAAAACTTATGCATACACCTGGTATATGAGAGGCTAAGAAAACGGCCGTACCCTTATTTCTAAAGTGATTATGATTAGGCACTTCTTTTTTACTTTCATACAGAGACAACTTTGTTTCGATGACATTTTTTTTCAAGTTATTTCATGATACTCAAAATGGTGTGAAACGATTAGTCGAACGGTTTTACACACAATGTGTGTACGTGTGTATATACGTCTAATATAAGAGGGCTATTTGAAAAGTATCCGGCCTTGTTAAGAAAAACACATATTTCGAAGCAAAACAAAATTTATTTCTCGGCGTAGTCTCCCTGCAACTCGATACATTTGGTACAATGTTTCCCTAATCCTTTTAAACCGTCAGAAAAAAATTGATTGTCTAAACCTGAAAAATACTGGTTTACAGCATTTTCCTCCTCAGCATTCGATTAATATTTTTTTCAGCCGAGAAATTTTTTCAAATTAGGAAACAGGAAAAAATCGCTGGGTGCTAGATTTCGCAAATATAGTGGATGCGAAAGCTATTCAAACTTCAATTTGTTCAACCCGAGCATTATCCTGGTGAAACAGGATTTTTTTCTTGGACAAATGCGGACGTTTTTTCTTAATTATGGCCTTCAATTTATCCAGCAATGCAGCATAGTACTGTCCATTGATTGTTTCACCCTTTGCAAGGTAATCGATAAGAATTATTCCACGACTATTCCAAAAAAACTGTCGCTATCACTTTTCGTGCAGAGAGAACGACCTTGGCCTTCTTCGAAGTTGGTTCATCCACCGCATTCACTGTTGTTTGGTCTCAGGCGTATGGTGGTGTACCCAGGTTTCATCGACGGTTATCATTCGCCGCCAAAATTGCGTTCGATTTTTTTTTTATGCAGGCTAAGACACTCACGCGACATGTCCGTCCGTATGCGCCTGTGGTTGATCGTCAACAAACGCGGTACCCAGCAGCGCGCGAATAATTTTCTCATATCCAAATCAAGATTTGGATGTAAAATCTTGATGTAAAATCAAGATGTAAAATCTTGTGTACCCGTTCGGATGATATCCCACAAGCCTTAACAATATCCTTAACAGTCAATCGACGATCTTCCATCACAGTTCGATGCACTAAATTGACCATTTCGTCAGTTGTAACGGTTTTCGGGCGCTCAAAACGTTCCTCGTCTAAAATGCTCGTACGACGTTTGTACTCGGCTACCTAATGTTTGACAGTTGTAAATGAAGGGGAGACTTCACCGTATACAAAGTCTAACTTATATTTTATTTCCTGAGTTTTTTTCCTTTTCAAATGAAGGAATTTTATCACTGCGCGATATGCAATTTTCAACATTGTTGACAAGCAATGTCAGCTGACAACTTTGGAAGAGTGTCATAGACAAAGTAATGATCAGAATGATTTGAAATTTTTACGGCTTACATATGTCAAGGCCATTTATCGGACGGCGAAAGAAGTTTTTTTCTACAGTTAATTAATGTTGATGAGGCCGGAGACTTTTCAAATGGCCCTCGTATTAATTTCAATTGATGTGGTCACATTTGCTTTATCATTTTCAATCCTTTCCAATTATTGAATTGAAATTTTCTGCACGAAAGGAGTTACGGCCATCTTGGCATCAAATTTATCTGTTATTAGCAATGGGTGTAAAAAATGATAAAATGTGTTATTACTAAAAAAATATAGATTTGTTAGCTTTTACAGATATTGGACAGGTTGAAGCTGTTACACGAGTTCGGCATTTAAACGAGTCAACAAAATAGAACGCTGCACATTCCTTGCTCATTATAGTATCTTCCTTTCATAAAGCTTCCTCTATGACGAAGCTGAAATCGATCATCATACTTGTTCATAGAGGTGGGCTTTGTGAAAGATGGGAATGAATGAGTTAGCAATATGCAAAGTTTACCTGGAAGATTTGTTTTTATCAGAAGGTATTTTGTTGGTTTACGTGCTTCACGTGCTACGTCACGAAAACAAATATATTAAAAATAATATATTGAGAATGTGAGTATTTTGTAATAAACAAATTTGGCTTAAAAACAAACACATTTATATTATGTATGTTATGTCCTAGATTTGAAACAGGCACGACATTATCTCCATTTTGGGCCAGAATGCGCTGGCTCGGGATTGGAGCACGGCTGGTGAGGGGCGGATTTAAATGAATAAATAAATAAGCACAGAATAAACACAAGATGCACTATATATTAGCACGTGTTAGGTGTACAAATAAGTTTCCGCCGTTTTTAATAAAAAATTGGGAATTTATTGTGAAAGGACGGTACCTAATGTTTTATCCGAAGTATTGTCCATCGCTTGCCAGTACTTTTTCCCATCTTTCTGGTAGCATACGGATACCGCGTCGGAAGAATGCTTTACCTTTTGAGGCTATTTACGAATCGACCCAATTTTTGGTATCTTCATATGATGTGAAGTGTTGCTGACATATCTAGTGAATACGGCGGGTGGGGTAAAACTTCCCAATTAAATGTTTCCAAATAGGTTTTGACCGGCGCCGCAACATGTGGACGAGCATTATCATGCAGGAGAATAACTTTGTCGTGTCTGGAGTAGTAGTGGGCTCGCTTTTCCTTGAGTGCTCGACTCAATCTCATCAATTGTATTCGGTAGACAGCTCAGGTAATGGTTTCGTTTGAGCAACTCATAATACACGACACCAAGCTGATCCCACCAAATACACAACAAGAGTTTTTTTCCATGAATATTTGGCTTAGCTGTAGATGTTGAAGCATGGCCAAGTGGTCCCCATGATTTCTTCCTTTTTGGATTATCATAGTGGATCCATTTTTCATCTCCAGTGACTATAAGGTGCAGAAAACCCTTTCGTTTATGCCTGGCAAATAGGATTTCACACCTGAAAAATCGGCGTTCAACGTTTCTCGGCATCAGTTCATATGGAACCCAATTTTCTTGTTTTTGAATCATTCCCAATGATTTCAACCGATGTGAAATTGCTTGTTGAGTCACTCCTAATGTAAGTGTAAGTTCTTCTTGCGTTTGGCACGAATCTTGATCCACTAATGCTTCCAATTCCGCGTATTCGTACACTTTCGACCTTCCGCTACGTTCTTTGTCTTCGATGTCAAATTCACCGTTCTTAAACTTTTGAAACCACTCACGACAACTTCTCTCACTTAAGGCAGACTCACCATATGCTTCTACAAACAATCGATACGCCTCAGCTGCAAATTTCTTCAAATTGAAGAAGTAAATCAAAAGCTCCCGCAAATGACGCTTATTCGGCTCAAAACTTGACATTTTCGCACACAAAAGAATATATTATACTGATAAAAAATCACTAATATTTTAAGGTTATGTTGTTGCCTGATGTCAAACCTTACGATATTGACGTTTACAACTGACAATTTTAACAATAACTTAGTAATAATTAACTGGTGGCGCCATCTTTTGTCAAACGGCGGAAACTTATTTGTACACCTAATAAAGGGTGGTTAAATTTTCAGGGCCGATGTTGATTTTGAATAAAACACAAATTATTTAGGAAATTATTGTCAATTCTTTTTATTATGATAATATGGTATGGTTCAATTATGTATGGAACAAAATATCGGCCAAATGGCCGCCGCGACCTCGGCGGCACACCTCCATCCGATGGTCCAAATTTTCGATGACGCTTAGGCATAATTGAGGTTCTATGCCGTTAATGTGCCGAATTATCTCATCCTTTAGCTCTTGAATTGTTGCTGGCTTATCGACGTACACCTTTTCTTTCAAATAACCCCAAAGAAAGAAGTCCAACGGTGTCAAATCACATGATCTTGGCGGCCAATTGACATCGCCACCACGTGAGATAACACGGCCATTGAATTTGTCGCGCAAAAGAGCCATTGTTTCGTTAGCTGTGTGGCAAGTGGCACCGTCCTGTTGAAACCACATATCGCCCACATCCATATCTCCCAATTCGGGCCATAAAAAGTTCGTTATCATCTCACGATAGCGAACACCATTCACAGTAACTGCCTGACCGGCCTCATTTTGGAAAAAATACGGCCCGATGATGCCGCCAGCCCATAAACCGCACCAAACAGTCACTCTTTGTGGGTGCATTGGTTTTTCGACAATCACTCTTGGATTATGATTCGCCCAAATGCGGCAATTCTGCTTATTGACGAATCCACTGAGGTGAAAATGTGCCTCATCACTGAAGATGATTTTCTTCGAAAATTGATCATCCACTGTTGCCATTTCTTGCCACCATTCTGACCATTGACGACGTTTGGAATGGTCAAGAGGCTTTAGTTCTTGAGTCAATTGCACCTTATATGCGTGTAAATGCAAGTCTTTATGCATAATGTTCATCAACGACGAGCGTGAGAGGTGCAATTGTTGGGCACGACGACGAGTTGAGGTGGACGGCTATTCAGCCACACTATCGCGAACAGCAGCAATATTTTCTGCAGTACGAGCTGTACGAGCATGCACCGGTGTTTTAATTTCTCCTACAGACCCGGTTTGCTCAAATTTTTGCACGATTTTTCCGATTGTACGCACATTTGGACGATTAAATTGACCGAAAAAATCATGAAGTGCACGATATGCATTTTGATTTAAACGCCCATTTTCATAATAAGCCTGAATAACTTTAACGCGTTGCTCGATTGTGTATCTTTCCATGGTTCAAATTGAGTTAGTCTGAAATTGAGAAATGTCAACTGAAATGCAGAAAAAAACTTGACGTTTAGGTGTGGTTCACATTCAACATCGGCCCTTAAAATTTAACCACCCTTTATATTAAAATGGCGCGCACAATTGTAAATGAGTAAACGTTTATGTACGGTAGTATTGTCCCAAATAGTTTTTCACTGTAAATATTAAAACAGTTAACACGAAACAGATGAGAACATGTATGTATATATATATATATATATATACATAAACAGTTTAATGGTCGTGCGCATTCAACATTAACATAAACTTTTAAACCACCAGAATTAAAGTCATTAAAATAGTATTCACTTTTGGTATTAAAATAGTAAATACATGGCGCAAGACACCGATAAATGTCATTGTAATAAAATAGTCAATAATGAAATAGTATTAAAATAGTAGCACGTATTAAAAGAGTATATATACTAAAATAGTTAGGTTTATATTAACACAATTGTCCGAATTATTAGATTGGAGCATTTAAATTACGGAACGTACCAAAAAGTAACCGAGCACTACTAATATTGTCATTATACATATATATTAAAACAATTTACCGTATATTATTGGATATTAAAAGATCTGAAGCAAATTGTTACGAGGACCGACCGTCGTGGTCGGCCCCCGGAGATGGACTGCTAATTAAAATGAAGAAAGCAGTGCCGATGGCACTGCTCAAGAATTATATTAAAATGATTTGCGGGGCGCAGCGCGTCTCGCCGATGCGCCGCGTCCCGCTGGTGAGCGTGTGAATGCTAACGTTAGCAAAAGATCGCAATGCATCTGCGCCGGTCAGCGTGAGAACGCTGACCTACGCAACAATAAATATCGAATATATAATATGAAAATTTAAATTTTACGTATATGAAAGAACCGGGAACCCATCACGTAACAATGTATTACAATGATTTAAAAAAAAATATTATTATAAGTGTTATAAAATTTATTTCGGAAGGTGATTTTTGCAAAATAAAAGGTTGCGAAGTGGAACCTTCCACATTGCTTCCTCATCATACTGTACCTTTAAGAAAGCTTCCTCTAGGTAGAAGGCAAAATCGATGCCCATACTTTCGCTTAAAGGTGACTTTCTTAAAGGTGGAAAATAAACTGAGGAAGTAGTGTGCAAGATTTTGCTTTTTTTTAATTCTCCCCATCTACAAATGACATAATTTTTAGGTAAACGCATATTATTATGATGTCAAATAATGAAATCTAAAATAATAAATATAGTACGACCATGGCAACTGTACCTACCCATAGGTACAGTGGCAGGAAGAGCTGTTAAGAACGAGATTCGAACTGTGGACCTAATCGTTATATCTACCCGTTAACCTAACACGCTACCTGTCTCTCTCTCTCTCTCACTCTCTCTGTGTGTGTGCCTGCGCGGGTGTGCATGTGTGCGTGTGTGCATGTTTAACAACGAATTGTGTATCAACGCTTGATTTACCAAGACTGGGTCTGTCGGGTATAATTAATCATACCCTACCACAAAAACAAATGCATAAATCGGGTTGATAAACCTCACAGTAATTCTATCTGGAATCCCACGACCTACGATCCTGTACGCGGTGCCATCTACATATATACCTCTACATATGGTATGCTCTCCAAACTCCGTACGCGAATCGGTTCGGAATCTGATGGGTTCATCGCTAATGCAAGTGGCGCCATAATTTCGAAATTTTGTCACAGATGTGACTCGTGTTACGATCGCGGAGCAATCTAGATTGAAAATAGGGACACCCGTTTTGGGGAATCCATGGCAAATCTTGGTCAGGATTTGAATGAACGTAGGGTGTCTCGAAGAAATGTCTGCACGGGTTATTGTCAACGTTAAGAATTCTTTTTTTTTTCAATCATCAGAGTAGCTGGGTGATTTCAAGCTTTCAGCATTAATCTTGGAAAATTCGATCAGAAAATGTCAGCTTCAGGACTAGGCAGCCGCAACCAATTTCTTCATTGACCATTCTTTCTATTGCCGATTTTTTCGGATACCTTCAACATATGCCATAGATGGCAACGTACTAAGACATATGTGTGCCGTCTTCATCTTCACTGCAAAACATAGAATTAAACAGCTCTTAGGCATTGTGTGCATGTTGTAGCTTCTAGTTCTGAATTGATTTTGATGATTAAAATCGCATTCTGTCTGTCATAAAATCATATAATCATCGAACATGTATATAGATTGTATAACACGTGTATAGATTGCTTGAATTTCAAATCCTTTGACCATAATTTTTTTCATAAGCAGAACGTTAAATTCTACTTTTTCTGGTAATTCCTGGTAATTGTCCATAAATTATTTTAATCATCTCATGAAATACTATCATACTTCGCAGTATTCGTTAATGTAGCCGTAGCATCTATCTTTATATATTAAGTTGCGGCTTTATAGATAGAAATTATGCATTATGATAATATTGCATGGAATTATCAATCTTTCAAATACTTCGCCATCTACAAGATATGTTAAAAAGCCATGGGGGCTGAATCTCAAGTTGATGCGGACGATTTTCGTGTACGAATCGTCGGTCACGTGTACGAATTGTCTGTACACCAGAATTTGTATACTATTTATAAGCCTGTATACGAATTGAGTCAAGTTCGTGTATGAACATCGTGTTCTTACACTCCATGATAGTTCTTATGAAAATAACACTTGAAAATTGTTAAAGTAGCAATTTGGAAAATTACAATTATCTGTGCTTACTTCATTTTATCCTGAACACTTCTATCTCAAGTTATACTTATAATAACATTTTTTTCTATGTATGGTACATGCGGGTAGAAGATACTCGAATCTGATGAGAACTTGATATTCTTTTGATCATAGCGCAAGGACCCAAGAGAGATCGACCTAAATACCATCGGCTACGTCCATAAAGCCCGAATGAGCTTTAATACCTGCACAAAATTAATAAACGATTCCTTGTTGCCAATACAGAACACTCTGTATGTGATTTATGTTTGATAAGCCTTATTCGAGACCTATTGAGTGCCGTGACAGGTTAACTAACCTATGGTTACTACGGGTCGACTAACGTGTGGTATGTAACAATACGTTAGTTGAAAATCAAGTATATGGATATTATATGGTGTTTTATACAGGGTATCCCATTTTAAAAAATATGCTCAAATATATCGAAAACTAAAAATTTAATAACAAAAAAAGTTTCGGACAAAAGTTGTTGTATATGAAGGGGGACATCAGATAAGCATATACATTTTTGGGTCCGGGGCCTCTGCTAGGCTCATTGAGGCTTAACTTTTGTTCTTTAAAAGGAACCTCCTATTTTTTATTGAATTTTTTTTCATTACTCGTTTTTTTCGTCTTCGAACGAGCCCAAAACGTTATTCGGAGTTTTCGTATGTAAAGAGTGTCAATATGTTAATTTATTATATAAAAATCTATTTATATAAAAAAAATTAGGCGAAAACCACAAAATTTACGGAAATTGGAGCATTCACAGACATTTTTTTTTAATTTAAAAATGCCGTAAAAATGTAATTTTTCGAGTAATTTCATTTCGAGTCATAGACGCTTCAATTTTACAGTGCCAGAACACACACACACACACGGATATCTTTCCGAATTATGATTTTTTGAAGGCTTGGGACATTTTGAACACATTAACATTAAAAGCTGAAAACAAATTTTTTTCATCGTCACAAAGCCACTATGAGGAAGCACAACGCCGTTTGTCACCCCCAAGCCAAGGTGTAAAAACGAAAAAGTACCTAAATAGCGCATGGGAACTATTGTTGATAATCTCTAAAAATACATCCTCGAGACATGGCCAATAGCTCAGCTGTATGAAGGGGAGAGGAAATATCAATGAGTGCGAAAGAGATAGAACTAGAATAGTTTTGCTTCACCCGAATTTCGCGAGAGGCGCTGGTAGTTATTAATATACATAGCTGTCTCTCTCATACACTATTAGAGTAAAATGCTATTACGTATCACCTCCCCTTAAGCAGAATAGTCATGCAATGACTAGTGTGCGTCAGTCACTTATGTCCATATGTCATCATTCTTCTACGTTAATAGGCCTGTCGTTAATCATTAATACCGTATTCATGTATTCAGCTACAGCTACCATTACCGCGATTATTCTATCCAATTAATATTGCAATCATATGAAATACATCGCGACAAATAATTTACAAGAGATTCGTAACGACAGATCACTGTGTATATAAGAATTATGTTTTTCCTGTATTGCAAACAATTGATTAACTCGATTTCATATTACAATCCTGAATATTTAATGTGTAAATGATTTGCGTCGCAATAATTCTAAACAGAATCATTGTTTGTAATTTATTGTCTCGTGCGATCTCTTAAATTCCCTGTATCCCTGTAGATTCTTGACCAGTGTTGACCGATGTTAATAGTAACACTATTGACGGCATTAAACTCACAAAAGCAATTGTGTTTAAATTACACGGTCCTACCTAAAAACTTTCAAACCATTTATTTTCGGGAATTGTAGATGAAAATTCATAAAATGTTAGAAATCAATGCTGAATTAAGGAAAGAATGAAATCGTAAAATATTATTGAATTTAATTCACACATTCTCAAGCAAAATGTGTTTAAAGTCTTGAGAGGTTACAAGGCCAATTGATATCTGTCAGTGTATACTCATATGGACACGAATGCAAGGTTTATTCCCAATCCCTCTTAGCACTCCCTACGCGCACTTTGCTAAGATAACCTATTAGTAACACTGTACCCTATTTATCGTGGACACGTGGAAACTACGAAAAACCCGTGTCAGTACGGACGGCCTTATGTCCTTCTGATTCTACGGTGTACACACAAAGTAATTTACTTATGTGTAGATACCAAGGTCTCAGAAAAACTGGCCTCCTGCTAACTGATTGATGCGTCAGCTAGTACACAGGTAAGTGGTCACCCATCCAGATAGTGGGAGCACGGAATGCAGCTTAACTCGAGGTCACCCGAGCCGCTCAAACGCCAGTGCCGGTTATGTATAAGTGTTGTACAATTTTTATGTACATCATATATTGTTTCTTTTCATTTGGGGTACACACAGATTATATCAAAAGCTCGTGGGTTCGAGGCAGGGGGAGTGAATACATTGTACAGTACCCGATCGAAGAGATTGTTCACCGTGTGCTACGTTCAATGAAAAAAACGGCTTGAGTTTACATTAGCTGTAGTTGTAGGGCCACGCGTGTTGTCGCAAATTTCTTTAACTCCTGCAGTCCTGCGTACTGTCGAAGCAGCGTGTTTTTGTTGCTCTTCGGAACGCAACATCGTTTTCTTACCGTCGGTTTCTCTTTAAACTCTGTACTGTGCCGTGGAGCCTCGAACGAAGGTCGCTTGTCTTCGAAGATGAGGTCTAATCGAGCGTGCACACATCTCGTGCGACAGCTACCTGTCATCGCATCGCAATGGAACGTGTTTCGGAGGAAATAAAAGAAATATATGTAGCCCGCGTGTTGGCGTACGACAACAGCGTTTTCTAGCTTTTTATTTCTCATAGTTTGCTTTTAAGTTTTGCGGCTTCTATTTTTCACCCGCTGATCCGTATGCTTCGGTCTTTTCGTTTATTTTTCTTCTGCCTATATGCCCATTGATTTTTACTGGTCATATGCTAATCCACGCTGATGATGAATTGGCTAAAACCCGACCCAACTTCGATAATGTATACTGTCAACTTGAGGTTGAGGCACTTTTTATAATACGCAGTTTGTATTTGCACGGATGCATTATACACCCCGGATTGAAATTAAGTATACTAAATAAATATCGGCAAAAAGTTCTACTTTCTCTAAATGAGGCATTCTCTGTCAATTCAACCACTTTTTTTCTCAATCTTATTAGATATTCTTCATGATATGCCAGATTTTAATACTTGATGGTACTTTACGTACATTTTTTCAGATTAAAAAATTGATTATTTTATACAATGTTGCATTTTTTTTTGGATAACGTGTCTCGAGAGATATCGGTCACAGAAAAAATGTCTCCGTAAAAAAGTTGTGTTTTCATATCAACTTTCAATGATATTTTATAAAAAATGTTATGGACTTGATAACTATAATTTTTCTTCACAAGAAGTAATAGTATATTGTGTGGCTAGGAGTGAAACAATACGATTTGAGACGAGTGTGATGTTGGCTGCCCGAGACGATGGCGGACATCACACCGAATCTGAAATCGTGTTTCATCCCGTGCCACACACTATATTTTTCATATTATCTGTATCGAAACTGGGAATTTAAATGTCTGTAGCCAGTCGAAAGGAGACAACTGTCAGTTTGGTTAATGGTTAGAACACGGTGTTACATACAGGCCTTAGAACGAAGGTAAATTTCAGTGGTGGGGCTTGGCACGCTTGGTATCCAATGCGTGGCTGTCGAAGTGTTCCCCTTGCCCCTCAACGTGCCGCATCCATGATTATTAAACATAACTGACATAACTTAATCTTTATTGTCAAAAACGTGTTCGTGTGTTGATGTGAAAAAAAAGTATAGTGATCATTTAAAAAAATTCAAATTACGATTAAAATACGGGGTGTCCCATTTTTTAAAATATGTTCAAATACATCGAAAACTAAGCATTTAATTGAAGAATGTTTTGGAGAAAAGTTGTTGTATATGAAGGGGGACATCAAATGATTACGGTTTATTAATTTTTCCACGGGAAAACTTCGAATAGCATTTTGGGCCCGTTTGAAGACAAAAAACAAAAAATGACTCATTGTAAAACTAATACTAATTTTTTAACGAGAAATAAACAAATGCCATGACAAGTAGGGAGTTTTATTTAAAAAACAAAAGTTTGGCCTCAATGGGCCCAGCAGAGTCCCTGGACTCAGAACCGTGCCTACTAAGCGGACCTATCCTCACCACTGTCGTTTCAAGATCTGTATGTAAGACCGTAGGTTAGAATGACTTAAATATTCCGAGGCTTACAATAAACAAATGCGATTCTGATAGAAATGAAACTAATGTAGCGGGCAGAGATGGTCTACTTTCTGCCCGCTGAATCGCATTCCTCTGCAATTGTCTCGTTTCGACTGGATAGACAGGCATTGAGACTCGCTGTTTCAATGCAGGTAATATGAAAAGATCATTTTTTGAAAAGTCATCTTAATTGCATTGTACAATTTTGAGAATATTCCGACGTTTGTGTTGATATAAGCCACTCGAATTATAAGCAACTAGCAGACCCAAAGTAATAAATAACTGTTCGCGGTTAAAACATTTTCAGTAAGATGATAATAAGATTCATATGATTTCGCATGATTTTATTTTCTTTAGTACAGAAGGACAACTGGCTCCACCCGGAGATTTTTCAAATAAAAATGAACACTGATGTCTGATTCTATAAGTCTATAAGTCTTATATTGCTAAAGTATGTAGTTTTTGATAAGAAAAAAGATCTTTACTTTTCTGTGGATTAATCAAAGTTATAAGGCGAATAACATTTTTTGAAAAACATCATTAAAAGCTAATATGAAAGTACAACTTTTATGCCGAGACACTTTTCTCTGTAACCTGTAGTTGCTCAGATACATTGACTTATATACAGTAGCGGACAAAAGTTTAAGACGGAGAGGAAAAAAAAAGTAATCGTTGATTTTTTTATGAAAAGAATTGACTCAGTGGATTTTTTTTGAATTAGCTAATTAATCATTAATTCATATATTTATTACATAAATTCAATTTTGCGCGTAACAACATTAGATACAATAAACAAAGAAAACATAAATTTGTTTGATATCTTCGGGGACAAAAGTTTAAGACTATACGTAAAAAAATATTTTTTGGTAGAAAATATACAGATATTTTCCTCCCTTCAATACTTTGTCCACAGTCCATTATTTTTTATCACATCTTTGAGGCATTGAATCAATTAATTTTTTGCAGTCGTCCACAGTTGTTTCATTCCACGTTTTTTCAACCAAAGAGTACAAATCGTCAACATTTTTTGGTTTATTTCTTTGAACCCTTCTTTTTATGGTACACCATAAGTTTTCAATTGGATTTAAATCCGGCGACTGCGACAGCCACGGTAATAAAGTGATTTTTTCATCTTGAAAAAAACTTTTTACTACCCGAGCCGTATGCTTTGGGTCATTATCTTGTTGATAAATAAAATTATCACCCATATTTTCGTAGGCATACGGTAACATAGAATTTTTCAATATATCCAAGTATTGAAAACGGTCCATGATTCCATTAATTCGGCGTATTGGTCCAGGACCATTGCGAGAAAAACATGCCCACACCATTACGTTTCCACCTCCATGCTTAACTGTCGGTAAAACACATCGAGGATTTAAACCTTCGCCAATTCGATGTCTTACATACAGTATCCCGTCAGAACAAATTCGGTTGAATTTGGATTCGTCCGAAAATAGCACATTTTGCCAATCCTCACTTGTCCAATGCCGATGAGCCTTAGCAAATTGCAGTCGTAATTTTTTATTCTTTTTACTGAGCATCGGCTTCTTCTGTGGCTTTCGTGCTTTCAAATTGAATTCGTCTAATCGTCTTCATACAGTTCTTACACTAATTTGTGCATTATTATTACTGGATATTTCAGCTCTGATATCGACTGCTGAACGAAAACGATCTCTCTCGCTTAATCGATGAATCCGACGATCCAGCGTTGGCGTGGTTTTCCGCGGTCTACCGTTTTTTGGTCGATCAAAATAGTCCCCAGTCTTCACAAACTTGTACCACGCTCCCTTACAAGAAGTTTCTGATCGATTCATTTGAGTTGCAATTGAAGAAAATGTCTCATTTTGCTTCCGTAGAGACACGATTAGTTTTCGTTAAGTTGATGACAAATTACGGGCTTTACCCATACTCTTTTCGTACGTAACTAAACTTAAGACACTGGATGATACACCACAAACTATTTACAGTATCAATATATCAAATTATTGCGTGGATCGACTACGGGTATCTTGTTCGACAGATCGTCTTAAACTAATGTCCGCTGTTTACAGATGTTTGGAAGAAAAAAAAATTGTATAATCTATATTGTTTACATTTGACGACCGAGACTTCTACATTATGAAGGTCAAACGTACACATGTATTGTAAAAAAACAACAAGCCGAAAGAAACGTTAGTACTTGTATGACAGATCTATGAACCAAATTGTAATTCATCGTCTTAAACTTTTGTCCGCTACTGTATATCAAGGATATATGGTGCATACCTGTTCAATATCTTATGCTTGGCTGAAAAATATTTTTTCAAATTCTTTTAAAAACGATGTATCCTCTTCACATAAATTCGACGCGCTAAATGCGTAAAGTACATCTCAAAAGTATAAAACAAGATCTGTACATTTGAAGTTGTCATATTGCTACCTCGTTCGTCACGAACCCACAGATTTTCCTGTACAGAGAATGATTATCTCAATTCTAGCTTGCTCATAGAGAAAGTGGTATTAAAATGAAATTGAAAATTTGGTAAAATTGTAAATTTCCTAAAGTTTAAATCCCTTCATCGATTCTCACCAAATTCAAGACCAAGTATCCTTGTACCTTAGCCAATTTGATTCTCACCAAATTTAAGACCAAGTATCCTTGTACCTTAGCCAATTTGTATGCTAATTTTCAGTTTGATAAATAAAAATCTATGAAAGTTAAAGCAAAATCATTTTTTTTTCGAAAAATTTCTGAATACGGAACAACCTTGTCCCCTAGCCTTGTATAAAGTCTTGTATATATTCTTCTTGTATAAAGTCTTAATTCGATAGCTGAAAATTTACGATAGCTAGAGAGCGTATTTTTTTCGTAAAATTCAAACAATCATAAAAAGAGACACCCTCTACCGATGTGGGCGAAAATTGCAACAAACTCACAGCGATTGCCACCCGACCTGTGTGCAAAGTTTCAAAATGATCGAGTAACCCGTTCTCAAGATATCACACACACACACACACACACACACACACACACACACACACACACACACACACACACACACACACACACACACACACACACACACACACACACACACACACACACACACACACACACACACATACACACACACACTTATAAATATGATTTCTCGAGATTTTGGGAATTTTTAAGAACTCCAACATCAAAATCTCGATAACATTATTTTTACGTATAAGCAGCTTGAAAAAATTTGGTTTTGCAAAGTGAGTCTCTCTCTCTCTCTCTCTCTCTCTCTCTCTCTCTCTCTCTCTCTCTCTCTCTCTCGCAGGTCTCATAAAAGGCATCTATTTGCAATATATTTTCTGCATATACTTTACTTATATAGATTTCGAAGAAGGATAAGTGGAACGTAAAAAGCTGTTCCCCGAAACTAAGTGTTCCGAATATTCCGCGCGTAACCCAGAATAAACCGTTATACAAATTCATGTCCATAAAGTATCATACTGTTCGTGATGAACAGCCATGCGAGATAAGTGGAATAAATATTGATTAACGACAAAATTATTAAAGATATATTGCAATAAACATAGAATTGTGATAGCAAGTTTATAAATGTATTCAATAGCTCCGGATTCTGGGTGAAAAAAATATTTTCACCGTTCATCTCGTGAAGTTTTTCTTTGCGAACAAAATAAGACATGACAGAGGTAAATTGATACAGTGACGCAGAAAAGTCAAATAGATTTCACGAGACAGTCAGAGGAGATACGAGTGCATGGCTCTCGAACTCAGAAAAAAATATCTTTTCTCATTCTAAACAATAGATTTTGTAGCTATTAATGCCTGTATGAGACATATTCTTAATGAAAAGTATTAATTGTCCCGGTCGAAATTGTAGTTGCTTTACGCGTTTGTCGTAACATGGTTTCGTTCGTTCTTTGAATTGTAAATGATTTAGTAACTCGAGTTTAGTGATGTCATCAAAAAAGAAGAAATGAGTGAAGAAGTATATTGGCATAAATCTCTTTTCGAACAAATCAATTTTAATTCCCTCTCGACATGTGTGAATTTAATCTCGAACAACGAGATGTTGATTTTATATCGTTAAGTGCGTCAAGATCTTGGCATTACGGAAATTTGACAAGTTCTATTAAACACATTACACAATTTCTTTCAGAAATCCGGAACATGGAAAAACGAAAAGAGCACTGCGACGAAAATGAAGAATCGCCTCGAAAGCAACGAAAGAATATCAATGTAGATAACAATAATAATAACTCGGTGTAGATTAAAGTACAATCGTAATTCTCCAAAAAGAAAATTATGATAACATGGCAGCCTTTTATCGATCTTTGAAAAACAAACTAAAAATGTTTAAACTTTATAGCACAGAAAATCTGGTCTTGAAAAATACTTCCGATATGTTTGATCCGTACATTCTAAACCATAGTGAGTTGCAGTGAGATTTTAGTTGAAAATGTATGGATGTATTGCCTCTACCTTCCGAACTAAAATGAGTTTCAGTCACAATTTTTAAATTAAAAGATAGATTTTTTATTTACAAAATTTAAACTACTTTATGAATGTTTGCCAAGCGCAATGTCTATGCTTGGTACAATATTATTGATTTTAACATAATGAAGCTACTAGCTTCATTATCGAACAAGTTAAAGTTACGACGCGCTTTAGTTCGAGAGCTAAGTCTGCCTATCGACTTAAAACTTTATATATTGAGCTGCAAGTAAATAAAACATTAACAAATTTAGTAAAAAACTGACTCTTGGTATGGACTTGATACAATATTATTCATTTTTCATCTTAATCTTAATGAGACTTTTAAACAAACACTAAATAAATTGACGTTTCAGAATACTCGGCTTGAACTTTCGTACAACAATAGTGAAAAAATGTTTTAAAAAATCGTAAAAATTAGAATTTCTCACGTTGCTCTCTCGTGTTATTTTCTTTTATTTACGAAGCTTCTCCCACAAGGAAGCCAAACAATTACAGAAGATGCTTTCTCGTAAAAGGATCTTGATTCAAAGAAAATTACACAAGGAAACAGCGTAATTAAAAAAAAAAATTTAATTAAATTCGATTTACTTTCAAACTTTGAGTATTAAGATTGGAACAATACCTAATATAAATCATTAGTTTCGTACTAATTAAAATTTAAGCAAAGCTATACGATCAAAGTTCAACTTGTATGATAATGTTGAATTTTAATCTCATACATCGATTATTCCTTGCACGGTTATGACATAGATAGCATAAATATCTATATATTTTATAAATATCATTTGACAAATTTCAGATGCTTACCAAATATTATAATTATCCATGGCTTTCAAGTATTAAACGTTCTAGTTTACTGATTGACTACGTGCTGCTTAATAGCTTTTTAACTTAAGAAACTGTGTGTTCGTGACAGCTAGATACAAAGATGACATGGCAACCAAACCAAATTTTATAGGCCGTTAATAATATTATAAAATAAGCATCGCATGAGTTTCCGGCTCATTTAACGTGACGGCATCACGATTCTATCTCTACGATGTCTTCTTTAATTAAGGATTTAACTGCGATGTATATATTCCAAATATAGAAACCCGTCTGCCACTGAACGAATCAACTAATTAGCATTAAGTATAACCTCGAAAATTGAAAGATCTCACATCTGGTATCTAGTACGATAAGAGACATAATTTTAATAACACAAATCGTTCTGCAAACTCTACGAAACTCAAGATTCACCGATGTTCGTTGTAAGACGATGCTGCCCAATTTGGACTGTCAGTATTTTTAAAGCTATCGAAGTAATTAAAAATTACCAGGTACTCTCTCTTCAGCATTGATGCTTATTTTTGTGTATCACACAAGACAGATCCCGTTACATCGATCGACGGGGCGTCCGAACGTTTAGTATATCGATCTATCTGCCGAGCGTGACAAAATTATTCCTGCGAGATATTCCGTTCGTAAGTGGCGCGTCCATGCGGTCCCCTTTCAGGACTCCTTTCGGACGAGCAGATAAGTTCTGGCGGGTCTATAGAGCACAGTGTTAATATCTCCGTCTACATTTGCGGTAGCAACGACCTCTTCACAGCATGCGATTCATTTAATAACTTAAGGAATCCCAGAGAAGATTTTATATATATACATATACCATACGTCTATATCTCGTACGTATACTTATAGCAAACTGGTGTCCCCATATACGCGAAGAACGTCGAGAGTGGCTGCTGATCATCATGACTCGGCCCGCAACACCGGGGTCACGCACGGTGGCCGAGAAAGAACAGGAAATAAAAAAAGCAATATAAAACGGAGAAAGAGATAGGTGAGTTTCAGCCTGTTTCGAGGAGAGTACGATGGCCTCCGAAGATTATAGAGTACGCTCGTAAAATGTTGTTCGTCGATACAAGGTACGCGCATGTATGTATACAATGTACGTATTGGTATACTGTAACTGCCTCTATACACGGACGGGCGTGACGAAATGTGAACAAGAAGAAGCAACTAAAAAAAAAAACATGCGTGAATACGCGTACGAGAGAACTCCCGAAACTCGTTAATTACAGGTATCTCAGCAATTATTACCGAGCTAACAATGATTTAATAAGATCATAAGACGTTTCTTTGTTTAATTTTTTTTCTTTTACATTTGCACAGACGACAAAGTGATTTTACGAGAGTTACAAATTCGATTGTTCGATTACTTCTCACTTCGGGAGTAATATAGGTTTATCTTTTATTATTCTGAATGCGGTTAAGGGAGAGGTGAAAGCAGTCGAGAAATAAGATAGGATTGAGGGAATTTTTTTTTAGTCGAGACGCGCTTTTTGCGTCTTTAATGTCCGAAGGACTCTTGATGGTTCATTTGCGAAATAATTCGCGTAATTTTGTAGGTGCTGATGCTGTTGAATACGAATACTCGGTTAGCTTTCGTTGTCCGTGGCTTGTTCGTTTTGTAAGCGAAACCGCAAACAAGGCCGCATCGAATCGACACCCGCGCCCGCGTCTTCGAGAGGCCGCGGGCCAAGTAACGAACGAATAAACGAACGCGCGGGGAAAGTCCGGACGAGTCACCCCCCGTCGCAACAACTAACCGAGCAGCAACAGCAGCGACATCAACAATATAGAAAAAGCAATAGCGAGCACGGTTACGCGACTCCCACGTTATCGTATCGCTCGAGCTCTTTCTCGCGAGCTCGCTAGAGAGCTCAGAGTCGAGAGAATTCTCGCCATAATTTACGGTCGTTCGACATTATCCTGCGGCAGCATAGAGAGGCGTGACCTATGTTACTATCACAGAACGCGACTCGATGGTAGGCGGACGTCACGACGGCGACGACGACGACAACAACAACGACGTTGCGCTTCACCAATATCGCGTACGTTTCAGTAGATTCTAAAGAATCCCGTATCCCTCTTGCTTCTTAACTTCGTTCTTTTTCCTAAAGAATGCGCCCAGCATGATCCCTCTCGTGGTTACCAATGCCTTTGCGATGTAATGCTACACGATTTCTAGATACTCCGCACTATACTCTCTAGGCATAGATTGACCTCCTCTTCATCTTCATTCTTTGACCAAGCCACGTATGCGCCTAGCAACTGTGAAGTTTCGGAAACGTTTTCCACAGAACAGATACGTTAGAGACATTAACGCTGATACCTTACGAGGGCCCCATCGGGTGCTATCTGGGGTCGACCAATAATGTAACGCACGGATTAGCACGATTTTTAATTCAACCAAATGACATACGGACAAAGAAAATACAATTTAGAAATCGTAGCACGACAAATCTATGCGACTGAACTCGACGAGTTCATTCAATTGACTCAACTTACGGAGGGCTTGACTGTACAGTTATTGATTTTAGATTGAAAATGGACACCCATTCTTAATATACGTTTTATATTTACGAGCTCCATACGAATATGATCGATCGCGTGATCTTTGTTACGCGAAATAAAACTGTGATAGTGAACGATGCACAACAACAGTGTCTACTTTATTTATATGCGAAGAGCTAAACGAATGATACCACTATTTACTAAGTATTTTACGAGGCATTATATTTGCTTTCACGGCGTAAAATCTATACAACACAATGGGTGTTAAGTACAATGGATCTGCACCGTTAGACGGTCTGTGCATCGTATCTGTACACCGTACACCGCGTTTAACGATACGTGATTTTTGTAGATGATCGTACAACAAGGAACAAGGAAGATTCAAGATTTCGAAGATTACCGATGCACAAGCGCGCAACTCGAATAGCAGTAAACTGGTGACTTGCATATATGCAGCGAAATGGTGACTCTCCTTAGAACTTATCAAAGACCGCGCACTTTGTTTCTCAACGTTCCTCGAAATTCTGATTGTATAGAAACGTTGTACACATGAATCTTGTACACACAGCGTGCATCAATTTCAAGGAGTTTCATATAATATCCCGCCGAGGCATGGATTAATCGTTTATTATTCTTTCACGTTTATATAGGCAAACTCTAAACGAAGTTCTTCGCCGAAGCCCGCGCTCACTCTCGTTTCTCGCCTTTGGTTCTTCTCGCCTCTTCATTTCTCACGAAGGCTCTTTGATAAGCTCGAGAGTCACTGCTTCTGCTGGGTGAAGATTGAATACCCCGAGGTAGGGTGAGCAGTTGCTTTGGAAGGTGTTCGAGAAGATGCGAAGAGTGGCAGACCTTTCGCTATCTCTTTTTCTTACACTTTGGAAAAAAAGAGATGGATGAAAGTAAAAGTGATGTCACTGTAATGTAGAATAACCACGAATCGTTGAGCTGATAACAATTATTTGCGGATTACCTATTGACTACGCACGTGCTAGTTTCTACTTTTTATGTTTATGTTTTATTTACATCTTATTGACAACGATTATATGAATTATGCTTCCTCACAGCGGAAGTTTTCGTTAAATGATTAAAAGAAATTCCCGTTTGTCATCTCTCGAAATTGTGCTCATATCTTAAACTTAATGAGATTCTTAAACATCCCCCGAGATTCGGATTTTATAATAATCAAATTTTTTTCTTTCTCATCGATGAAGTTTTGTTTTCATGAAAACATTTTTTTCGAGATCTTCGTGTGACGACCCTGAAAATGGACTAAAACGTCGAGACCGGTGGTTTACAAACAATTTCTGGATTGATGTGTGCGTATGTCAAGACCTTGAAAAATTGAAATCTCTGTATAATTACTTGACCGATCAAACTTCAATTTAGCTCATAGATAAAGCAAAAACGTCTCTTTGTTCGGCCTAATTTTCGTCAATAATGATTCACGGAATTTAATTTTATGACGATTTGAATTTTGTTTAAAAATTGTTCGTATTAACTCTTGCTGTCGCACATGTTTAGCTATACAGCTAAATAGTTATTATCAAATAGAATAATGTTCAAGGACGTTTGAGATAATATCTGAATTGAATCTATAAACAAGTATGGATTTTATGGAACGTTGAATTATTCGAAAAATGTCCGTTATTGTTCTACTTTGGTTTACTCATACTTACTCGTGTAAACTTTAATAAGTTGAACTCAAATGTTATACAGTAACGACTTAACGTTGAAGAAGTGTTAAAATTTTCTAGTAATAAAAACATTTTAATTTTTGCTTATACCTTAGAAACATTTTACGAACCGAGCTATTAATTTTATATATTCCACCTTAGACCAAGCTTCCTCTATGAGGAATCCAAAATTCATCAATGTATTCCTTCATAGAGATGAAGTTGGAAAACAATGCGGAAACAACGAACAAGGTTTTACTTTGCACCTTTTTTTTCAATTTGTAATCGTTTATATTTTATTTTTCATGTGTTCCCTTCATCGTATACCCTTAAGGGAAGGCGAAACACTCACGTCATCACGTCGAATGTTCGAGCTTCTTTTCTAGTAGGACACTGAACAGAATTGAATACAATTTGGACAGTGGACTACACATACGCGAATATCTATAATGATGCTTGTAGAATTGTCAAAATCCGAAAAAATGACAGATTGATAATGTACAGCCATGGATCAATGGAAAAACAAATATCTATAATTATTTCTTGCAAAAAATAAACAAAACGTATAGCACTACAGCATAGCCAGCATGAAAACACACATGATACTTCCACTCTGATTACGATTTAGATACGATGAACTGACAAATCATTCTCGGAAAAAAACAGTTTTATTCTCGACAAATAATCCACGAGACATTACCGAAAGCCCTGTCAATAACGAATGCCGCGAAAAAGCGCTAGAGTTCCATTTTACTACCAGGGTCTTCGGATCCGGATAACCGTAGAAAAACCGTAGAATTTGACAATTTTACCAGCATAACAAGAGAGATTCGCGTATAGGCAGTCTACTGCCCAAATTTTATTCAATTCTGTTCAGTGTGCTACAAGAAAAGAATCTCAAAAAATTCGACATTGTGGTGAGAATAGATGTGAGTGTTTCCCCTCCAATTATAGAGGATTCGCCTCCCCTTAAGACGTTGTGCTACATGTCGTCGTTCTCGCTCAGATAGTCGTGCATGGGAGAGACATAGCAGAATTTTCCCATAAAGAATTTTTCCGCGACGAATGATCATTCGGATAAAAAATAAGAACGGTGAACTGTAGAATTGTAAGACAAAATTCACTGTTCTCCTTTTTTATTTAAAAGGTCAATCGTGACAGAGAAATTTGCTTTACGGTTTTTCTTACCGATCGAGGGGCAGCGCAACACCTTAAGGGTTTTTACGTATGACCCATTCCGGTTGAAACTCCCTCCTAGCACTTCCTACCCGCACTTCACTAAGCTAACCTAACTTTCGATGCGTCCGATTTAGCTACGCTCTACCGAATTCGTCATGGGCACAGGGAAGCAGCAGAAAACCGGAACTGTACGGTATATTTATATGTATATTTCCGCTTGAAAATATACACGAAAGTAACTTACTCAGGTGCAGATACCAAGGTTTTAGAAAAACTGGCCTTCCACTCACTAATTGATGCGCCAGACAGTGCACGCCTAAGCAGTCACCCATCCGAGTATTAGCAGCACAGAATGATGCTTGACTCGTCTGACCGCCAGAGCTGCACACCAATCGCTTTTTTGTTGTATCAACGTTTGTTTGAATAGTGCAGAGGGTTATCATACAACTTGGTTCGGAAAAACGAGGTACAAACCGAAAAGAAATGAACAGTTAGATAGGAAACTTATAATTTACTTGGCTGCAATACAGTACTCGTGAATTAATTTTGACCGTAGAACTTTTAATATTTACTACTAACATTCGCCCCGCATTAATATTAAACCAAATTGGCGCATCATATGTAATGATTGATCGAATTAATAGAAGATAGCAAAGTGTCTTCACTTTTGTGCATATGGTAGTTGCTTATTGTAGAAGATTCGACAGCAAATTTTAAAGGCTCTTTTGGCTTTTTGCAGTCGTGTTTTCACGCGTGTGCGTTAAAATTAATGTTCTCGCCGATCGTTATACCTAGGTATTTGACCGTCTTTTTGTTCGGTATTGACGTTCATTCGGGCTTTTTCTTTGGTTTTAAATTTCCGCCAGTTGGTTCTTACATCAGCACAGGTTGGTTTCAATTTATGCTTAAATAGGATAGTTTCGCACTACAATACGTTTATCTTAAGCTTGCACGTGCGGAAGTAGTCGTTAATTTTGTTTAACAAAGTCCTAGACCAGCTTTTGCACTGTAGATACCTTCCGGTCGTACGCGGAAATCAGTAGATCGTATGCGAAGGATATCGCTTTTTTATTGGGATCAGAATTTAGTCCGAATAAAGATAGCAGGGTGCATGTGTATAAATTAAATAATATCGGGGAATTGACTGTGTCTTGTCGGAGACCATTCATAACCTGAAATGCCTTACTGGAGGTTAATGATACATCTCAGAATCTCCTGCCGTGGAACATACTCCATAGCATGTTAATTAGATGAGGAAGAAATTTATTTTTCCCCAATGTGTAAAAAAGTCCAGCTAGCCATATCGTATCAAACGCCTTCTCGAGGTCAATGAAACACGCTCCTACACATTTATTATCGTTCAAGGACCAGCAAACGTCCGATGAGAATTTAGTGACTGTGTGCAGGATCGAGTGGTTATGTCGAAAGCCAAACTGTGGGTCCGGAATAACTTCGTTATCGGCGCAGCAATTAAGATTGCTTGGTTAATCACCACTTCGAAGATTTTACTTATATTCGATAGCAATGGGTCTACTCGTATATCTCAACGGATCCGCACCATCTTTATCCTTTTTTTTCAGCACCTTGACTTTTTTATTACCTTGGCTACGTTCCATTTGTCTGGAAAATATTTATTATTGAGGACGTTGTTGAACAGTATCGCATAAAGAAATATAATTTTAATAGGAATGTTTTTCAAGATAATGTTAGGAACGTCGTCGAAGCTCGTTGAATGCTTATTATTCAGTTTTCGGAATATTTTCCTTAGATTTCCCACTGAAATGAAATAATTTTTCACATTATCATTTGATGGTACATACGCAATATTCGTCTCAGAGAATTTTATTTGATGTTATATCCTCTTTTAATTTTCTATAAGCATTCATGACTATTTCCTAAGGTCGTAGATTGACGAGCTCCGCATTTTGATTATCAACTGCCGCAAAGTGAGCACCAATAACGTTTTGTTTGTGTTGCGGGTTGGACACTACTAGGTTATTTTTTTCATCTTTAAAAAACGAATTTATGGGAATTTCCGCATCGTAAATTAGCGATATTTTTGCTTGTGGGATAATAAGCGTTGGGATTTCGGATCGACTTTTGGAGCGAAAAATCGCGCTTACTTGTGGAAACATCGTCTTCTCGTCCGTAAATGCAAAGTTTTTTACCTTATTATCCCAGTAGTTGTTGACCGACTTGGAAAATTCTAATGTCAGTTTCTCTTTTGTATCTTTTAGCAATCCCGTTAGAATGTATATTCTAACCAAGTAGTTAATTGTTCCCGCTTTTTATCGTCTGTTTATGTTTGAAATTAGATAACTTTTGTGTTTTTGTAATCTTAAAATGCTAGAGTTCATGTATATATGCTTCCGCTGAGTTGCATTTTTTAGTTTTTGAAATATTTCTAAAGGCCGAACACTGATCACTGTACTACCATTGTCAGTCCTTGTAAACGTTTACATTTTCAGAACATTTAACGAACAAAATATATATTTATAATAACTTGACGTACTAAAGATCAGGAAACAGTAATATTTTTATTTGTCACGTGCGGAGCTGTCTCGCAGGCGTCCAGTTAATCCTCTGCGTGAATCGCAAAGGTTTAGATTTAATTTTGTACCTGGATTTTTTCGATAAGCGTCTCATACCAAGCTGCCCTTCGGACTTAGGTAATTAAATATAAATGAGAGAAGCAACGGTAGGTTTTGTAATTGAATTTATTCGGCAAAGTTATACAGTGTAACTTGAAATTCACGAACACTCGTGTAAATGAAAATCTGTGTTATTATTGTCGGACGTCGACAAGCAACATACTGTGGCGTTTAAAAAAATGTTTATTTCTTTTTGAGGAAAAATTAAAGTTATCTGGACGATAACTTTTTTCGAAGAATAGTAAAAGCTGATATGAATATACAACTTTTACATCGAAACATTATTGTTCCTGTCGCAGTAATAGATCAAAAAATCTGACAAAATGCACAGAAAGTACTATCAAGTAGTACATGAAACTGACCATTAACCATAACCGTGGAAAAATATTAATTACTTTCGGTTTGCTAGAGGTTTATAATGGTCGATTTCTTATGATTTGGCGCCATTCAAAATTTTTTTAATACGAAAGATTGATTCATTTTACTCTGGTAATTTTTTTAAATAAAATTAAAACGAATGCCTCAAGATTTTGGAAATTTGACAATGCAATAAAAATGGCGTTAAAAAGAATGTTTTCCTTTTGTTTGAAAAAAGTATAATTTATTAGGTCGGAACATTTTTTGAAAAATATCACTAAATACTGATATGAAAAAAAACTTTTATACCAAGACATTTTTTTTTATCTGTAACTTATAATTTTTTAGATACGTGACTTAAAAAAATGCAGCATTTTCTAAAGCAATGGATTTTAAAAACTTAAAAAATGTACAGGATAAATCTAGCCAATTACGAAAAACATCTGAGAGAATTGAAAAAAAGTGGCTAAATTAATAAGAATATCTCATAAGACCTATTTGGTTATAAAATTTAACCAAAAACGTTTTTTTTTTTTTGTATTTACATATTTGTTGTCTTACCTACCACTGCCAAGCTAATATAAATACAAAAATATAATTCATTTCCAAAAAGAATCCATTAAAGCAAGTTTTTAAAATCACAGAGAGAACTTTAAGGGTCAGTAAAATGTGACTAATTATGAAGAATATAAGGAAGGGTCCGAGAAAAATTGCTTAACTGACAGAGAATGCGTCATAAAACCTTTAACCTCCTGCTAAAAGATCAACTCGATTTCAATGAATTTATTTTCATTGGTCCAGGTAAACTATAGCACATTCAATGTATGGATTATACAAATATTTCAAGTTGCTGTTGATAGCCCATGGAAAAAGATTTTCCAAGATACCTGCATCGAAACTTCAAGTTTCAGTGTCTATGAAGTTTCAGTGCCAGTCGAAACAAGTTAATTTCAGGCCAATGCCGCGGACAATTATAGCGGATAGGTAAATTGCGAATGCTTTCAATCAGTAGGCAGAAACAATTGTGTTTCTTTGAATGAAGCAGGAATATGCTTGATTCTGCCCTAGGGAAGAGCTGTAAGTCAAATTCAATGCTTATTTCAGCCCTGTAACTTTGTCATTTGTTTATTAGTTACTTTAGTGTACTTATTTTATTCTCATAAGTGACAGCTCTAACCATACAACGCTAATAGTTCCCGGTGCAATTGGCCTTAAATTAACTTATTTCTAACTGGCTGCTGACACTGAAACTTGAAGTTTCGATGCAAGCAATCATGAAAAATATAGTGTGTGACACGGGATAAAACATGATTTCAGACTTTAGGTGATATCAGCCAACTTCACTTTAGTCTAAAATCGTCTTGTTTCGTCCCTTGTCACACAATATACAATAGTTCTTACGCCTCTTGGATATTTTGAATAGAACCTTTGTGCCAAATAATCCCAACAAAGTTCAAGTCATGTACAAAAAAATGTTCTACGGAATAAATGAAATCAAAGTAGAATAGCATACATTTCTTCCACTTGAAAAACATCTTTTGTATTTTCTCAACAAAATAGTACTTTGTGATATAAGTGCGAAAAAGCGGACTTTCGACGAAGGTTGTGAAGTTGGGCACACGAGCTGGCAGCGAGCTCCAGGGTGGCACGAGCCGAAGGCGGGGGTGTCCATAGTACCAAGGCGAGTGGGCCTACCTAACACTGTTCGTCGAGTTTCCGCTTGTTCGTACGTGTCACATACTACTTTTTGTAACGAATGGACAAAAACTCCCTTTTTCATGCCTGTACTGTAGCGAAAGCGTGCGAAAAAGTAACTAGAATGTTTTAAAATAGTGCGAAAAAGTAATTAGTGTGATTTATATATGCGCAGTATTTTTTTTCGCACGTCTTATTGAAAAGCATCACTATCGTCACACTACATAGGCACGGAAAGGGTGACTTTTATCCGTTTCGATTGACAATTTATGGGTGCAACGCACAATAAACGAACTAACTAAAATGTCCTCTTTTCGTTCCGTCTTTTCTTTAATTTTTTGCAGTACGAATGATATTGATTCACTTTTTCGGTGACGCAAGATAATTTATGGTCGCGTATACTTCGTTGGCATATTTGAAACATTCGATGAGATTGGTATCCCCAGGTTTGCCTCCGTGGTCAATGACTGCGGAACTAATTGTAAGCTGTGAATACATCATAAATACGTTGGGCACACGAATCGGGTCGCAACTCTTGGGAGAACGGACTCATCGATCATCCCGAAATTTAGGGCACGAGTCGGGTCTCAACAATCGCAGTTTCCTGCAATTTTCGCCCAAATCCCCAGTGAGCGTTTCATTTTATGGCTGTTTGAATTTTTCGAAAAAAAAGTGTGATCTTTCTAGCTTTTGTCAATTTTTAGCTATCGAGCTGAAACTTTCCACAAGAATAGGACAGGGAACAAAGTTATTCAGTATCGAGTTTGACATGAATCGATCAAGTCGTTAACATTTTATAAAAATATGAATTTTGGTAATTTTTCGAAAAAATTCTATTTTCGATCTAACTTTTCTTAACTTTTCATTTATCAAACCGAAACTTGGCATAAAAATTGATTTGCGAACAAGGATACTTGATCTTGAATTTGCTGATAATCGATCGAAGGCTTTAAACTTTATGAAATTTGCAAGTGTACCAAATTTTCAATTTTTTTTTATTTTCCACCTTTGACAAAGCTTTTTCTATGTAAAAGTCAAAGTCGATCACCATACTTCCTCATAGAGATGACTTTGTCAAATGTGATAAATAATAAGAAACCGATCTGCAACATTTTACTTTGCATCCTTGTTATCAATATAACGGAGTCACTTGTATTAGTTACCGTAGATTCTTTAACTCCTGCAGCCTCGGGGACAATGCAACCTCGTTTCCTTCCCGTCGGTTTCTCTTCAAACTCTGTACTGTGCCGTGAAACCTCGAACGAAGGCGTTGCCTTTGAAGATGATGTCTAATCGAGCGTATACACATGTCGTGCAGTAGTGCTACTCGTCATCGCATCACAACAGAACGGGCTTCGGATAAAAAAAAATATATAACCCGGCGTGTTGGCATACGACATCAGCGTTTTCTAGATCTTTATCTCCCATAGTTTGCTCTCAAGCTTAGCGGCTTTTATTTCTCACCCGCTGATCCGTACGGTCTAGCCATTTTGTTTTTTTTCTTATGTCTACCTGCGCGTTAACTTCTACCGGTAATATGCTAATCGATGCCAATAATGAATTGGCATGAAACCCAACCCCAGTTCGACAATTAATGTATACTGTCAGCTTGAGATTTTAGGACATTTCATACTAGATCGACTTGCACGTTTACGTTTGCACGGATGTGTCATGCACCCTCCACGGAAATTAAGTATACTCGAGATATACACCGGCAAACTTCTTTTTAAGATAATTATTATTCAAGCACTTAATTAAACTAAATATATCTTGGTATGGCATAATGATTAATAAACAAATGAGTTATATAGAGTTAAAAATAGTACCCTAAGCTGTGGATTTATAACATTTAATGACCAGCGCCAAGAACGAGTATGGCCGTACAGAAAAGTGTAACTACTACTCCTACAGTCTCTCCATAAACTAGGCACCTTATCGTTCTTTTTTCTACATCTGCTCTTAAGAAAATACAACAAACCGAGGGAGCATCAAAACAGAAAAAAGTTACTGGCAATACTGACCAGTAGCACTCTCTCGGTTAGCGCGCCTTACCAAGATTCTCGAGACTAATCGTGGCAAAACAGCGCAGCGGTTCGCGGTGGTTTATAGGTGACGCAACGACGGCAGATTCCGTTGAAGCTATTCAACGAACGTAACAGACTAGTGAATGAAATGCCCTTTTCCTCGGGGCAGCGTAATATAAAGCTAACTTCACGAGTCAGCGTGGCGCGAGATATATAGCGGCAGGCCAGTGATCTTGTATTTCTTTTAGACCGCAGGAGAAGCGCAAAGAGGAAAAACGAGACACGAAGAGCAGTGAATAGAAGAACCGCGTCGGAAGCCGCGTGGCCGACTCTATTCAGCTGTTTTTCTTGCAGCCTGCACTATTCCTCCTCCTCCTCCTCCTCCTCGTAATTCGTAGGGCTATGCCGCGAAGCCGTACTATGCCTTCGGTTCGGTCAATCGGACATTTGCCCCCCCCCCCCCCTAACCGCGACTCTAACACAACGAATTGAGGCTTTCGTTCTATCATTCAACTTCTCTACAATGAATTGCGAATTTAATCCAACGTAGTCAAATAAACGTTCGCACGTGTAGGAATCACCGAAATTGCTTATAGATAAACACTTACGAATAAGTTGCTTCGATGTATAGGCTTGTTCACAACATTTCTTAATGACTCCGTTTTGTAACAACGACACAAGAATGTTACTTTAAACTTACAGATGTAAAATGTTAAAGACAACAATTTTTTGCGCGAGAAATGATTTATGCTTTTGACTTCAAAGAAAATACAGTTTCATGGTCCAATGTTGAGACTCAACATTTACAATATCAACTGAAGTTATACGCTGTAACGTCTAAAGCGATACTTATTATTCGAAATTAAGCGAAGTGTCGTGATAATCTAAAAAAAGAAACTGTGCAGGCCGGATTATTACGGATCAAGTAGTACTAAAGGGTGATTTTTTAAGAGCTTGAGAACTTTTTTTTAAAAAAAAACGCATAAAATTTGCAAAATCTCATCGGTTCTTTATTTGAAACGTTAGATTGGTCCATGACATTTACTTTTTGAAGATAATTTCATTTAAATGTTGACCGCGGCTGCGTCTTAGGTGGTCCATTCGGAAAGTCCAATTTTGGGCAACTTTTTCGAGCATTTCGGCCGGAATAGCCCGAATTTCTTCGGAAATGTTGTCTTCCAAAACTGGAATAGTTGCTGGCTTATTTCTGTAGACTTTAGACTTGACGTAGCCCCACAAAAAATAGTCTAAAGGCGTCAAATCGCATGATCTTGGTGGCCAACTTACCGGGCCATTTCTTGAGATGAATTGTTCTCCGAAGTTTTCGCTCAAAATGGCCATAGAATCGCGAGCTGTGTGGCATGTAGCGCCATCTTGTTGAAACCACATGTCAACTAAGTTCAGTTCTTCCATTTTTGGCAACAAAAAGTTTGTTAGCATCGAACGATAGCGATCGCCATTCACCGTAACGTTGCGTCCAACAGCATCTTTGAAAAAATACGGTCCAATGATTCCACCAGCGTACAAACCACACCAAACAGTGCATTTTTCGGGATGCATGGGCAGTTCTTGAACGGCTTCTGGTTGCTCTTCACTCCAAATGCGGCAATTTTGCCTATTTACGTAGCCATTCAACCAGAAATGAGCCTCATCGCTGAACAAAATTTGTCGATAAAAAAGCGGATTTTCTGCCAACTTTTCTAGGGCCCATTCGCGGTCAACATTTAAATGAAATTATCTTCAAAAAGTAAATGTCATGGACCAATCTAACGTTTCAAATAAAGAACCGATGAGATTTTGCAAATTTTATGCGTTTTTTTTTAAAAAAAAGTTCTCAAGCTCTTAAAAAATCACCCTTTAGTTACTTAAAGTAACCAGAAATGTTGTTATATCTATCAGAATAAGAAATATTTAATCCACTATATTCGTTGGATAGCGTTATGATCCATTATAAACATATTCCTTAAAACCTCCTTGAATATTATTTTAGTAAGTTCTATTCAGGTAGGAATATTGAGCACGAGTAACTATACAGAGATATTTTTTATTTTAGACTAAGGTTTCAAACGATTAGGGCGCTGTGCCACATCTAGCGATGTGTCATTGAAACTCCCCGGTCTCTATCCTTTACATCTTTTTTCTTCCCTATCCTTGAATCCTTTGGCCCTAGGCTTGGGGGGGGGGCTTCGAGGGGAATTTACAATAATCCATGTGGGGGGAGGACTCTTGCTCGATCCTCATTACACTCTGCCCCATCTATGTGTGACCTCACGCAGAGGGTTTATGGATTTCTTTAGGTTCTTTCCACAAGGTATCAAGGTTGTCAGATTTGACAGAGAGATTCTTTAAGTTTAGACATTGGTAGGTTTAGGTTGGGTCAAAGACATTCTCAGAGGGCCCTAGGGGGGACTCTGAATAATTAAGGCCTGGCAGGGCTCCTACAAAGCCTTCGATTGTCTGTGAGATTGCCCGTATGAGAATCTATGTGAGTGAATGTCGGTGCATGGTGGCAGCGGCGAGATCTTTTATATCATAATGAAATATTTTGTGTAACATATTTCGTCGCGAATTCAAATAACATGTTACCACTGATGAATCAAAGGCTTAAAAAGTTTTTTTACAAGTACGTTTCTTCGATTTTACGTACCATTAACCCTATTTGAAGAACACAACTGTCTTACACCTTTTAATGAGAATACCTAACTATAAACCGGATTGTTTGAAGACAGTGATGATTCGAGATCCCGTAGCCCATCAGGAATCGGAACACAAATGTGCACTCGTCACACGCACGAGCCGAGTATTGGATCCGTCGCTGTTGATTTGCTCTCGACTACCTTGCCGAAGAACAATCGAACTCTAGCTATTAGATATATTAGAAGATAGAAGCGACCGATCTGGCATGTACTATGTATTGCTATCTGTAACAGATCTGATTCTATTGAATTTCAAGTTTTCGCTGGCAACGCGCACCTCTGACGACTAATTTGCCGAGGAAACCAGAGCCATACGAATAAGTAAGAGCAACGGCACTCGATCCTCGTCTTGAAAGAGTAACTTTCTCCCTCGTTGGTCGGTGCGCGGGCGCACTGACGCCGCTTTTTTGTACACGTTGGCATCATTAAGGAATGGCATCCCACGAAAGAGATCGAGAGACCACGCTGTACAAATTCGTTGCTCTTCCGCATCTCCTTTTTTTCTTCTTTCTTCTCGACGAGTCTTTCTTTTCATTATCGTTGTTTTTTTCACCTCATCTCTTTCTCCCTTTTGGCATCCTGCGGTGAAGTAGAACGAAGGCGAACCGAGCTATCGAATTGATTGCTCTTGATTACGGAACAGATCCCGAAGCATGTACGTGTACACGGTTTTGTTTGAGGACTCGTCAGTCGCGGACGGTATTCGTAAAAGGAATCGCGTGGGGGCTGCTTCGTGTCTTCTCTACCTATTTAGTGAACTTCATTCACGAGAAACCCAAAGGCGTTGAGAGAGACGTTAATGGATATCAAAAGATAAGTTATTAAATGAAAGTGGGAAGCACGCCGAGTGTAGAGGCCGTCTCATTGATTGCATCCCGTCTGATTACCGATCGTGAGAGAAGCCATCCTGTAAATTGGTTCAGCGAGATCGTCCGTGTAGGTATACAGCGGATTGCATATGCAACCAAGTAGCGTAGATCTCTCGTCGTAAAATAAATCTTGTACGCGGCTTTCGTCGAACTAACAAGCGCGGCACGCTATCTCATTGGCAATAAGTACCAATTCTCATATCTTTCTAACGTTTCCGTACAAGAATCGTTTTATTCGTATTCCTGTCAATTAATCCGAGACATTGATGAATACCACAAAAATACACGAAAACGCACAAATATTATGCGTTACATGCTACCGTACTCTGCATACTATAGTCAATTAGTTACGCTCTGTTCCGCACAAACCGCTCGCCCGGTATTCTATGTAACGTTACATCGAGATTGCCGATTCCCATGACTGCCATACGTAGCGACTATACAAGACGGCTGCTGAATTGTAGCTGCGAGACAGGGGGGTTTCGATTCGGGAAACTGTGTCAGACACGAACGTCGGATAATCGCTCTCGTATACGTACGTCGTATATTCTACTATATATGTATACCCGATATATGTAGCTATGCAACATTAAGAGCATATGCATATGATGACTATTCAAACTGTACTTGAGTTTGCAGGTAACTTCATATGGATGACCGGTTGAGCAACCCGTAAGGGAGACCGGAACTAGATTCGTCAATTATATTTTTGCAAGTTTTAACTATTTTTTGAGTTCCTTTGTTAAAAACGATTTTAGGAAAAATAATAGTTGCTACTTTTTCCATCGCTTTAGACAGCAATGATTCTTACTCGCTAATATCTTATTTTTCTATATATTTATCTTACACTGAAGTAAACGGCTGAATATTAAAAAACACAAGTTTTTAAATGCGTCCCTGTTGGTTAGCTGTTTTGATGAAATCAACTAACATTTGCAATAATAGTTTATATTTTCTTATAAAAGGTCTTTCCCATTGTATAAATCCTTCATTCATATAGTATCCTTTGTAGTTCATTGATTTGAAAAATCCTATCTCTTGTTACGTCCAGACTAATTGTGATTCAATAGGATTTTTATTGTGCATTAAATAGTTGACAATTAATTGTAAAAGTTTCGCTTTAACCGCGCATACGTAATCTGACTGTTTTAATATATATTGCAATGTTAATTATACGTGAAAATTCTTGTGCACACAATTTATTTATTTAAACTCGCCATCACCAGACCGTGCTCCGAACACTAGCCAGCGCATTCTGGCTTAAAACAGAAATTGATATATTATTCTTACGTAGCGTCTTCTTTTGCAAATTCTAAAATCCAGGACGTAACACTCCTATAGACTCTTACTTGGATAATATAAGATATACGTTGAACCATTCAAATTAACTGTTCAATTAACCGTTTAAATTCAAATTAGATTCTTTGATGTATCAAGTGTATATATATATATGTGTATAGTGATTTTTGACACTTAAGATTTTTAGTAGAGATGCAAACATTTACTTTTGATAGCGAACTCTAGTTTGTTTATAGTGTTTCCATTGCGAGTAATTCTACACCACATCGTGGTGGGATTACAGGGGTTTTTGATCTGGCATTATTTAATTCATTAGGAACTTTTTTTACGTTATGTATACTCACAAAAATATGATACGTATTTTTTTTAGTCCAAATATAACTAAACTTCGAAAATTAATAGCTCAGTTTTTATCCATCGTAGATAATTAAACCAAAACGCGTTTCAAAACTACGTAGGAATAAGGTATTGCAAATAATTTTTTTTTCAAATCTTTAAAATCTATTTTTTTTAAATTTTCCTTTCAATTAACCGTTCAAATTAAATCTTAAGATTTTGATACTTAAGATTTTTAGTAGGGATACAAACATTTACTTTTCATAGTTAACTCTACTATGTTTATGATGCTGCTAATATGACGAATTCCACACCGTATGGTGAACGGATTGAGAGGTTTTTTTTAATAATTTGAAACTTTTTTTACGCTATGTTTATTCACAAAAACAGAGTTTTTATTCTTGGCAAAACATCCACGAGACATGGCACTCACACCTGCTCACACCATCACATCGAATTTTCAAAGATTCTTTTCTTGTAGCACACTGAACGGAATTGAATAAATTTTAGACAGTGGACTGCCTATACGTGAATTTCTGTGTAATGCTAGCAAAATTATCAAAATCTACCATTTTTGTATGAGCAGCCGGGTCCGAAGCCCCTGGTAACAGAACGGAACTCTAGCGCTCTCTCGCGGCATTCATACTTGGCAGGACTTTCTGCCATGTCTCGTGAATGTTTTGTCGAGAATAAAAACTGTTTTTTTCCGAGGAAGATTTCTCAGCTCATCGTATCTAAATCGTAATTAGAGTAGACGTACCATGTGTTTTTGTGCTGACTATGTTGTAATGCTATACATTTTTTTAATTCTTTGCGTGACAATTAGAGATATATACTCCCCCTTAAAGCTGTATGTTGTCCAAGTAAGATCTCGTAGTGCCAAAGGATTGTGCCCAATGGTTGTCCACGATAACTGGTTTATTTAACTGCCAGAATCGAAATTACCTTGTAACCCAACAAGCCCCGATTTCCCCAAATTAACGAATTTAAACACACCAATACCTACGTATGAAGATACGAACGTATTTTATGCACCTGCGACACCGTAACGTAGCCGTAAAAGCGAGACGCAACCACCTGTGCGAACGTAAACATAGAGTGGCCGGATATGGCTGCGGTAATACCAGGAGAGGAACAGAGAAGGAAATAAAAGGAACGATGAAGAGCGATAGGGAGTGAGATAGCAGTTGGTTATAATAAGGCAGACTAACCACGCTAGGCTGCATCGCAGAAGTTTCCGGCCCATCATTTTCCCACAATGCTGGAAGCGCAAACTAGGGAATAGATGGTATGGGTATTTATGTATATATACTGTAGGAAGAGAAGGAGAATCTCACCTGTGGCGCACAGTAAACTATCAACGAACCATAAGGTGGCACAGGTTTCCACCAGAGAACAAGCTATCATCAGACTTAAAAAAAAACGATGCATAAGCCATGAGGACTGTGACCCACGATATGGACACATTGTTGCGCCGACATTCACTCCAGCAACGAGTTAGTTAACGCAAGGTAGAAGTTTTCTTCCCCTCGTCAGACAGTGTCAACGATTATGAAGGCGGGAACGCAACGAGTCAAGGACGTTGGTTTAATTTAATTATGTACGTAGGATATACATTTATATTCACTTTACTCCAAGCAAAGCAAACTATGATTCGTATCTAATCGGTCGATCGTGCACATTTTTGCATTATATAAGTTGATGTAAAGTAGAGTAGAACAATGTGTCGATTGTCCTTTATCAGAGACTTATCCCTTTTCAAGGCTTTATACATTAATGCGCGTGGATACTGCACAAAGAAAGCATACAATACTTTATTTATACGTTCTTCTTCCTCTCCCTGCATGTGTACTTTGCTATGAATATAACACGCTTTTTTAAACGGTTTTTATAATTCTAAATATTTGTTTCGGTACAGACGCGACAGTTTTTTTTCGTAAAAATATGAGTGGTTTAATAATGTTTATTTCTATAAAATCCGATCCTTCTACCGATTTTGACCAATTTTAATAAGTAGCACTGCTGAATATTATATCGTTCCTGTAAAAAATTTGAGTTCAACTGATCAAAGTTCACTTGATATAGAGCGACAAAATCAAATATTTGAAAAATTCAAAATCCTGTAGATTAATTCCGATCCTCTTTATAGATTCGACTTAATTCGGAATTAAATACCCATCATCTTTATTTTATTGGCAAAGAATTATTAGCACGATAGCTAAAAATCTGCGGCAACAAAGAGCGCACAGACTTTTTTCACAAAATAAAAAATGTTATGTAATCGAAACAATTGTTTTAATTATTGAGTATATTATTACAAATAAAGGAGCATAACTGCACTAGTGTCAAATTTCAGATCGATTGATATTGCCGGTCTTAAGATATAAAGGTTTGAATTTTGCAAGCCTGTTGCGCATGCGTATGCGCGCGCGCACCCACGAGTAAGGAAAATAAAAATGACTATATCTCGAGAACGAGTTAAGCGATCTTCCTGAAATTTTGCACACGAGTAGAGTTAGAACTCCCGTCAGTTTGTTGCAATTTTCGTCTTCTTCGCTGACGGGTGTCTCATTTTATGGTTGTTTGAATTGTGTAAAAAAATCCTCTCTAACTTTTGTAAATGTTGAGCTATCAAACCAAAACATTCTATAAAAATAGGCGAGGGAACAAGGTTGTTTGGTATTGATTTTAGCATGAATCGATCAAAACATTCAAATTTTATAAAATTATGAGTTTTAGTAATTATTCGAAAAAACATTATTTTCGCTCTAACTTTCTTAAATGTTCATCTATCAAACTGAAACTTGCAATCCAAATTTGCTAGGGGATAAGGATACTTGGTCTTGAATTTGGAAAGAATCGATCGAAGGGTTTACATTTTATTAAATGTGCAATGTTACTAAATTTTTTGCGTTATTTAAAAAAAAAATTATTTTTCATCTTTTACAATGCTTTCTCTACGAAGAAGCCAAAATCTATCAACACGATGCATTATAGAGGTTACTGTATGAAATATGGAAAATAATGTAGAAGCAACGTGCGAAGTTCTACTTTGCATCCTGATTTCATTATGAAACACAGGTATTTTAAAAAGATTCATACTAAAATATTTTAATTGATAAAAGACATGAAATTGCATAACTACCCGACATCGTTCCAATTCGAGACTGTAAATCGAGTCAGAAGTTTGCGTGAGCGTAATTGTGCACAACCTTGGCATTGGACTAGGCGGTGGAAGCTCGCGGTAATCTGTGTAGAAAACGCGGGAACCGCGTTCTCGGTCGTTGGGGTCTCATTCATTTGCCTGGAGGGGCAACGAGTTTGTCGGGCACCGCTCCGCAGTCACTACCCATTCGAGAATACATGAGGACGATGTTAAACTGCGCGTAGATCCTAGAGCATTCAGTCTCGCGAGTATTCCCGAGGTACAAGTCATACTTTTGTACACGCAAAACGCCTAAATTTACAAAACGTAGTGGAGACCGGGGCAAAGTGTTTAGGGCGAGGAAAAAAAAGACTGCTCGAAAGATGTTAAGGATATAGGTTAATAATTATTACTCATATTTTCCATGCTTATTAACATATTATCAAAATATTTGTTTCTATTATTAATTTTAATTTATCAATTAAATATTAATAAATTATATAATTAATTTCTCTTATTAACCAAGTTATTTGTTTTTGTTGTCGCAATTCTGGCAACGTTGCTGTATCTTCATTCTTCACATTAAGCATATAGTCAATTTCAGTATTATTATCGTTTTACTAGAATATTCGTAAAGAAAATCAATACCCGAGTCTAAATTTCTGACACTCCATTGAACGTAAAATCCCTCCGATAATTGCCTGGAGTCTGTCAGGGTGAAGGAAGGGTATCACGCGTTGAAACGGAATACAAATTTGAGTCTACCAGACAACCAAAAGGTAAGAAACAGGGTATTTAGAATTTACGGAAGGTTACGTAGAGTTACAAGGACTCATTCTCCGTTGACACTATCACGGACTTACCTACCGAACGCCTGTAATGTTCAGTAGAATCAATATGAAAAGCAATAATCAATCTCAGAAAGAATATTCCACAACGGAGCGATATACAGAAATATTAATAATATTGTTTTGATGTCAAACTTCTTGTGAGGGTAACGTCGAATAAATGTAACATCCAAATGAAACGACACCAAAAGAGAGGCATAGAGAACAAAGTAAGCGAGAGAATAAGATATAACACGTTACACACAGTATTCCCTATACCCGGTGCTTCGTACCCCCACTCTATTGTCTGTCGAGGTAGCGGTCTACGCCCGATACATACCTAGGACTATATAGATAGATTATGCATGCATATATTCGTATGTGTGTTTAGCATCATGGCGAGCGCTGTATTCTTCTCAAGAAAGTGTGCTCGTGCCTTGGTGCGTGTGAGTTAGTGAGTGAGTGAGTGAGTGAGAGAGAGAGAGAGAGAGAGAGAGGGGGAGAGAGAGAGAGAGAGAGAGAGAGAGAGAGAGAGAGAGAGAGAGAGAGAGTGTGTGTGTGTGTGTAGTATGTCGACAACCTATTGTGCTGTGTGCATTGGCTTATGACTATCGCAATAGAAAAAGGAATGATGATTCAACAGACCGTGTTCGTAAATTTTGTGAGCAGCAAAAAGTATGATGTTTGTGTAATTCGTCACAAAACTTTTTTCCCCCTTTCTCTCTCTCTCTCTCTCTCTCTCTCTCTCTCTCTCTCTCTCTCTCTTTCTCTCTCTCTCTCTTTCTCTCTCTCTCTCTCTCTCTCTCTCTCTCCTCCCTCTCACTCTCTTCAGAATTCTCGGAGAAAAAAATGGATGCGTCCATTTTTTACTAAAATGAAAAAAATAACGAAATCGTCCACAGATATGACTTTTTCGTAAAGTTTTGCAAGAAGCAATGTTTGTGGGATTCGAATATAAAACCTGGACGAACCTATCTACGTAATTATCTAGCAATGAGCACGTTCCCGGCTACACTAAGTTTCCGACATGGATTTCGGTTAGTACTTTTGATCCGTAATTGCTGCATCGAGGATAACAGTCACAGAGATAACAGACGAGAGCATAAGGTGAGGGGGTGGGGACATAAAG
The DNA here is from genome assembly GCA_963942595.1 of Cylloceria caligata. Lineage (NCBI taxonomy): Eukaryota > Metazoa > Arthropoda > Insecta > Hymenoptera > Ichneumonidae > Cylloceria > Cylloceria caligata. The sequence continues at coordinate 9,127,869 of OZ012708.1, read as the reverse complement.
CGCTTTGGAGATAGCTCAAACCGATTCCTAAGTCAATGAGTCAAAAATTCCGATCAAATTGACGACCTAATACGACCTCTCACTAACTGTCGTATGTATACATTCTTGAAAACTTTTCGTCTCGTTGATTATGAAACTAAAATTTGTAGTTAAATTTTCATATGAACAAAAATTTATTTATACGAAAATTAGTAGTTTTAATGGAGCTTTTGAAGGTATTATGAAATAGATTCCGTTTTTTTCAAGGATGTTGAACATTAAGAGGTAAATAAAAATTATTAGCATACTTATCTATCAGTTGCACACCGATACACTTAATTCGCTTTCCCCTCAAAAGGTTTCGCATCTTTAAAAAATATTGATTCCAGTTTTTGTTACTGGGTACGGGATAATGGGGGGGGGCGGTGTGTTACATCCCTTTAAGGATTTGGATGGATTGCAAATTTAAATCAAATATTTGATAATTAAAAAATAGGAAATTATGGTTCGCTAAATAAAATCTGAATGCAACGATCTGCACGCAAATAATTTTAAGGATTTTTTTCACATCGTTATGCTTATTAGGTTGAAGTGAAAAAAACAATGAAAAATTACAATCAACCATTTTTAAATACAAATGTTTACTTTTTGATTTGTAAACAGCGTCGTCGAAAGCCCTTTAGTACGAATGTTTATTTACATGGAATATAAAATTCTTGTTTCGCAAACGGCTATCTTCAATCTACCATTATGAACTTTTTATATTTTAACTTGTCATTTGTACCAACACGAGTGGCTGCGGTATTGGTGTGCACCTCGGTTACCGAAGTCCAGTCATCTCGGTTGCGGGCAGCACTTGGTGCGGTAATTCCGCTCGACCGTAACTTGTTCGTCAAGGCGCCTGAGTATTAGTAGATTTTGTAGGCTCCATAATGCAGAGCTCACTCTCTGTGATTTAAGAGAGATTTGAATTTATACAGATAGGGTACAGTATGTAGGTGGTATGAGGTCCTGCGGATAAGATGAGTAGGTCGCAGATAGGTCACGAAGAAGCACAGACGTTCTACGGAGGTTAAACATTTCAACTTGGGTAAGAAGGAAAGCCAAAACTCATGTATTTTTCGTATACGACATGCAGTGTTGTTTTTTTTTTGGCAGGAATTTACTTTTAGACTACAAAAGCTTTAATACAGCGCCAAATGTACAAATGGTGATTGAATGCTTTTTGTTTCGGCATCAACTGCAATCGTGGTACCGAAAATAAATCTAACTGAAATTAAAAACAAAATTATAGTGCACAATAGTTGCAAGTTGCAATTGAAAGCATTGACTCAAGTACGATATATGCAAAATTATGATTATTCAATTAAAAATAAATTTTAGGGGCACGTTATTGTAGCGTAAGAGATGCGTGAATCAGGAAGGTGGACACGCGAACAAGTCGAGACGTCGAGACATCGAGACGCCCGACGGTGAACGAGCCCCGTGGGCTCTCTCACGTTTTTACGAGCACCCTTTACGACACGATCACTTCTAAGGCTACATATACGACTGTCGTACATCGATGCAGAGGAAAGCGAGTTATTCGAGGTCAACCCCGAGCGTGCATTGTCGTCTTCACCTTTGGCAATAAGGGCATATTTTTTTGTACGATGCACAAAGCCGAGCATCCTGGTAACGAAGAAGAAGATGATGATGATCGTTATATAGAGGAGACGAGAGCCTCGAATGAACTATAAGCCATTAGATAGGCATTTCATTTCTGAAATATTAGAATTACAATACGTTTCATTCACGCGGGCACTCAAATTTTACTGCTTAAAAAGGCAGCTTTGTTTACGACAAAACATATAGAAATCATGCGAGCGAGCACTGAATGAGCCGGTGAATCGATAGGTATAAATGATAATACGCAACGTGCAGGGAGAAAAAGCAAACTCTCAGCGCGATATGATATGTAGACGAAATTACAGCGAGGTGCAAGTTCGGTGCGAGACACGACGTGGTACGCTGTAGCAATATCGAGAAGTGCGAAAGATGTTTAGAATTCTACATAAAAGAAAAAATGTCATATTGCTTATGAGATCGCTTGAAGGATGATAATGATTATCGACGCACTCAATCATTCCACGCGTACCAAGCTTCCTTTCATGTATCTCGAGGTCTGTGTACCTGACTAATAACCACGTCTATTAACGGTGTACCATAAATCTATTTCTATTCACTTAAGCTCGATCGACCGTTTGTATGATCTCGAACTGAGGTTATTCCAACACAACGAGATCACTATCGGAGCCTTAATACTAAATGATGGATTGTTGTATTATTTTTTAAACGATCACTAAGCGAAAATTTCAAGAGTACGTCCTGTTTAAGAATTCTCATAGATTCTGTTAGTAAATAATGTCTATCGAATTGAATCGTTTTTTGGTTTATAAATATGGGATACCTTATCTGATTTGACTTCTAGAAAAACTAACGTTTTCTATATCCTTTACAATGTTTGCACTTACTCAATCTTTCGGTTGGTACTATTATTATTAATACTCGAATGCAATATATCTGAAGAAACAAATACAACTCTGAATAACGAAAATAATTTTGTTTTATATAGGCATGATTTGAACTTGTGTTTCCATGTTTCTTGGATTTGTAAAAGCTGTGACCATACGTGCTTTCGTATTCGAAACGCAGGAAAGATATTTTGGTAAATCGTATATATAACGCGCAGATGAATTATCGATATACCGTGATTAATTAATGAACCTTAATGAATAATGCTTAAAATATAAAGTATAACTTGAATATTGAAAACAAAGATTTAGTAAAATTCGAAATTCACTGAACAGTTGAAGTTAATCAGTTTGACCTATTAAGTAATTTCAAAAGTATCTAAAAATTAATGGTACGTGTGGGGAAGAAAGAATAAAGTTCGTTCCAACCGTCATTCATAATTACAAAATGTAAGAAGGGGATAAACTATCTAAGTAATTTACTTGAACCTATAAAGACATATAAGGAAATCAATAGGCGGACAATAAAGAAACTAATTACTGATAATCTAAAACTTGAAGAATCATGTAACGATTGTTTCTGTAGGCTAATTAGTTCGTGAGTGAGTGAGTGAGTGAGTGAGTGACCTTTATCTAATCTCCGTGGGACCGCCACTAAGCATTACTTTGTGGGGGTGGTCGTAGTCGCAGCTCTCCCTATGTTGATGTCAGCTGTTTCTGTGGATTTTTCAGCGAGGGACAGTCATTGCCGTTATTTCCCTTATCCTCTTTTTATCTTCTCGGCGTAACTTCTTTAGTACCACTGAAGCGCACCTGCTAGTCTCCTCCCAGTTCTCCTCCGACGTCATCATATGCTCCACCATTTTATCTGGAGTCGGAATCGTCATTAAAGCTTCTTTCAGTTCTTTTCTCCCCTTCCGTAATCAAGGGCACAGGAAGAACGCGTGTTTGGCACATACACCTTCCGATACTTCACATCCAGCTGGACACTCCGGCCACTCTTCGTAGCCGAACCGTTGGAGGTAGGCTCTGAAACAACCATGTCCTCAGAGCGTCTGCATCAGAAGTTGACCTCCTCGCATGTGCGGTTCACCCAAAAACCCAACTTAGAAATTAGACGGTGTGTCCACCTCCCCTTCGTAGATGCGGCCCGCTTCTGCTGCCAGCGTAGGAAGCTGTTTTGTTCGATTTAATTCCTTTGTTCATCTCGTCGTCCCGCAAATGAGCTCCTCTGATGATACAATGACCTTCTCTCTTTGGTCAGGATTTCAATGGGAATAATTCTTTTTTACTTTACTGAGAATTTCCGCGTAGCTCAGATCTCCCCTCTTCTGGATGATAACAGCGTTGGGCAGCACTGGCTTTCTGCGCTGCTAACGCTGTTTCTTCCTTGGTACCTTTTCCCACTTGCAGTCCTCTTTTTTTCCAGTACAGTTGGGACCGAACGGGTTGTGGGTGGTGGTGTATCCCGAGCTTTATCTTTTCTTCGCATGGCTTTCTTGGCCTTACGACCGGCCTATGCAGGCGGAGAGATCGTTTTTCCCTTGCAACAGTCCTTCTTGGCTATTGATGCTGGTGTGATTGGTACCTCGAGAATCATCTTTGGTCACGTTTGCGGGGCTGTTGTTGCCTTAAGGTTATTTTCCAACAGCCTGTATGTGCTGCTCGTAACGTTGATCATCTTCTCAATGTCGCCGTGAATATTGGTCCTAGGCGTAATGAATATCAGCAGGGCTTCGATTTGATCTCCGAGTATTTCAAACAGGCTCTTCTTTATATTTTCACTTGGCGCTTTGTACTCCGCGGAGGCCAAGTGGTCCATCTTCATAGCGCTGCAGTTATTTGATGACACTATCCCGGAACCCGCATTCACACCCCTGACAGACGCCGCTACTGGGATTCCGACCCTCTGCACCGCAGTTTACTTTCCTTTTGTTTTATTCTCCATTGATGGTTTATCTTCGATGTTCCTTCCCCTAGGTTTATTATAGTGGTTTCTTTCCCCTTCGCACCGCATTATGAAGACGCTATCCACGACGGACCGCGTTGGACTTCCCGTATCCGCCACCTTGGGACGCGCTCTCTTGGTACATATGTGTACTTTTGCGCGCGCGCGCGTGTTTGGGTGTGTGGAAAAATTGATATAGCCATCTCGAAACGGGTTTATTGACCATCCTGAAACTTAGCACACGAGTCGGGTCCAAACCCTCGTCGGTTTCGTGCTATGTTCACCCTAATCTGTAGCAGGTGTCTCATTTTGTGGTAGGTTCAATTTTTTCTAAAAAAAGTGTGTACTTTCTCTAACTATTAGACATTTTTTTGCTATCGAGCTCAAACTTTCCACAAGAATAGGCGAGAGGACATGGTTGTTTGGTGTTGATTTTGGTGGAATCGATCACGGCGTTCAAATTTTATTACATCATAAATTTTATTTTTTCGAAAAAAATGTTTGCTCTAGCTTTTGTAATTATTCATTGATTGAACTGAAATTTGACATTAGAATTGGCTAGGGAAGAAGGATACTTGGTCTTCAATTTGATGACAATCAATTGAGGGGTTAAACCTTTATGAAATTTGCAATATCACTACAATTTAATTGAAAATCTTAATAACCATTCCTCTATGAGGAAAACAGAATTGAGATAATTATAACCCGTAGATGAGAATCTGTGGGCTGGCGAAAATCATGAGAAAGCAATGTGCAAATTTCAAAATTTTTTTTACATTCACATTTGATATCATAATATTTTCCTCATTTGATATCATAATATTTTTGCTTTATCACCTGTGAATAAGAGTGTTACTTCAATAATTAATTGTTCGACTACAATGCAAACGATTCAATTGAAATTTTGCATGGAAACGTGGTTTCCATACATGAATACCCTCCTTAACCCGAGTTATTGAAAATGATTATTTTACGTTCTACGAGAAGCTACTTAAATCAATTCGAGCCTGGAGGGGACTCCAAGAGAAATTCGGAATAATCCGGGTATGGATGGAAGGAATCTCCTTCACTCAAAACCTCTTCTACCTGTGTGAGAAAATAAACAGACGGTCACGTAGATCGTGACAGTCCACACAAAGGGTGTTGAGATTTTAGGTTCCTTAGGTTCTTTAAGTTTTGAAAATTCTTTAGGTTCTTTCTAGAGGATATTTATGTGAGATCAAAGAGAGCGTTTTTATGTGCGACCTCACACTGAGGGTCTTAAAATTCTTTAAATTCTTTTGGTTCTTTTGGTTTTTGATTCTTATGCACATCAGCGGCAAGGGTGATTGCGGTGAGATTTTGTTATTAGATAGAGAGATTTTAATACGAGATGAACATTTATTTTACGCAATATACATCTTGCTCGGTTGAATGTTTGTGCGCGCCGCCTAGAGGGACGCCCGATTAACTGAGACTCGATCATGGCACACGTATGACGCGCACCTTTCGATTGGAACTACCGTACATGATAGTTCGTATTTTGACTCTCGATTGCCCGTAAAGCAAAAGAATGGAATATGCGTTTTACTGGCATGGCGCGAATATGACAGTTTCTATATGCTAGTGTTCTACGAGTCGGCTAGAGATGGCTTAATAGAACTGAGTACACAAATTCTGTAGATCGTAACCTCCATTTTTGTCCTAGATTGTATATATTAGGTGATATTTCAAAAAGATAAAAGCGTTTAACCAAATGTATGAGAAGCACCGTTGTTATCTATCGAAATGCCAATGATGTATATTTTAATAAGTTTGTTGTACATCAGAGATCTTCTTACCTAGAAATTAATAAAAACATAACGCAATTTTCAAATTGCGGTTGTTGATTTTATTTTTTAATACACGAGTGCAAAAATGATTAAGCGATTAATTAAAATAGAATTATTAAAAATTATTTAGTTGTTTTAGTTTTAAAAAATATAATAACTGTAAAAATCTATGGCATATATAAAAAAGCTATGGAAAGTGACATTGAAGTAGCTTTAAAAAGTATGAAATAAAACAAATTAAATATTTTTAAAACTGCCAATGTCAAAAAAACTATAATAAACGAAGAATGTTAGCGTTAAAAAGTTTTCATATGAAAATAAATCTTAAAAGGATAAAATAACTTTAGATATAATTTTAGTTAATCCTAGCATTGACAACGGTAAATAAATTATTGTAATTTTAATATGAAATGAACTACAACGGCATCGGAAATAATTTCATCCTTTTTAGATTTATTTTTATATGAAAAATTGTCAGTCAAAGGGTATTTTTAATTTTTCAAGTCGGGAGTTATAACTTTTTTTTGCATCATATTAATCTTTCGCTTTGAATTAAAAACGGGAAGCAAAAACGAATGAAAATAAATCACATTTTTTCCTTCTTCATAGAGGATCGTAAAATAAAAAAATCATTTCGAGATTTTCATGCCAGGACCCGCGCAGAAAAAAATAGTCCCGGACGGAGTCTCAAAAGGAGTCCTTGATGGAGTCCCGGATGGATCATTGTAGTCCCGGAGAGAGTCCCGGAGGGAGTCCAGCTGAAAGCCCTCTGGGACTGCCCGAACTCCATCCGGGATCCATCAAATCCCATTATCCAGCTGGACTCCCTCCGGGACTCCCTCTGGGACCACAATGATCCATCCGAGACTCCTTCCGGGACTATTTTTTTCTGCTCGGGGATGCTACAGAATTAATTGAGTATAATTAATAAACAACATATATATGATAATACGTGCGTCGGATGTTTTTAGTTTATTTCACAAATGTTGTAAGATGTTTATGCAATATTACTTGTCTAAAGTTTTTACACATTTTGTTTCTATTTTTGGAGATTCCTTTAACCCCAGGAAGACTGCGCTCGCGATTTTGCATCAATAATCTGGGAGATACAGCGTGCGAGAGAAAAGTTATATCTGGTAGCAGCACTGGGTGTTCTCTTTTGCACGACTACTGACTTTCCATGAAGCTCTCTTAGCGTTATCCACAGTGGAAGAGTGGGAAAGAGTTTCTCAGTCACGATGAGCGCACCGCGCGAGCCTCAAAGAAATGTTTAGTGTTCGGTGTTCATTTATCTGAATCGTGTGCGCGGAACAGTAACACTGATGCATCTGAGATTCTAGGCAAATTCATAACCAGACATCGTGACCACGTACATAGAGTCCATAAATAAAGTTATAATAATCCTTCATCTCACTCTCGCATATTATTGAGTATCCAACATAAAATCTATTGATCGATTGGAAACCTTTCGCATTGATAAATAAAAAAAGAATTAGCATTGCTTAATATTGTTTTGTATAGAATTTTCGCAATGACATCCTATTCGCTGCACATATGCTTCTGGTTATCTGATGGCACAATAGTAGCACTGGTTCTCTCTTTATTATTGCGTTATATTATTACATCGTCTTATTCGTTTTCTCGATGATTATGGATCCCTGGGTGCAGGAGTTAATACCGCTAATATTTCCATAGTGCTGCAGTAATCCACTGATGCAGCACGTTCGAGTCGCTCCTACGTAAAGCGGTCGTGGCGGAGGCGCCTCATGGTATATACATCTCTACTCGTCTCTGTAATATAATGGGACACAGTACTCGATGCATCACATCGAGACATGTACTACAAAGCCCGGCGTTAACTCACGAGTTAATTGCTATCACGCCTCCAGATTTATCTCCATTGAACTTCGTGTGTCGCCCTATACGCAATTCGTGATGAGTGTGCTGAGGGGACGTACACGAAGAGAAAGATCTGGCAATTATTACCCCATTTAGTATAGTAAACTTGGTTTATTCTAGCCTTGAAGCGTATATTTTAATGCGTATTTAAGACGTCGATACACATTGTTTAATTATGTGCTTCGTGACAAATATGAATTATCGCCATATTACATTTTGAAAACGATACAATTCCTTCAACACTTATTGCGGAATAGATTCAGAAGTGTATCGAGGACCTTGCAAATTTTACCGATGTTTACGACTCGCAACGGACATTTTTTTTATGCGCGATATTCGAACGAAATGGCTTTTAATATCTTAAAAGTATTTATAGTTCTTGAAACGTTTTCTAGGTATACAATAATCTTTCACATTTAAAATGTAGCTAACTCTACTATTCTCAATGTTGCGACTAACTGACTGATGTTCGGACGTTATCGCCATAGAATTGTTTATTTAAGAATTTATTATCTCAACGTCTGTGGAATTTAACAAAAAATTTGACAATTTCAAGTCGAGATTATAACCATCGGGCGGGGGGGGATGTTGTTATCTTTATCTGGAGTTGGGGTGATAATGAGCCCAACGATAACAAACTTTGATGTAGCGGAATGAGATAGTACTTAAATCGCCATATATTTAGAAACGTTAATACTGTAAAGCTAATGCTGTCAAGGTATTATACGCAGATGATATTCTTATTTGTTATGTTACAATCAGTGATCGTTTTTTGTGATTATTTTGTGTGTAATATTTAGTCGTACAATAATATTTTTCTCTTCTTTATTGCGTTTATCAAATTTAAGTTTGCCAGCTCATATTCTAATCAATACTTGTAGCTTCACGTATTCAAACGCTGGTAGATCGATTTTCGTTTCATGAATTCTTTCAGCCAATCATGACCAGTTATTCTCTTTACTAAAATTGTGTGTAACATTATGCCGTTTGTCGTGCTCATTAATCTGTGGAATGCAGTTGACCCGGAATTAAGCTGTAGAACAGTTTGCTCAACATCTCGATGGTCTGTGCCATCAGACTTTCTTCACTCGCTCGAAGCACTGGTTAGGTTCCAATTTTAAACCCGGAAACTGACCTTTTACAGTTACGCATTAATCGCAATTACGCTTTAAATATTAAGTTTTACTTGCAAAGTCTTACATTTCGGTACAAGTAAATCGTTATTCGAAATTATCAATACGTATTCGATTATTGAGGTGTTCATCATTACCCCGTTCTCCCTTACAACTTGTCAGGTTATGGTATAGGCCGAGTCGCGTTCTCTGATTGATTCGGAGATCTTTTATCAAATCCTCTTATAAGGTGAGTAATGAGTTCATGACACGACATTGCAGTACACTTTAACCTAGTTAACGTATTGGGGACAGAAGGCGACCACGTATTATGCGCCGAGAAGTGTTTCTCACTCACAGGGCAAATTATACGCGGGGTGGAGATTCCTTCCGTCTCGGTATCTCGACTGAAGGCTGAAAGCGAGTTGCGTAAGAGTGTGGGTAGGATGTTTCCTCACTTCGTCAAATAGATGAGAGAGCTTTCGTTGAATACGCGATGGCACTACATGGATATAAATGTGTTGAAATCAGTTTAATATTGGGTTGTTCGGAAAGTAATTTCGTTTTTTTTTTTTATAAAAATGAAAGACGATTTTCTTATAGTGAATTAATATTTTATTTAATCCAATATTGTCCATTCTGATCCAATACCTTTTGTCATCTTTCTGGCAGTAGCATGATTCCACGCTCATAAAATTTTTGTTCTTTGCTGGCAAAAAACTGATCCAAGTGACTTTTGACCTCCTCATTTGAATTAAACGTTTTATCGTCTAAAAAATGTTGTAGAGACTGGAACAGATGATAACCTGAAGGTGCCAGGTCTGGAGAGTATGGTGGGTGTGGCAGTATATCCCATCCAAGCTCTAACATTTTTTTCCGAGTGGTCAAACTTGTATGTGGTCTCGTATTATGTTGATGGAAGACTATACCTTTCCTATTAACCAATTCTGGCCTTTTTTCTTTAAGTGAATCATTCCATTTGTCCAACTGATGACAGTACACTTCAGAATAGAACTCGGTAGAAGCTCAAAATAAACCATTCCTTTGAAATCCCACTAAACAGATAGCATAACCTTTTTTTGATGAATATTGGCTTTCGAAGTGTTTGAGCCGGTTCATCTTTTCTATTCCAGGATCTTTTGCGCTTAACATTGTTGTAGACAACCCATTCTCGTCCCCAGTGATGATATGCTTCAAAAATGGATCTTTTCTTGGCGTTTGAGCAGCACATCACGATCGTCAATGCGACGGCACAAATTTTTTTCCTTAAGAAGATGAGGAACCCATATGTCGAGCTTTGAGGTTAAACCTAGCCGTTTCAAATGATCATGAACGGTCGAATTCGATAAATTTAATCTCTCAGCGATCTCACGAGTTGTTATTCGCCGGTTTGCATCAATTAATGCCTGTATTGTGTCTTCATCAGCTTCAACAAGCCTTCCAGAACGTGGTGCATCTTCGAGATCAAAATTGCCGGATCGAAATTTTGCAAACCAGTTTTGGCACTGGCGCTCACTTAACGCATCTTCCCCATACACATCGGATAATTTTTTTTCTTGCTTGAACACAATTTTTACCTTTTCTATAGTAAAAAAGTGAAATATGCCGAAAATGCTGTTTTTCACTTTCCATATTTAAAAGGGTATCAACCAAAAACTACTGTGCAGAATCAATTGAATTTTTTCACAAGCAAGCCTTGCTATATCAGCTGTCAAAATATATATCATTATGCGGCTTAAGTGTGAAGTTGGTTGTGAAAAAATACAATTAAGTCCTCTGTTGGGAAACAACGAAATTACTTTCCGAATGACCTAATATTTGACATAGAATTATTTATTTATAAATATTTTCAAAAACGCAAGCCTAGATATTATGTGTTAACTTTGACATATCCGACCATCATGCTGGAACACCTTGCTGACTGGTTTCTCCGTAATAATAATCGATAATACAAATAAGATAATAACACCAATGGAATCATCAATAGAGACATAGAAAAAAATCAGACCGAAGAAACCGGTTGCCAACAATATCACATTCGCTCATAAATAATCACTCGCCTGAACAGGGAGTTGGAGAACAATGGGTTAAATCTTACTATAATAAATTTCAAATAAAATTTCTTAAGAGGGCTCCAAACAAAGGGTCAACACGTGACACTCAAAAAGCGCAAGGTCGTCAATTGCGGAAGCTTTTCTGCCGCATCCTTCGCACGACAAATGCATCATCCTATTATTAAGTGTTAACTAATAAAATTAATCAATATTGTTTAATATTTTTTTATGCAGCCGTTTAAATTTATTTTACATTACCTAAAACAATGTAACATTGTCATTCTCTGGGGATAATAAAAATATTTCACCAACTAATCCAGGCGAACCAGACGACCGTACAAAACTTTCGGCAATAAATCACGTACACGTAACACATACCACACATGAATAACGCTGTGCATGGTGGTGAACATAATGGAGTAATAAAAAATTGTGTCGCGAAACCGCGCGACATCCGGCTGCACGTAAAACGAGATCGATAAATCATTATATGGTCGTTTTGCCACCGAGAGATGGGAGAGAGGAATACTCGAAGGAAACATTATTGCCGCGAGTACGATGCACGTCATTTACGAAAATACAGACCCACCAAGAAACCCAACATTTGCCCTCGTCGATTCGCCTTATCCTTACCTCGATTTCCCATCAGCACCATCCAAGCGCGCACGACTTTGTATGTGTGCACTCATTCCACGCGTTTAACCCGTCGCTTCCGGGACTCTCGTCTTTCTTACTTGATGTGCTCTATGCGAGTGTCGAATTTCCGATCGATATCTCACACGAGACTTCTTTTAAGAGTCCCGAATAACTGAGCCTAAAAGAAGGAAGGGAGAGCAGCAAAGCGTTGCAAAGGCTTCGAAAAAACACATTCAACACATTTTCAGCGAGAGAAAAAAGCATTTAGTAGCATTAACCCCTTTGGTAGAAAGAATTATAACTGAGCCTATAGCGCATCGATGCACGAGTTTATCAATGGTGTTCAAAGAGTACGACGTGCAGGGTATGTTTTAAGCTATTACAATTAGTATTGCAGGAAGGATGTTAATCTATTTTCGCCATCTATTTGATACCGAAATAAAATTCCGTACATATTAGGTGTACCGGTTAATAATAGGGATTTTTTCTATAGATGGAGTTACATGTATGTTGATATATGTGCGATTTGGTATGTATACTATTTTGTTGTATTGGCAGCAAGCTTCAAAACTTCATATGTGAATTTTTCTATAGATGTTAACATCATAGATATTTTAGTGCTTAAAAATATCGATTTTCGCGCCAAAAAAGAGCATTTGCGGGAAGTTTTAATTCATTACTTTATTTTAAACAACAGTGCTGCTGACAGTTATCGTATACTCCGGAAAGCTTATGATGAACATGCTCCATCTCAAGATACTTGTAAACGCTGGTTTAAACGCTGGTTTAAACGACTAAACGTCCAGGTCAACCAAAAAAGTTTGAAGACCAACAATTAGATGCAGTATTGGATGAAAGTGCGTATCAAACTCAAAAACAACTTGCAGATAGATTAAACGTTGCTCAGCAAACAATTTACGATCGTTTACAAGCAATGAAAAAGATTTTGAAGAAAGGAAAATGAGTGCTACAACAACTAAGCGAAAGACAAATGGAAAACCAAAAAGACATCGGTAAAATGTTGCTTCAACGGCACGATAGAAAATCTTTGTATACTGAATTGTGACTAGCGACTAAGGATGGATTTACTTTGAGAATCCTATACGCAGAAAATCATCGGTTGATTCAGGTCAAACATCAGCATGGAATGTAAGGCCAAATCGCTTCGGAAAGAAGACAATGCTTTGCATTCCGTGGGCTCAGGAAGGTGTGGTCTATTATGAGCTTCAAAAAACAGGTGAAACCGTTAATACTGATCGACTACCAACGACAAATAATCAATTTAAACTACGCTTTGCTTCTAAATCGACCAGAATGGACCAGAAGACACGGCAATGTAATTTTGCTTCATGATAACGCACCATCGCACACTGCAAAAGCAGTTAAACACACGTTAAAATATCTTGCCTGGGAAGTAATAACTCACGCGCCGTATTTACCAGACCTTGCTCCTTTGGATTATCATTTTTTCCGATCGATGGCACACGCACTTTCCCAGCAGCACTTCAAAACGTACGAAGAAGTGGAAATTTAGGTCTCTGAATGAATTGCCCCACAACAAGAAAAGTTCTATTGGGACGGTACCCACAAATTACTTGAAAGATCGGTGAAATGTGTAGCTATCGATGAGCATTACATTGAATAAAGCACTTTTGATGTTTCTCTTGAAATTATCGTATTTGCTTCGATTACAAAATCCAAATTGTTAGTCGGTACACCTATTAGAATCAGATGAAAGAAAATTCGTCGTGTTTCTCAGATGTTCCGAAATTAGTAAAATTAATTACATAAATCTGAATTTAAAAGTCAAAACTTTCAATGAAAAATACCTAAAGTCTCAGATGGTATTTAATATTTAATTACAAATGTATTTTGAAGATATTCTTTAATGCCAACAATTACTTTTGAGAACCATTAGTTAATTTAATGGATATCCGGCTCTGCAGTGAGTTACATTTTCGATCGGTCATATCGGTGATACCAGTTATCGGAACCACAGTTATTGTTTTTCGAAATGCATCTTTTTATATTGACGATTGCCGAGTTTTTAAAACACCATAAGCTCGTAAATTATTTGAGCAATTGATCTAAAATTTACCACACCAGTTACGCAGTACGTTTTTATTATTTGCTACAATTTTCATGTGTGTGTCGTTCGCATATTTTTACGATAGCCATTCCCAGAATATTGACTACGTGTACAACGACTGGTTTTCCTGGATCAAAGGAATTCAGTTGTGGAATATATGTAGCATGACTTTTCTTAATGATATTATTTACGATCGCATCTTCAGACGACGACACTGGTAACAGAGATGGGGACTCTGACCCATTCGGCATAATCGTAGACTACGAGCTTTACGGTATCGATTATCGAGACCCGGTCGTTGGCCACATAAAATTCGTTACGACACGACTTCGCAACCTCGTTTTTCCCTTTTTCTCTTTCCTTGCGCAGAGTTTTGTTTGACCACCAGCTGTAACGGTATTTGAATCGAATGTCTCTTGACAGTCTCAAAATAAATGAGAAATATATATTGTGTTCAAAACAATAATGCCAGAAATAATAAAGGTACAATATATCATTTTATTTGATTAGAATCTATAGTCTGATGAGATATCTTCCGTGGATGCGAATTATGTGCTGGCGAAGCAAACTCGCGCCGAGTAGGCCAGCAGAACGAGGGCAGGGAAACGAGCAACATCAGCAACAGCAGCATCAGGGTGTACCAATTAATGTTTAATAACTGGGAAATGCATGCCATACGCCAATTAGATGTCGATGATGAGGGAGGAACGCTCCGAACCTGGTAGATTCGCTCATGCAATTCTCAGAGTGCTTCGTGTGGTATCCTGCTATGGTTTTATGAAACCCTGAGAGCAGCGCATCGGGTCTGCACGAAACCTGCACTTATAACGTCTAATAAAGCAACCTACAAACACTATGGTGCGGCGCGTGTGCCATTAACGATCAGCCATGAACCAAGATGCTAGACATTGAAATCTGTGGAATTGAATCTCGAATGAAAACTCATAGTTAACTGTGCCAAGTGCATTTATTTATAAAACGAATGGTGAAACTGATGACAAATCACATTTTTGGTTCTGTCAAAAACAAGTCCATTGGGAAATCCGAAAATGGACATGTCATCGGTTTATGTTCTTCAATGCTATGAGAAATATGGATTCGGTCACTGCAAGTAAGAGAAAGAGAAGTGGATTAAATATTTTTTTCATTGACGATTCAGGTTTCGAGCTCACATTAATTTGGATTCCATCTGAAATCGACAGATTTATGTGGTGCGACTTTTCCTTTTTACTTTACTAGGTTTTTACTAGGACTTTAATTTAAAAGAAAAACCATATACCATATGGACGTTTTCAAATGCAGAAGAAGACGTTTGCCGACTGTAGTGCCAGCAGTAAATAAACTATTTTAATTTCAATATGAAGTCAACTAAAATGACATCGAAAGTTATTTCATCCTTTTTAGATATATTTTCATATAAAAACTTTTACAAGTTGAAGTCTTGCTTATTATAGTTTATACAGTCGAGACTTTTGAAAATGTAGAATTTTTGTTTGTTTGTTGTTCAAACAGACTGGTTTATTATTAAGAAGTATTAAAATAGTCTGCTAAAATGCAATAATTATTAACTAAACGTTTTTAATTGACTGATCGAAAAAAATCTATTTGAGTACCAATAAGATTGTCGTTGATTTAACATTAATTTTGTTGAATTCATCAAATTTCCATTCGTACTTATGAATTTTTTAATACTTCTTTCAATATATTTTTCAATATTTTTCGGATTAAAATTAATATAAATAGAGAAATATTTTTAAAAATTTATATTTATAACTATTCTTCATGAATCAAAAGATTTTTTGGTTAACTTATAATTCTTGTTGTAAAATAATTACATGAAAATTTTATTTTGTAACTTGATGGAAACATTTCTTCCAACGTAAAGTCTCTCCGAACCTTAATAGCTACAATGAGATGAAAAGGAGAGTAAAGCTCTTCGAATTTGGACGATTATTTCAATTCGAATACTTCTGCACTAGACAGAGAGAATGATGACGAATAGCTGTTATTAAATAAATTAATGATGACAATGATGATGTATCATTGGCAGCACGTTTGGTAAAGCACTTATTGAAACGAATGAAGATAGCATTCCTGTTTAAAGTCTTAAAACTACATTTTACTCCTTTATGACGCCAAATAGTTTGCATGCAAACTAACATACACCAACAGTAAAAGTGAATGCATTACGAAAAAGTGGAAGCTTGAAACCTCAATCCGGAATATTCGAATGAACACTTTAGCGAATGATGACAAAATGTAAACATTTTTTCACTGATTATTATTATGAGTATAATAAAGAAGTCAGATTTAAAAGTTCGCTGGTCCACAAATTGCATACTGGAGACGTGAATCTTTGCAAAATTTATGATTTTCCGGAGGTTTGAGAACATTTCACAATTCTTCCATTTCTTCCGAACACGATAATCAGTCGACAGTTAAAATTAAAGAGCTCCGACCAGTATTGGATTAATTGGTTTAAACGTTTCAACGCTTTTTATAGACTGTGGAGTAAAAAATAGCATCGACGAACAGTTTTTGAAATTCAAAGGCTCGTTTAGTTTTATGCAATGCGGTGCTAACAAACGTGTTGGATTGGTATTATATTGTACAAAACCAGCGAATCAAATTGTGGTTACGTCTCCTATTGCTCAATTAATGAAGAATGAATGAATGTCAAAGTAATTGACAAGTTAAATGCTAAGAATTAAATTGGGGTGTCTGGAACAGTTGTGAAAACTAATCTTCAAGATCTTGGAGGGCAAAGTCACGCATTGTTTGCCGACAACTGATATGGTTGCTTCATCGATGCTTTTCATGGAACTCGTGGATGAACAAACCAATGCTTGCGAAATGATAAGAATGAATCGTAAATATAAACCAAAAGTAAATGCTAAAGAGATGAAAAATGTTGAGATTACGGTTCACACGCCGAAAGTGTTCTTACTCTGTTGAAGAGCACTGCTGCCCGCGCGCTTCAAGCAACGTACAGTGACCGGAAATTTTGAGAAACGAGAAATAGAACAAGCATGCGAGCGAATCTATTTAAAAACTCAAGTGCTGTAGTAAATATAAAATGCAAACATTTTTTAATTGGAATTAAGTGCAAATTTTGCTACTGATGATCACGTCTAGTGGAATTTATCTTTTTAAATGTTCGACTGTGCATAGGCAGATGTTCTTACACGTTTCTTTCCATCAGAAAACCAAGTGTTATTCGATAAGAAGTGCCAGAACATCAATTATAAGCGAAATGACACACCATGATTATATTATTTCATTGGTGTATGCGATATAGCTTTCATATCCACTTGCTTCCAGGTTCGCATTCGCCGTAACACGACCAGTGTGCTGCACTGACCAGCACGTAAATGTGTTTTCGAGTTTGAACTCAGACGTGTCACGTGTCGAAATCTAAACAAATACTGAAAAGCACTTGTTACATAAATGTTTATGGTCAAAGTACAACTTTCACGCGCCAGGTACCTGCCGAGTTCATAAGATGCAAATAATTATTTCTTCATACAATACAAATATCTCTATGTTAATTCGCAAGGTACATTGTTCGTATAATCGACACCTTAACCATCTTAAAGTGTGACATAATTTATTTACGATCTATGGAATAATAACAAAAATAAATATTCACAAAGTTTTTTTAATTAGGTGACAGTACTTGGCGACACGTGTACCGAACGTAGAAAAATTATTTTGGAATTTTTTCCAAGAGTACAATTATTAATGTAAATATAATTGTCATGTTTCTTTTAATATACAGTGTGTATCGTGTTTACATTCCCGACCGTGCGGAATAAACTAGTGGGCGGGAAAGTTGCTTGCAACGCTTGTATCTTTTATAGAAAGGTGATATTACTTTTTCGAATGATCGTAACATACACCACTGGAATGGTATATTTTATACAAAAGATATATAGCAGTCCTCTCGAGCCACTATCTCTTGGCACGATAATTAATAATAAGAAAGAGAGACCGCGCGAGATTGAAAAATAGAGCGATTAATATATCGTAGACTCAGTTATATTATAGACACTATTAGCCGGGTGCACATGTACTCGGTGACGAGTATACATATAACTTTGGAAATTCTCGCGCGTTCGAAACGAGAACACCGGCGTAGCAATAGTCCAGCGTATCGCGAGAGAGGATTGCACTAATATCGCTCGCGAGAGTTAACCGGTTCGCCTCCTCAACGATACAGAGATATTATATATATCTCACTCGAATTGTTTATGTATGCCAGTGACTACTGAAGGAGTTGGTACGTGCGTAATAACGCCGCGAGGGGTGATTTTTCCGAGTCTCACTATGGTTGCATATTGGTTCCTCCACCTAGAATAAGCCAGAGGCGGTTACCACGATGAGAACGGAAAGTTCCGTCTATCTCGTCGGTTCTCGATTCGTTAAGTGGCACGTTGTATGTTCTTCCGATTAAATGGCAAACGTTTATTTACCTGTCGTCTTTGACGCCTCGGTATCTATCGCCATTGCCAATGTATGTACTTGCACGCTGTGGCTTTCGCAGTTCGATTTATTTATAAAAAAAACATTTTAAATGAACACGAAACTTAGTATGGGCGTTATGGATATTCTGACTGTCGTGCTATCTCTCGCTTCCCACGTTTCTTCGGTTGGAGTTACGTTTTAAGAAATATTAACGCGACTGTCGATATACTATATTGTACAATCTAATGTGTTACAACGTTAAACATAAGAGTCATGGAAACGGAAAGAACGTGTGCGTCGGGTGTTCGATTCTTCGAGCAGCTTGGAGCGACGTAAAAATCAATAATGTCGAGCTGGTTAATAAAAGACTCCATTGGAACGACTCGTTTTGTAGAATTATATTCGAGTGTAAATATCGCGTAATTTCATGGGATCGCGAGCTAGCCGCTCTCTTATTTTCTTCGAAACATAAAAAAAATCCGAAAGTGATTCACGACGGAACGCGATTCACGATGATATCTTGCGCAAGGACGCAAGCCCCGAAGGATTATATAGCTTCTCTATATTTACGTATATGCGAAAGGAAGAGGCGACGAAATCTGGTGATGGAGGAGCTGAAATTTTGCGGGACGTGTTCGAATACGCAACTCGCTTTCGATGACGTGAATATTAATTCTTTTCTTTAATCCACCAAGAGGCGTACGGAGAGATTTTGGTAACCGAGAGCGCTCCGAAGCTGCCGTAGAAATGATTAAATTTCGGGCGCCTTTCTTGAAGACTTTCGCAGAAATATCAAGAAACGTGGCAATGTCTCGATCTAATGTATTTAAAACAAAATGATAGTCTTTACTTCACCCTTAACACCTGCTTTTAATATCACACTGATCTACTGACACCAAGGCGCTGCAACAATTCTTGATCGAAACGAAGTATGTGATCGCGACGGCCCTTTTTGACATACTTTTCAATTCACATACATCAATTTATATTTGTTTTCTTTCGAATGCATCATTTACCGCTTGCTTTATTATCATGTCGTATTATATTGAATCCTCAGTTAATACACTTTGCCTAAACAGATGGAATTCGTGTTAGGTTCGAACATAAAATGTTTATTCTTCACGAGCTCGAATTAGAGTGAATTGATATTTAGTCGGATTGTATAATCCTTATCAAAGCACCGGGCGGTAAAAGAGTAGTACAAAATACATTTAAAACTCTTTACAGGATGCATATTTCCAATTTTCGAACTTTGGTACATCACTTATAACTTCACGCCAGTAACAAATATGATAAGAAAGTTATCATTCCAAAGGCAGCACTCCATTTCTACTGTGTCTATCTCTACCGATTTACGAAATGTGTCTAAATCAACACGACGAAAATATACACGGCACGAATTCAATAAGGCGGAGCTGTATACGAGTTAATCACGATGATCGATCCGATATTCAAAAAATGTTGGCATTAGTAACTGTTAGGCCAACATTTTTTTGATAGCAATGCAATGCGAGGTTAACGAGGTTAAATACGCTTGAGAGGTGAAAATACGCGTGTCATAGTACCCCGGGCATAGCGTCCCGGATTGCTGGACTGCACACGTACAATACGGTTGCGTGTGCCTGCATGTTTCTCAACGTGCAAGGACCAGTGGTCGACAAACACCCGTCCTATACCGATACCTCCGCGGAATTCCGGTAAAAGACCAATCGTACCTCCCTTAAAGTTGATGATTCGCGTCTTAATACCATAAGCTCGACGCTTCAGTATCAGGAGCACAGGACATGTGTCGTCGATTAATACTGCGAACCCCGTAGGAAGCTAAACAATAACCAAGACGAGGGTGTCGAGTAGGCCTACTCATAAGACTCGACTCGGCAATGACAAACACTCGCTATTCCATGCCTGTAGTACGTGACAGCAAATTCCTCCAGTAGAGTTCAACACAGAATTATTCAAGAACGATAATATTCCATTTCCATCGATAAGGAATGTATCGCTAAGAAAAAAGAGGAAAAAAACATTGTCCGATGGTTATACTCGAGTCTCTCGGCAGATCTTACGATTCAACCGATAAAGACCACGTATAGAGAACATACAGGCGTCAGCCTATTAGAGTCAAGACCGCGTCGCAGAGGCAGGGCTTAATAAGTTCCGCGACATTGTTAATTCTTTTAAAATTGAGCGTTAAGCTCCTTGCAGCGACACCAGCTCTCTGCATGAATATTAAATTCATCACAAATTCAAGAAACAGGACCTACCCCGCATACGTAGTAATGAAGAAAAATCCCATAAAACGCGACATTATTATTTCTTCTTCTCGAAAAATTTAGTCTTAAGTTCCGTGCAGCGGCGTCAGTTCACTGTACGAATATATAATTAAAAATCCGAAGTTAAGCCAATTTAAAATTCAGTTTACCTATCCTAGGTTTCTGATTTCCACACATCATGTCATGGCTGTCAGTCACCTCACATAAATACCGATAAAGCAGCAGCTACCATTCCTACTACCATCCTAAAAATTCGAATTAGAATATCCTCAACACCTAAAAAGAGAAGACAAATGATGAACGCGTAACGAAGTGCTCGTCTACCACAGACAAATGCCACAAATAAAACTAAACTGAGGTATTTTCTCAAAACAAATAAAATAAACAAATTACAAAACCAGTAGCTCCAGCCCAGTCCACGAACCTTCCTTAATAATTCCTAATACACCATCCACATATCCAACAAGGATATAGGAATTAATTCATAACTAAAAACTACGCGAATTCTATAGCAAATTATTATATTTTAAACGTATGATCGCAGCAACTGAACGAGAAAATGAATCAAATGAAAATCCTTAAGAGGCTACCAAATCGCGAAACGTTTCAATGTACAAACTATGAAAGTATCCAATAACTAGAAAATATGAGCTAAATTGGAATATCACAAAATTACAAAATCGTAATTGACTAAAAAGAATAAATGAGATTAAAAAACGTGATGGTACATTTTTAAAAATATTTCCAAGTCTGCTAATAGGATTGAGGTTCAATAAAACGCGATGGAAAGAGTTTATATCAACGAATCGACCGGTATCTGTTTTATTTCAATATTTCACAAAAATTACGTGATTATGAGTGAGTGAGGGTACTATATAGTTACATTTCGCACGACTTTCGTATTATACACATCAGACGCAAGTAAATAAACAGATAGATAATTTAACTAATTATTTACATTACAGTGTACGTTGATTACATAGGTTACCTTGGTTACATTGGTTGCATTGGTTACATTGGTTGCATTGGTTACATTGGTTGCATTGGTTACATTGGCTGCATTGGTTACATTGGTTGCATTGGTTACATTGGTTGCATTGGTTACATTGGTTGCATTGGTTACATTGGTTGCATTGGTTACATTGGTTGCATTGGTTACATTGGTTGCATTGGTTACATTGGTTATATTAGTTACATTCTACGTAGGATATGTACGGATTGTTTATTGTAAATAAGATATGTACGGATTGTTTATTGTACATAGGATATGTACGGATTGTTTATTATACATAGGATATGTACGGTTTGTAGTGGCTCTTAACTTACAGCGCATTGACTAGTGATTGAACGAAGGATTCTTTTTTTTTTTATTACAACAAATTTTACAAGGCTATACGTAGTGTAAATTGTACCAAAAAATGTATTATTTTGCATAAAACTCTGCCAAAAATTCAAATTTTAATTTTTTAACAAATATTTCGTTCAATCACGAGCTATACTTATCTACTAACAGAATATATTTTGTTTTTTAATTTCAGATAAACCTATCACGAGTTATCGTGACCACCGCGAGGACATTTTTGTTTAGGGGTCTCCGGAAACCAGGTCCCACCGGCTGAATTTCCATTATATTCGAATGAAAATGTTTCAAAATACTGTTAAAATGTTAGTCTTTGATGTATTTAACATTTTGAATAAAATAATTTATATATAATGTGAAAAAAAAATCAAGAAAACATGCTTTTTTGACTTCGAAACCCATGTAACCCCTTAAATACAAAAGTACTACGTATTTTGCTCAATGTTGCCAGTTGGTTTTGGTTACGTCAAGCTCAATTGTCCTGCATACTCCCAAACTTTTGATTGTTATTTTGTTTCGAAAACGCATTTGATGATGATGCATTTATTCTTCTGCGACTCTTCATCCTTTTGATGAACGTAGACGACCTTATAGTATCACGTTGTCACTGCAAAGTACGTTCGAGAAAGATTTGTGGCTGTGTAGTAGCCGAAATAGAATGCTGTTGATTTTATTATTGCAAAATAAATACGTTCATGAATGTATGTATAGCCAAAATGAAAACGTTTTACACCAATCAAAGTTAATACGTTCCTGTGGTAATCAAATTTTAATGAGTAATAATAATAAATCGATCGGGCGCCACGCGCCCTCGCAATCTATCACCCCATATCATTAACCCCTTCCCCCGGCTCTATTATTGGTACCTTCCTAGGGCTGGGGTTACGATGGGGGTCTCTAATGGGGACTTCCAACAATCTGGGCCTGTTATAGCCTCAAAGAGAATGAGAATAATCAGGGTCAGAGGGGGGGGGGGTTCCAAGAAGGACTTCGAATTGTCTTGCCCTGGGGGAAGGGGAGATTAAGGTTGACTTTGCGAGTACTGCTAGTGACTGTGTGACTCTATTCTTGTACATGGCGACGGCGTTTAGTATTTTTTATTATAACACAGGCTGTGCATAATGCGACTATCGCGCGCTCTGACATTTGGCTACCTCAAATCACTCTAACTTTCATATTTTCCTAGCT
This sequence comes from Cylloceria caligata, assembly GCA_963942595.1. Taxonomy (NCBI): domain Eukaryota; kingdom Metazoa; phylum Arthropoda; class Insecta; order Hymenoptera; family Ichneumonidae; genus Cylloceria; species Cylloceria caligata. Next base: position 9,104,546 of record OZ012708.1, on the reverse strand, counting down.
ATCGGTATTAGCGACAATATCGTTCGATTCATCGAAATAAACTCTTTCCATCGTGATTCGTTAGACTTCAGTCGGATTACTAGACTTGGGATATTTTTAAAAAGTTTGCGAGGCAGAATCATACACGTTGCTTACTCATTCTTTTGGTTCGTCATTCACGCATATTTTTCTGTGAGAAAGTCCGCTGACAAATTTTGAGTTTTTCATAAAAGAATCTTTGTTAAGAACGGACCAATGGAATGAGGAAACAACCGTGCAAGGTTCTACTTTCCAACGATTTTTTTTACTTTACAAATGGCATCCACAATCTTAAGTCGGCAGTTTAAACGAATGTGTCAAATTAGAAAATTCAATCCAAGTTCAAATATTTCTATTGAAATATCAATTGAAACTTAATGTTGTCGGTCTACAGGACATACTTAAAAAAACTTTTATTCTTATACTTTGACTTAGTAGGACCTTCTTAAACATTATACGATCCATCACTGGTAGTAAATCTTCTAGTGCACGCACATGCATTGTATCAGACCACTACGATCGGTTAAACACTACCAATTCAAAGTAGTTTCATTGACGGAGACAAGACGGGAGAACCGCGATAAAGTTGCTACGACCGGCGCGTATACAGTGAGTCTAGCGACTCTCGAAGCGCATCCTCTCCAAATGATCGGCTTCAGCACAGCGATTAGTATCAAGCTGGCGCCTATCGGCCCACGCACCCACCATCAGCAGCATCTTCAGTACAGTGCGACTGCAACCAGCAGAATCTTTGTATCGTCGTCTTTGAGAGAAAAGGCGAATGGTATATCTCGTGGAGTTTGCAAAACCATAATAAATTGCAAGTAGTCTCTTCGAGCTATGCATACTCCACAGACTCTTCGAGGCTTTATACCTTTTCCTATATAGTATTATGCTGATTGTACACGTCTAGTGAGCAGAGATACTGCATAAACACAATGTAGTCATTATTGAATAAAACTTGATAACAGGACTTGTTGATGCCGGTCGATCTAACTACAATGTATTGTAACGTAATGTTGCAGCTGTAATTTCGATAAAAATATATTTAATATTATTTTTACAATTATTAGTATTGTTTAAAACGAGATAAACTCGATGGAATCATTTCCAAACAATAATACAGGCAAATATACTGTAACTCAGACAAATTGGAATACATGAGCAACAATTCGAAAACAATGCGGGGCGTCTAAGCCGGGATTCGAATCCGGGACCGACTGTCAATCGAAAGCTCCCACCACTGAGATACGCCAGTCCGCGTTCCACACTTTATGCGAATTGTCCTCATATATTGAATATTCCACCACGTTACAATACATTCGATTATATTCAGATCGGATGTGCGAAGTCGATAATACGGACTAACCAGTGTGTGATATTGACAAACGATTATCGGTACCAATTTCTGGCGCAGTTTCAACTAAAGCGCAAGTACGCTACCATGCCCGTGCCTTGGTGTACGATGTTGAGTTAAGATTTGATCTACACTAGCGCAGTATAAATCAATACTGGATGTGGTATTGTAATAAAAGAAAGAAGAATTCCGGAACTAGCACTTCGTGGTACAATGCTGAGCGAACGCATTCATGCTACACTCTGGTGGTTCGATAAGAACGACTAAAGCACAAGCGTCCTGGGTTCAAATTCTGCTGACACTGATTGATTTGTTAAGATTCTTTCTGCAACTTTGGTGGTTTTTTATTTCTGGTCCAGTTAGTATCAATATATTATAAGAAAAAACCTGTCAATCTAACCACGTAAATTCATAGGGACCTGTCACGGCTACCCATTGGTTGTTTGTCGAATGGTGGGAGAAGCTCTGACGTTACCCACCGTGTTATAAGCATTCGTAGCAGTTATTAATTCGTACACCATCAATAACTGGGGACGTTACGTCCCCAAAGGCTGTCGTACGCAAGCCTACGGGAGCGAACAACATAAGTCTTTTACTGACATCTAGACTATCGAAACCATTTACCTTGGGACAGTGACACTGCCTTCTCGAACGGATGATACATACATCACAGAATAATTTGATATTAATATTCTGGTTTAAAAATACAATATAGATTTAGTGAAATATCCAAATTTTACTAGATTGAATTGTTTTATTGTTTCGTTGCTTTTTGATGATACAAATTCCTTTTGCCTCGTTGGTCAATATCGGAGTCAAAGTCTTGTGAGCTCTGTTCTACCAATGAAATATATATATAAAGAGCTAAGTACGCTCAAAAGTGCTATTTAGAGCTAACACATTCTGATCTGGCGTGGACGTTAGTAGACTTTCAACTAGTCTACTTACATGGCTTACAATTATATCTTATGTATGTACACTAGAGCTTGCCCTATGACACGTAAAAGGATTAAATTCTAGGGCATTATAAATAAAAATTATGTGAATGGAGAGCATATTCGTGGCATAATTCTGTATTGATTGCTGATAATTTATTGATTTTCATCTACTCATTCCGAACATAAATATGTTGTAAATATTGAAGTAGGACTTAATGATTATAACAAAATCGCTTGTGTGAATTTAATACTGTGAAAAATGTTTAAATTAACAGCAAATAGGTCAACAAAAGTCCACACCAATCGTTTTTAACACTCTGGAATATTAAAAGTGTGAGTATAATTTTATTGGAATGTGATTCTTTGTAGGTTTTGTCTTAAAAGGGGGAACTCTGACAAGACTTCATATTTTGAAAAAGAAAAATAATTATATGACAAGAAGGTATTCAGTAATATGAGAAAAACATCGAGGAGAATGAGCTTAAGGAGAGTGAAACGTTAGGCACGCGGGTGTATAGACCCGACGGCGAACGCGGTACGGGTTAGGTAATGTGGGAGTGAGGTCCGATGTGCGGAATCTCAAGCGCGCCAAGACAAAAGTTGTAAGATCTGATTCACTTGCGTTAGCTATTCATGAACTAAGTGCACAATCGATCTGATTGTTGTCATGCTGCTCAATTCATCTATGCATAGTTTTTTTATTTTCGCCTCTACATTTCCACTAGAGTTATGACGAAGCAAAACCCGCAATTTACAAAAGCGCCATACGAACGCATGTTAATAGAGTCTAATAACATACTGAAATTTTATGTCAACGGTGTCGGTGAAAATTCCCAAATAATTCAGGCACATTTCTACAGTAGCGAAAAAATGTGAGTCAAATTTTAGTTTTTTCTCTACCTGATCAACCTTCTTAAAAGTTGATTGTCGCATGGTCGCAACCTAACCGTATTCGTGTGGCACGGAGAAGAAAATATAAATACACCTTGCACATTTGCAATTCAAAGGATGATAGTAGATGGTAGCTTTATCGAGTTGACCTTGGAAAGTTACTGTTTTCTAATTTATGGGCTAGGAGGACAGTAAATAATGGTAACTAAAATCCATATAACGACCGCCCTTTAACCTTCATACTGATATAGGAAAAGTTAAGGAGTGTTGCACGTAATCGAAACAATTGTGTATGCGGTAGTTACATAGGATGTAATAGTGTCTTACAGCATAAATGATTGCATTGTCAATTATTGTAATGACATGGTAATATTCTTGCCTCTTTCTTTATCGCTCTCCTTCTATTTCACACGCATATATAGTATACAGTGAGGGTGGTAAAAGAATAAAATTGAGTGTAGGTAGGCACTTTGTCGCGATACCAGTTATTATTCTCTCGGCTATTATCAGAGTTGTCAGTTATGTAATGGCAATATAAACGTAACTTCGCTGTTACTTGCATTACAAAACCACAGCTTACTGATTGCTAGTCTATCTGCGCACCTGGTTTAACAGCAGGAGGCATACGTATCTCTCGTACGAGTTTGCGAATACATACGTACTATCAGTGAGTGTAAATTGGACAATTCCTATCAATCGGATTTTCCCTTGACCCTCGACTTCTCGGATTTGATCCACGATTTCTTATGTCATTGTTCCAACTTTAGGAGGCTCTTAGATTTTGTGTTAGATTTTGTTGGAAATATATTATTTTCTAATAATTTTACAAAATAAAAATCCCGTTAATCCAAATTAAGGTATCAGAAAAAATCCCAAAAATCCTATATCCTGTACCAGATATTTCCGTCTATTTTTTTAAAGCTTTTTTCGAATAAAACTCAGTGACATATGTAATAAGAAGAAGAAATTAATCCAATCAAACTAATTCTTTTTTATTCTGCAAAATCAAGATTAAAAAGTGCTTAACGAAAAGCACTAATTTCAATATTTGGAAAACTCTTATATTGTATTCTAATAAAGATATCAATATTTTGAAGCCGAATAAAGCTCTGAATATGCATCTAATGTGTGAGATTTAACAAAATAAATAAATAATAAATTTCAGCTTATTCTGCCAAAGGCTCTCATGAATCATTTTAAAGATTAGTTTTTCGTTAGGTTTAAAAATATATTATATATAGTAGATTATATTTGTTTCTTACAAAACAATCGTGACTCTATGAACCTAAACACCAAAGTGCGGAAATAACGACACTTCGTTTTCATTCAGTTGTAGATTTTCAGCAGGTATCGCGACTGTACGTACACCCACTGTCGCCTTATAATTTTCTTCAGCACCATTGTCATCACTTTTTCGTCGCTCGAGGGCATCTCTTGGTACACCAAAATGAACAAACCATCTTAGAGTGTCTGTGCCACTCTGTAAAAGGCATAGATTTTCTACTGATCCATTTTTCTATAGATATTCCATACAATAATGTTTATATTATTTTTAGAGAAATTCAATATAATTCTTCCACTAGCACCTACTTTATTTTCCAGAAACCCGTGATTCATAATCAGCAGAGCGTTCGCAGCTTATTCTTATTATTATTATTATTTTGTTATATGTGCATGCACAGTTTGATAACTGACGTTACAAACGCTACGTTAGCACCGCGGATGGATGACACTGGACCACGCGATGCGATACTTGTAATAAGCTGATTCATCAAAAAGAAAAATGTTTCGTGAGAGGAGTGAGGGGGGGGGGGGTGGCGCAACTCGGATTACCGATTTGTACTCCTGTGTATACAACACGGGTATGAGAGAGAATAAGTTACTTCACGTTAATATGCAGAAGGACTAAATACGCGGAGAACGGTCTGACGTTTACGAATCTTGACGGAATGGCACTTGCCCTCCAAGTTCTCCAATTCGGTCATCTACATACATAAGGAAGATAACCAGCTGCATCGCGATGTAATGACCGTGCGTAGAACGCGGAAAAACGAAATTAATACAAAAGTTGTATACATTGAAAAAAATATTCTACCAATAAAGTGAAAGGAACAGACATATGAATTCGATTTAGATAATTTATTGTATTGTAGATAAATTATTTAAAGTTGCTAAATAATCAGATTGTGATCAGCTTCCGATACCTGTCAATGCGAGTTTGACGAATCGCTCGCGACTATGCCCGATTTCGAATTCTATTTCGATTTGAATTTCAGTAATAGCAAGGTTTGGATCTTAATTTGGCATATTTTTAATATAAGCCCAGCTGGGTGTCGATCCACGAAATCTGACAACGCGTTGATGCTGGCCTTTGTATTTAATCATTCCTACACCAACCTTTCTACTTATAACTAGGTCATATTAATTACTCATGGGATCTTCTCACATACGTCTCGTATTCTTCGCAACATATTTGAGTACAATTAGTAATTAGGTACATGAAAATTGTGCTTTAGTCAGTCTCAATCAAGGTATATTTTGAAGAACAGTAAAAAATATTGTGATATTTCATCGTAACCTCAAATCATCCCTACTTCCAAGAGTTGAAATATCATTAGGCGGATCTTTGTTGCAGTCGATCACAAAGGTCAAAGAGACAATACATAACACTAAATTGGGTAGTTTACGTATATTCTATTGATTCTAAGCAGTCAGGACTTAAATGTTGGCATTGTAACGAGTGGGAAAAGAGCGAGTTATATGTCACTTAATACGCTTAGGAAAACATTCGTCATCCAACCTTGTCACAGCATGGGAGACCGCCGTTGGCCCTATGTAAACAATCCGATGCAGTCTAACGTGCAGCCAACTGAACGTTGGCATATGATCATCGAGTAAGCGTTATAAGCCTGCCACCTAGGCTTAGCCCAAGGTTTCACCAGTTGTAACCTCCCACCAGGAAAGCTTTATCTAATACTGGGCGCAGCCGACCGATCACCGTGAATAGTGCCCAACATCGTTTTTAAGGTTACTTACGGTTATTCGAGTCAGATAGCAAGTAAAAACATTTTTTTGTATTCTTCCTTTCCTCCTTATCTATAGCATTGCATGAATTTGCGTAAGTACGTTACACGTATCCAACGTGTCATTTATCCAAGATACTCCTTACCTTTCGTGCCAAGTTTGATATAACGAAATAAATGATATTTTTTAAAGCATAGGTCAACAGTCAGAGAGTAGAAATACGGTCTATTTTATTATTAATAATATCTTTATTATATTTAAATTCACAAATGAATAGTCAGGGTCTATAGAATGACGCTTTTGCATAGTGTTAAAAAAAAAATGTTGGTTATGTTGACTATGTTTTCTAGGATGTAACCGTAGTACAAAGTACTTGTGATCGATAGAACAGTTTATTAGATGATTAAGACATAATTTATTTGTGACTATAGAATTGTATTTAAGTATAAATATATCAATTTCCTGTGAAGAAATTATTTGAAAGTGTCCATTAACTAGACGTATCGTCTGTTTAGATATTCATTCACTTACAGTTTTACCCCAAAAATCAATTCATAATTATATTTTTATTTGCCTATGTTGCAATTTAATGTCGATAATTAAAAATAGTTAGTAAACTTTCATTCTGTCTACCCCCTACCCACGCCTGAGCTGATATTCTGCGAAATTTTTTATTTACTAAAGCGAAATAGTATTTATATTACTCAAAGGGCCGCAAATGGCGATCGGCCGGACCGTTGACTCCGAGTGGTATATTATCACTTTTCAAGTATAGGAGCGGTAAGTGGTTTTTTGGTTAGCGCCCTTGTCATTGGTCATTCAGGTCCTATCTCCGGTCTTACCAGTGTTGGATCTTTCCGTCCTTACATTACACCTCTGCAAAGAGCAATTTGAACTCCGATTGTAAAATATAATGTAAGAAAGTACACACAAAGCATTGTAAATTAAATGATTAAACGAACTTACCTGTAAATAAAGTTGTAACATAATTGTATGAAACGCCTACTCCGAAAAATCAATCGTAGTACCCCTAATTTACACCGATGTCGCCACAGTGTTTAAAGCTATAATAAAAACTTTTTCTCGCCGTGTACGCGACCGCTGTTTCGGCGGCCATCATTTCTTTCAAAGCACTGCCGTAACTTTTAAAGGGTATCAAACTGTGTTATATGAAAGGGAAATAACATTATTTGGGTGGGACTGATCTTGCACCTCATGGCGTTACTAAATTTCTCGATTCGAACCCTGATTTTTAAATTTTTTTTCCCAGGCAGTTCTATCGTCATCTTTATTGAATCGAATATATAGCTTAAGAAAATACATCTCGTGCATGGAACCATTTCGCTTTTTTCCGTACTTAGAATGAACCCCAACTCTTGTAGTAACGTACAGGTCTCTTTGACATTCCTTAAGCATTGGGCATAAGGGTTACCGGATAATATAATATCGTCGAGATATGTGACGGAAAGATACCTTAAGGATCCCAAGTGCGCCACCACCGGTCGCATGAGTTTTGTAAATACATGGGGAACTGAAGAGAGGCCAAAATGGCAAGCCATTAAATTCAAAGAGCTTTCCGGCAAAATGAAATATTTTCTTATCTGTTTCCGCTATCGGAACTGTATAGCACGCGTTTCTCAGATCTATTTTTGCCATAAAACACCTTAGGCTAATTAATCTCTTTGCGGTCTTGTGGTCTTCCAGCTTGAAATGCTCTTGTTTAACTAATTCATTGAGTCTTTTGAGAATCAAAGTTAACCTATAAGAGCCATCTGGCTTAGGCACAAGAAATATCGACGATATAAACTGGCCCTTAACTTTCTGGCATTCCTGAATGGCACCCGTTTCTAACAAGTCATTAATCTTTTCCAAAATCAGCAATCACTCGTTATTTGACCAACGAGGCTCTCTGGGAGGTAATGGTCTGCCTTACATATGAAAGATATTTTGCACCCATTAACCCATCGCAAGACTTCTGAATTCGGTGTAACCTTAGGCCATTGTCTCAGAAAATATCTCAATCTTCCAGCCGGCCTAATTACAGAGACTAATTCTATTTCTTCGACTGCCCTTGCCTCTGGTATCCTCTTCGGTTCTGGTATTCGCCCCGGTTCTGGCCACGTATCGGCCTGTGCGATTTCCAGTTCTTCTGGTTGCCAGAACACGGTTGCTTCTGCTGTTGTTTCCCGCCCAACGTCTGTGGCGTCTCCTCGTACAGCGGACGATTGAGCGGGTTATTGGGGTTTTTTGAGGTTGAATTCTGAGTTTTTGGTTCTGGCCTCAGATCCTTCGACGACCGCTCTAATATGTTCCCTGACTTTAGCTGCTCTTCAAGATTGGTCCCGAACAACCATTCCTCGACAGAACTTGAGTTGGGCGTGTCTTTGAGAGCTGTATTTAAATTAGATAAAATCAGACTTCTTCTGATTAAAGAAACATCGTGCTGTATGTCTGCTAACAGCCTCGCAGCATCACTTATCATTTCAAAGAGAGCTAGATCTTCTGATCGACTTGCTCTTAAGAAAAACGAAAAAAGATTTTCCTAATAACGCAAGACATTCCGCAGTCCTCTATTGCCTACCGACCAGTCGCAAATCTTTCTTTATGATAGTCTCTTGTAGTGAAACGTTGACTTTGACGTTTAATTTTGGAGGGTCAATCTCGATACAGTTCGCCAGAGGGGGATATTTTTCAAGCAACTTTTCTTGTCGTTCACCGGGAGACCTTTTGTCAAAATATCCTTTCATCTTATAGCGAAATCTTTGCGGATTTCCGGTGCAAGAATTCTCACCCGTATGAGTCTGCTACCCATCAACTCTAGAATCTTTTCATCCAACTCGTCGTTCTGTCTCGACTGCTACGCATCCAAGTATGGACCCTGCAACTTGACTACTTGAAGTTACATTTAAAGCATCGTGAGAAGCTGCCGTTGTGCATGTAACATCTCGGGAATCAACCATTACACCAGACTGGAATGCAGAAATCGTATATGAAGTCAACGGAGAGTTAGTGACTGTAAGGAGTCCATTTTGGGGGTTTGTGAGTGCTTGTGACTCCGAAGCAAAACCAGTGTCTTTGAGTAAAGCAGTCAGATCCTTGTTATCATTGCTTTGCAGTACTAGGACATACTTGGCAGTCTTCTCACTGTCCCTTGAATCCAACAAGTTACTTTCTGTCCCTTCTCCTATTGTTAACAAACCAAAAGGTACTCAGTAAGCCATCCGCTCATACAAAAAGCACTAGGTCACGTTGCGCAACCAAATCACAAGAATATTCTTGCCCTTGTAAGTATACCAGTATGGTAACGAACATTCAATACTGAAAAAACCAAGTAATCGACTTGGTGTCATTTTTTTATGTTTTGAACACGCCTAGCACGCTTTATCTTATGTCGTAGACATAATTTCGTCATACCGAAGTCACCGATATAGTGCCTACTTAGTCTACAAAATTAAATGTACCTACTGCTTTTCTGCTTTCAGTCTCAGCGCTCTTGCTGCTTACGAAATTTTTTCTATGCACGTTTCAAACGTTTGTAGCAGCGATTTTCTTTTTCCTCCCCGGAATTGAATCTTCTTTTTCCCATTTTAACAACGATGTATGTGGCTTCGTCGGCATAAAGAAGAAAAATAATGGCCACCGAAACAGCGGTTGCGTTCACGGCGAAAAAAAGTTTCTGTTATAACTTTAAAGACTGTGGCGACATCGGTGTAAAGTAGGGGTACTACGATTGATCTCGATGGAAGAGGCGCGCAATTCAATTAAAAAATTCGTAATGGTCCCGGGATTTTTCGCTATAGAAATATATCAATACCAGTCAATTTCGAAAGATTGTGGCCAAGTGGAACACTTAGAACAGATCAAGGCAAAGAATAATCCCTTACCGTGCTCGAGCTCGCGCTGCCCTTTCAATTTCGCGAAGTCACAGGTAGCTATTCTGAATCATCATATCCACTTGCTGAGTGCGCATATTCAAAGTACTCATATTAATATTCTTTGTCAGCATTTCTACTTTTGTAGGTGCAGAAGATACAACTTAAACAAAGAAAGAGAAATTACACAATCAGACATCGGATACTGGAAAATTGTAATTTTCTCATGAACTTCAGTTTCTGGTACTCCACATACCAATTTGGAAACTTAATAATAATGTAATTTTGAAATTTCAATTACAATAGAAAACATTCACAATTTGATTATTATCGTTTTCAAACTCAATATTTTGATGCTAGGTTGAACTTTCTTGTACGGCATTAACGCATTGCTGGATGTGATGTCGTAATAAAGCGATGATCTTACAATGTCGCTGGGTCGACCTTAAGGTTTGTTTAAAACATAGACGAGACATCCTTGAGCCGCGTTTGACGGTGTAATGGTTAATAAATGGAATTAGGATGTACTCTCGGGGTCCAATAAAATCAAGAAATAGCACAATGCTTTGTGTATCGTTAATATGCAGCGGATATATGCTTGAAATTGTACAGAACTCGAATGCAAACAAAAAATATTTGACGCCAGGTCGAATTGGGGTTCAAAACCTTAAAAAAATTATAATAATTGTATATTCCTGACCCATCAAAAATCCAATATGGCCGTTAAAAATGTCAACAAAGTCAGTTTTGTGCGATATAAACTTGTTTGGAACTCACATACATCAAATCGGAGGGGACGTCGATTCTTTGAGGTACACTACGTTCGCGTAATCTGGGTGCTTACGGCAAAGGATTACGGCAACGAGAATGGAGACAGACTATAGGGAAGCAGTGTACACTCTAAAATCCCCCAAGGGTTTGTCCGAAATACTACTTGGATTAACAGATTACAGCGCCCCTTTACCTAGCGAGTTTTTTTCCACCGACGTGGTTCTAGACAGAATATCATTTATTGATTCGATAATCGAATCTCATGAGCTCTGGAGCATCTTCAATTTGCCATCCTCACTCGACTTGGGGTTATTATTTACAACATAATCTTTATACCCCAATCCGGACACACGCAACATTTGAATAAATGTAAAATCATCTTCATTTGCTACACTGAGGAATTTAGATGGTTTCTGCCCAACGACACTAAATCTTGAGCAATTAAATGACTGTTTACTGTCAATGAACGACACGGAAAATCAATGATTGCACCAGTACGCAACATCCAACCACTCTCCAAAATCTTAATACATGAGAGGTGTGTAATGGCAAGAAAAACTATCGATATTCTAACTTCTCCCAAAGTAATGGCGAGCATCACTTGCTTCTTCACCGGCGTAGGCTTTTCCCTAATAGCCGTGAGTACTACAACATTTGCCACAGACAGAACCATTAACTTCTCCAAATGTTTGAGATACTCAAATAAATTTTCAAATACACAAGTTACTGTATCAACCAGTATCAATATACATTTTATGTATATTTTACATGAATCAATATTATGATGACTTAGATTCGGTATTCATTGCGACCGATATAGAGCGCGAATGCCTTAATATATTTGAGACGAAGATGTACGACGAAAGAAATGCACAAAGTATACAGACATTTCGGTGTAAATATAGGTATATACTTCTACTTAACTTGGAGAGCGTTTTGTTTACGTTCGACAGGTCTCATCGGCGATGATGTAAGCAGTGAGGGGGCTGCTTGACCGTTGACCAAGCGACGGTTACTCGCCAGACTCCCAAGCATTGTCGCAGTATATATATGATTTCTCCGGATCGAGAAAAGAGAGGGGGCGCTTGGAGAGGGCTCTCGCTCCGAAATCACCAAGTCTGTGTAAATTTCTGTTGCAATCCGAGCTCAAAATACTACGCAATATATCTGGCATCCAATGATGCTTCCGGTTGCGAACCGCAATGCCTTTCGATTGTAGGTGGAATATTTACGACGCCCAGCCACTGAAGTTCTGTTTTATTGTAGCGTTATGCGATTGAACCGTTGTGCAGGAACGAAACACCCTTATTATGATTATAACCGCTTTAGTACTTTTACATTAATTACTCGACTGAGTGTCGAGTAGTAGAGTTATGTCGTTCGACGCGGCTTTCAGTGACTGGAGCGAGACGCGCGCTTCATGATAGCCTCTTGTCGCGCTAACGGTTGGCTAACAGGTGCGCACAGCGCAAATCGTTGTTTCACAATCGATTAGTTACTGTAGGCGCCGAAACGCTGGATAATATTGATCTGCGGTAGATACAGTATCTACTTATAAAATATTTTACAATACAGGGTGGGACACTTAAAGTGTTACAGCGCAATAGCACTCAAATTATTCGTGATATCTAAGGAAGTTTCAGATGAAAATTGTATTGTTCGAGAAGGACGTCATACGGGACCATCGTAAGTTTTTTCGGTGGAGGCGCCAAAGCTACGCCAAGGTCATCTCTACTTTTTTTCATCGAATCATGTGTTTTTTCATGACATCATTACTGACGTTGAGACGAGTTCATTCACCTACGATTCACGGTCATTCTAGTCACGCAAAGTATGAAAATATTCCAAGCAATATCAAGTATGTACCCAGTAGGAGAGCCATCTGGAATATTGTAATAGTCTATCCTTTCAAAGCTCATCACCTATTCGGATGAGCCGTGGGGTAACACCTCGCCCGTAGCTGTACCGTATAAATTGTTTACATCGAAATATTGTACATGAAACACGACTTTCCTTTCTTTTTTTATCATAATGAGTACCCATGCTCCGATTATTCGTTTTCGCGTAGCTATTTGAACATTGAACCATCTCGAAAACCTCTTTCGATAAGCATTGACATCCTTGCTTACAAAATCCCATTGACACCAATTAAAATTCATCAACTGAATCGTCCCGAGTAGAAATTTCATCAGGTTAGAATCCGGCCCATACGTGGAGCGTCGGAGAATTAACTCTGGCCCGGATATGGCACATCGATATGGCCATGATCCGTGGTGTAACGCGCACGCAAACCGGCCCGGATAAAGCGCCTGACGTGGGCCTGATGAATATGTTATCTTTTTTCCTTATCTATGCCTTTTGCGTATAAATAAATAAATAAAATTAATTATTTATCACTTCGCTTAAATGCGACATGAATATCATAAAAATTGGGAAAGAGCTAGAAAAAAAAGTCTCTGCACGGGGAATCGAACCTGCGACCATCGCATTACGAGTCCGAGCTCTTACCACTTTTTTTTTTAATCAATAGTTTATTGTTTAAATACAAATTACATATGGGATCTGGATGGTACAATAATATAATGAAAATAAAACCATGATTGATAGGCCCTTGTGAGTCGGGCTTTGAGCAACATGTACCTGTTTAGGGGTAACTTAGCTACTATCTGTATGTGTATTGATGGTATGAAAAAATATTTGCTAGGTACTAGGATAATAAATATACTTGATTATAAAATAATGACACTGGTCAGGTGTGTTGTGTATGCTTAAGCTCGTACCACTACACTAACCGCTGCTTAGCAATTATATTAACATAAATGGCTGTTATGTTGCCAGAGCTGCGCCAAAAATTTTATTTTCTAAACGCTTGGCCATCAGAAATTTCCACTTTGGGTATTTTCACTTCTAGCCAAGCCCTACATATGCTATAAATTTGAGGGAAATCCGTGATGACGAGTAGGCGGTCTCTCCTTGTAAGAATCAAGAAAGTTAAATACAAATCGTTCATTATTTCAAGCAGAGCTCCTAACAACGCGGTTCTTTTACGTGATGGAATGATTTTGGAGATAAACGAAATATGTAAATTACCAGAGTCAAACGCCGTCAAAGTGAATGGTAAAATTTTGCGCATAATCAAATCGATGTTCACATATCCTTGTGATTCGGAAACATTTAAAATGTGACAAGTAAAAAAAACGACGATTTTAAAAACGCGGTCGTTGTCATCGATCGATTTGAAGCTTGTGATGCTCAGTATCCACGAAACGACATAGAAGAAAAAACGTATGTTATTTCTCTTTGGCATTAAGAATTGCACACTTTCTTGAAATGGTACGTCGAAAAACTGTTACGAATACTGCTAGAATCTGTATAAAGTTGCAAATAAAAACTGTTCGAAAAATATATATCACAATATTATAGATACCCGATCCTTTCTTGATTTGGCCCTGAACTGAAATGATACAAGTTTTAGTAATCCGGTAAATCTAACGGACTTCTTCTCGGGGCCTGATCTAGCGGCATCAAAGATAATACATCTGCCGTGCTTTATTAAATCCGAAAGTGGCCCAGTTCCAGTGGAACTCCAGCAAATCTGATGTTGCCTGCCTTATTGGTACCTGAACTGGTGCACATCAGGCAATAGTCCGGCGAGCCTGAACAGGCCTGTTCAGGCTTGCCGGACTCATACCGGATGTTGGCCTGATAAAACATATGGCAGCCGGAACATTTTTCTACTCGGGAAGAAAGCTTTGTTTTCGTGAAAAAGAAACATCTTTTCGAGATTTTATTGTCAGAATACTCAAAATTGTCTGAAACCTCTAGGGAATTGGCTTAGCAATAACGTTCGGTATACGTGTCATAAATAAAAATTAATCTCTAATAGATATAACGAGAGAATGGATTTTACTATCGGGTTGAAATTTATCACGCCAGAGGAGCACTTATTACCGATTCATTATAAGGAATTCAATTGAAATTGGTTTTGCCTTTAATATATCGTGAGTATTTCAGATTTAAAAAATATTAATCGACATAAACGCACTGTTTCAGACAAATTTTAAACTATCGAACTTAAACTTTATGTACAAGTATAGTTAATCCAAACGTAAACGCATTCCGCAAGCAACGGCAAAGGGTTTTAAAGTATTAACATTTTTAAAAAATAACTACAATTCATTTAACTTACATACTATCACTACATCACTATAATAGTGAAATTAATTTAAATTGGCAAAGCCACAAAAAAATTTCATAGTTTTTATTTTTTTTTCAAACAATGGTAATTGACGTAAACATGCTACCTCATACAAATCTTCAACTATCGAACTGAATCTTTCTCCGCAAGTATACGTTAAACTAAGGTTTATTGGTATTGAGGTTGTCTCGAATTCACCATGGGAGTCAATAGTTATGAAATTTATAATTTCATCATCGAAGAATTGTAAATTCACTAAGTTTTACAAATGCCGAGCAGATAAGCACATTGCTTTCTCATTATTTTTTATATTTCAGAAAACTTTCGCCATGAGGAAGCCACATTGATCAACGTTCTTACTCATACAGGTGGTTTTGTAAACGGCGGATAATAAATAGGAAGCGATATGCAAGCTTTTACTTTACAGACTTTTGAAATGATATATCCAGAACATTTGATAAACATAATAAGCGATTAAAAAATATTTATAAAATTATATTCTACGTGCCTTCCGGTATTTGTTGCTAATTCACGGTCTTCAGCATTTATCAGTGAAACGTGCTCTGATTACTTTCCTGTCTCATATATGTATATGGGAAGTGGGAGGACGCTTCACATTGTTGGTCATGCAACGAGTTGCCAGAGCTAATGCTCATTACTGTCGCCGAACTCCTGTCGCGTAGAGGTGTCTCAATTTTACGATCAAGATATTAGTGCTGAACATTTATTATAATATTTTGGAAAGTGTATGGAGAACGATCGAATATAAGCAAAGGCCTTCATTGTAAATTTGGAGAAGGATTCTTGGTACGTATATGGATTTAAATTGCATGTTATTAGTTTGCATATTCATGATCATGAGATGTAAGTCAATATATTTAACCGGCATTGCCTCACGCTATGTAACTAATACTATGTATGTTAATTTTTCGTGATGCTTGTCAACTTTTGGCGTTCAATATCTTGAAAACAAAGATTATAACCGGAATCGATGTTTTTTCAGTCGATGCAGACACCAATTGATCTACGTACTGTGTGAACTTTAAAAAACTCGTCGTAAAGTAACGTTAATCGATACAAGTGGCCCGAAATTCCAGTAACTTTAGTCATATCGAATATTTTTAAAATCATAATAGAAGCGTGGTTATACGCAAGACCGGTTCAAGTATCCGTAACATCAACTCATTACGACGCCGGAAACTAAACAGCGATGTTGAAAGTTAAATTCGTTTTGTGCGTCGTGTTTTTCACTTCGGTAAGGTATACATAATTGATAAGCGATAAGTCGATAAAGTTATAACATCAAATCAATGACGGACAATGAATTTGACTAATCCTGAACACACTTTTCGAATTAGTTCTGCGCTATGTCGATTATACAATGTGAGGCATTGACAGTGTTACAGAGCTATAGAACTCAAACGATTGGTGATATCTAAAAAAGTTTCAGATGAACACTGTATTATTCGAGAAGGATGTCATACATGACCATCGTAATTTTTTTCGGTGGAAGCGCCATAGCTACGTCAAGCTCAATTCCACTTTTTTAATTCAACCATGTATTCTTTTCCATGACATCATTCCTGTTGAGACGAGTTCATTGACCTACGATACAAGGTCATTCTAGTCACGCAAAGTATGAAAAAAGTCGAAAAATCGAATCAAATCGGAATAATTACTTTTAAACGATTTACAAACCTTGGTTTGGATCAAAATACTGATTATGAACATTGAACAAATGGCAATAATTAACTTTTTATATTATTGACTGTTACTACGGTCGCAAAGAAGGATTCAATTGATGCTACTTACGGTTAGTGTTCATGCAAGCATCGATCGTGTCCATGTGCGCCTTCATTTCTTTGTAGATATAACGATATGAATATGTTCGCAAGATCGCAAGATCACGTGTAAAGTTCTAAATCAATGGCTCCTCCACACTTTTCCAGATGATAAACTTTGAACTGATATTCATGACTACCAAGTTTATCACATATTCGGCGTATTGGAAGAAAACACAATTTTATTCACTTTATTGCGGTGATTACGTGCTATGTAGGTAAGTCTCGTGAATCGTATTATCCACAACCTTTAAGAAATATTCAGTAAAATTTAACTCAAGCGACACCCGCTATCGGATGTAGTTAAAATGAACGAAATGGACATTGGACTCACTGTTTTGACGACGAAAAGAGATGCGATGGGATTAAGACTACAATTAGCCTTCTCCCTGATGTTGGCGAGATTGGTGAGTGCTTCAGAGAAATCTCTAATGATGTCACGGTTGCGTTCTTCTTCTTTATTCGTCATCCTGCCGATGCACAATTCCGACTGAATCAAGGTATTGTTTAGGTTTGCTAGTTCGCTGCGAAAATTGGAATGGGTATAACTACCCGTATGATACGTCATCAATTAGTTATTACATTTGTCGATTTTCCAAAATGTCTGTGAAGTAGATTACATTGATCACACTCAAAAATGTAATTAGATTGTTATAAAAGATTACATTTTTCATGAATTCATTCGCTAAGTATAATGGGACATTACTCGATTAATTTCATTCTCAAAGTCTTTGACTTTGCGGAAATGATTAATTTCCTCATCGAGCATTATTTTCCTTCCTTCCTTCCATCATTTTTTTCGTAACTTCAAATGTTTGCTTAACATGAGTAATCTTAGCTTCCATTGCATCTGCCGTAATGTCGCAGCATCTCAAAATCGCCGACCCAAAGACTGCGTTCGATGACTGAAATTGGTTGAAATAATTAAACTTGTTACATAAAAATATGGAAATTAATCTTATGTTTAGGTTTTTGATTTTGAGATTGTGAGTGCTTCTTTTACCACTTCTTGTACTTTATCGACTTATCGCTTATCAATTATGTATAGCTTACCGAAGTGAACAACACGACGCACAAAACGAATGTAAGTTTCGACATTGCTGCTTAATTTCCGGTGTCGTAATGAGTTGAAATTGTAGATAGTCGAACAGATCTTGCGTATAATCACGCTTCTGTTATGATTTAAAAAATATTCGACATGACTAAAGTTACGGGAATTTTGGGCCACTTGTATCGATTAACGTTACTTTACGACGAACTTTTTAAAATTCACACAGTACGTAGATCAATTGGTGTCTGCATCGACTGAAAAAAAAATCGATTCCGGTTATAATCTTCGTTTTCAAGATGTTGAATGCCAAAAGTCGACAAGAAGCATCACGAAAAATGAACATACATAGTATTAGTTACATAGTGTGAGGCAATACCGGTTAAATATATTGACTTACATCTCACATACAACAAAAATACAAGCAATATAAAGCATAGTACGATGGTCATGAATATACAAACTAATAACATGCAATTTAAATCCATATACGTACCAAGAATCTTTCTCCAAATTTACAATGAAGGCCTTTGCTTATATTCGATCGTTCTCCATACACTTTCCGAAATATTATAATAAATGTTCAGCACTAATATCTCGATCATAAAATTGAGACACCTCTACGCGACAGGAGTACGACGACAGTAATGAGCATTAGCTCTGGCAACTCGTTGCATGACCAACAATGTGAAGCGTCCTCCCACTCCCCATATACATATATGAGACAGGAAAGCAATCAGAGCACGTTTCACTGATAAATGCTGAAGACCGTGAATTACCAACAAATACCGGAAGGCACGTAGAATATAATTTTATAAATATTTTTTAATCGCTTATTATGTTTATCAAATGTTATGGATGTATCATTTCAAAAGTCTGTAAAGTAAAAGCTTGCATATTGCTTCCTATTTATTATCCGCCGTTTACAAAACCACCTGTATGAGTAAGAACGTTGATCAATGTGGCTTCCTTATGGCGAAAGTTTTCTGAAATATAAAAAATAATGAGAAACCAATGTGCTTATCTGCTCGGCATTTGTAAAACTTAGTGAATTTACAATTCTTCAATGATGAAATTATAAATTTCATAACTATTGACTTCCATGGTGAATTCGGGACAACCTCAATACCAATGAACCTTAGTTTAACGTATACTTGCGGAGAAAGATTCAGTTCGATAGTTGAAGATTTGTATGAGGTAGCATGTTTACGTCAATTACGATTGTTTGAAAAAAAAATAAAAATTATGAAATTTTTTTGTGGCTTTGCCAATTTAAATTAATTTCACTATTATAGTGATGTAGTGATAGTATGTAAGTTAAATGAATTGTAGTTATTTTTTAAAAATGTTAATACTTTAAAACCCTTTGCCGTTGCTTGCGAAATGCATCTACGTTTGGCTTAACTATACTTGTACATAAAGTTTAAGTTCGATAGCTTAAAATTTGTCTGAAACAGTGCGTTTATGTCGATTAATATTTTTTAAATGTGAAATACTCATGATATATTAAAGACAAAACCAATTTCAATTGAATTCCTTATAATGAATCGGTAATAAGTGCTCCTCTGGCGTGATAAATTTCAACCCAATAGTAAAATCCGTTCTCTCGTTATATCTATCAGAGATTAATTTTTATTTATGACACGTATATCGAACGTTATTTCTAAGCCAATTTCTTAGAGGTTTCAGACATTTTTGAGTATTCTGACACTAAAATCTCGAAAAGATGTTTCTTTTTCACGAAAACAAAGCTTTCTTTATGAAGAAGACAAATACTCACGACGCTTCCCGCACATTTTCGTGTCTTCTATCATATTCTCTCATCAAGAGAGATTTAGTCTCTTTGTAATTGGCCAAGATCGATAAATAGATTTCGATTTTTCTCTTATCGCTGGAATATTAAAATTCTGATCGAAACAAAGCTTTGGTTGGGAATGTATACGTAAAGCATCCTTAAGCATTGGTAAATGTGAAAACCTCGAATGTTGACGAAGTTATAACACCTAAAGCACAATTCTTTCACCCATAGCCCTATCCAGTCTATCACATTTCCGAAGAGATACGATCTCTCTGTAGAGCTAATAGAATTACTCAAGAAGAATATGTCTGGCTCAGAAGGTCTACGTTATCACCCTGAGATTAATAATTAAAAGCAGAATATGAACAATGTTATTATAGAAATTTATCCGAAATGTAGTGTTATTGAATATTTTCCATTGATTTATGTTCCTTTATGATGAATAAAATTTTAGATATAAAAGAAAAATGACGGCGCGCTCAAAGTTTGGACGTCATCTATGACGAGAGTGAAATCCACCGAATGGTGTGTTTCTGAATCACGTGCAAAGATGAATAACCAAAATACTGGTTTACGAAAGACCAAGTTGATCGAATGGGTTCTGCCACGACAGAGTAAGTCTTCCTTCCGGCCGTCTATTATAAATGATATTTTATAGAATTTATCATGTTGCTGTAAAACAAATTTCTCACACGGAAACTATTAATTTTTTATCTGACCGACCACCCTAAAAACTAATTTTTCCCGTTCAGCGAACATATTTTAGTACTTCCTGCGTAATTGCAAAACTAAATACATCTTGGACATTATTATACTACTTTCGATAAAACGTGATCTTTGACGGACATAAGTTTATTAGCAGAGACCGATCGGAACCGATTATTTTTCAACACGATTCAGTTCATGAATTTTAATTGATGTCAATAGGATTTTGTAAGCAAGGATGTCAATGCTTATCGAAAGAGTTTTTCGAGATGGTTCAATGTTCAAATAGCTATGCGAAAACGAATAATCGAAGCATGGATACTCATTATGATAAAAAGAGAAAGAAAAGTCGTGTTTCATGTACAATATTTCGATGTAAACAATTTATACGGTGCAGTTACGAGAGAGGTGTTACCGCACGGCTCATTCGAATTTGAAGGGATAGACTATTACAATATTCCAGATGGCTCTCCTACTGGGTACATACTTGATATTGCTTGGAATATCCAAAGAATCTGTATAAATGTCAGAGAAACTTAACGATTTATTTAGAATACTGTGTGCATCTCCACCGGCGATAAAAAGTCAAAATTAATGATAGCATTGCTATCAGAAGGGATATTCGATTATTGAAATTTGAGGCAATGTTTAAATTTGGGAGTGAATTGTATAAAAAATCTGCAGAGTGTTGAATTACCCTTACCTCAAAAATGATATCGGTTTCATTACTGAGCTAAAGAAGAAATTTAATAATAATTTTGAAAATAACTTTTTTTAAAAGATAAACAACTCAATTTTCGGCAAAGCGATGGAGAACGTCAGAACGTACCGCGATTTTAAGCTTGTTACAAAATAGGACGGAAGATACGGTGCGCGAACTCTTATTGTCAAACCGAATTTACATAGCTGCATCATATTTTACAACAAATATGGTTTTAATGGAGATGAAACGCAACAGGGTAAAATTTGTTGCGATCGAAATCTTTCTAAAATATATATTTACGACTTTCCCTACATCTACATGAGGATGACCGTTTGGCAATTGAGCACAATAGATATACACAAACACAACACTATACCAAAAAGTAGATGTACAGTGTGTTACCAGTCTAAGCATTTTCGTATTATTCATTTGAAAATAAGTTTTTAATGAAGTATCACGAAATGGTCAAAAGTTGGTGAATATCATCCGAAAATATAGGTAACGAAATTATTATGAATTGGGAAATCTTACAATAATCAACCAGCACCTGTTTTCTTCGTAAGTGGCTAGTAATGTCCTGTTTTCGGCCAGACAAATTGCTATTTGTGACACTTGTGATACGGATATTTGTATGCATGCTTGTCATCTCTGGGCATGATCACATTAACTACATGTCCATTGAATTGTGTGATGTGATATTTTGAAACAAATCTGTAATACTGTAATCTAATGTATGATTTGTGATATTTGAATACTTTTGCACAATTTCAGAGTAGATATTTATTACATTTTCAGGAAAAAATAGATTTATTATAACAGGTATTTTTAAAATTTGCAATTTTTGAGTAATTTCAACAAAATTTGCAGAGAATATAGAGGTTATATAGATTAATATCTACGCGAAACGGGAGTACTGTAGCGCAAACTGTTCTCGAGTTATATACGTTTCAATTTTTAAGTGCTAGAACATACATACATATATACAAACAAACATATATACACACATACATCCGGACATTTTTTCTAAATATTATTCTTCGACATTTTGGGACATTTTGAACACGTTGACATTAAAAACTGGAAAAAAAAATTTCATTGTCACCAAGCTTCCTCTATGAGAACGCAAAATAAAAAATACAGCTGAAATTAGCATCGAAAAATATTTAACTTTTCCATTGTTTATAACTGTAGAAATTTGCAATCTTATAAGTACTTAAAAAATAGTTTATAATAGCTTATTCATGTAGCTTTTGAACGCGCTTTGGAACATCTCTGTCGATGTTAACAAATCGAATCGAAGATATTAATTTTTGACGTTAAGATTGTACTCGCGGTCGGCAAACTATCATTTTTGAGTAAAAAATTTCTTCGTATATATTTATCGTTAAATGTTCAATCCTTTGAAAATATTCGGGGTCAAAAAGCACTCGAATTGGGCCGATTTTATGTATAATCTTCCATATACGGTAATTGTGTAAAATAACTTCGAATTTTTATAAATTAGATTTTTTCTAATAATTTTACCATTCTGTCTGATCTAAATTGTGGAACTCTCTAGACATTCCGTCGCTCAAAACTGATACATTCGAATTAGCCGGCTTTAGTCACTGTAGACGGCTTGGTTGGCCTAACCGTACTGCCCTATATTTTGTTTACGAACCCTCAAGTACTCTGAGCGATGAGATTAATTTGTATAACCTACGATTTATGTAATTTGTGATGATGCGCAAACAGAACTATGAAATATAAAGTATAAAACGAGCGTAAGATAAATAGATCGTGTACACGGTACCGAATCATCATAGGTTCGTGCAAGATACGCCGCTCAACGGTTTATGATTAGGTTGTATGAACAGTGGCGCTGAATATGTAAATTACACTACAACTGTAGGTACTTGGTCTGTAGTGCTACTCGATTGATACTTATAACTGAGAAATCGAACCGCTTATTGTCGTGTTATCTCGTAGTCGACAATCACGAAAAGTTCGGTGCGAACGCGCGTGATCAGCCCTGCACTCAGCTTATAACCGCAATAACAGATGCATTGTGTCACCAGAGATTCGTTCTTTCTTCTTTCATCCAACAATTTGGCGATGAACACGGAGCAATAGTACATTCCAGCCTGGTTTTTGGAGTTCCGCGTCGAGCAATCTTCAGTGACCAGTGATAAGCAAGGAGATTGCCAACGGACGAACGTTCAGAAATTTCGTTTGTATACACAAAATATACAAGAAGAAACAGTGACGTTATAACATACATCGCTCGAAGCGCGTGTCAACGATATAGCGACATAAAGAGGTTTACTAAGTAAAGAGTTTTACTGACAAAGGAATCGGATTTTAAGTTCCATCTGTCGTGTAAGCTATCAAAACCTAATCATTTTACGTAAAGTTTAATAATACGTTGTTTGAGCACATGTTGAACGAGATGAATCTCGAGATATCGAACCTTGTGAAGTTCTTGAGTCTTTGAATTTGTAAGTAACATGATTTGTTTTTACTACTTGACTTATAGTAAATACTTTTGCAGTTCGGTGTAGAATATTTCTCAAAATAAGTAACTCACTGTACCTAAAAAAATAAACGGTAAACCAATATCAATTCTTTTTACCATATTCGTTTTATTTACCTCTAAAATATTCGCGTATTTGGTTAAATTCTTAAATCTCGTTGAGACGGTAAACAAAAAAACATGTCGTTTGTACGTGTTTGCTACAGGAGATACAAGCTAATGATGTAAACTTCAACTGTCATTACCTTGACTTGGAAACGGTAAATCTTGGATAAGTTGCATATACATTCAGATAATACTTCCAGTTGTACATGTACGCTTAGTTTTTACAAAATGCAGATCATTTTAATCCCTCTTGGACCCCTCCTTCCCCGGACTTAATGATAGGAAGTTTAAAGATAGTTTCGAAGAAGGAGGTGTCAATAACACTGAGAAAAGAGTTTATCCCCTATAACTAAATATATTTAGTTGTCCCGTTATCTAAAATATTTGTTAAGTATAATAAAATCTTACACCAAAGGTACTTTGCCAAACGAACGACTTATTTCTTACCAATCAAGAACGATTTACGGCAAGGAGATTAAATATATTTGAAACGACTTTACATTTGTTAATAATTTGGGAATATAAATTTGATATAACTGTTGTTTCGGCAAAACAAATGGATATTTGTGAATAATTAACAATTTTTGGATTAATGCTGATACAGATTTGTTAATAGTTATCAAATCACCGTTCGAGGACCGAACGCTCGTTTCAACTACCGATCGGTTTCAGAGAAATATCAATACGTATCTCAAGATATATCTTATCAAAAGTTTTCTTATCAAAAGGCCAAAAGTTTTCGGATGTAGTAAGTCCGGAAATGACTCCTAGTCGTGTTTGGTGCCACTTCGCCAGCAATGTACATAAACAGTTTTAATAAACGGCATTTTTAGAGACGAGAGATTCAGTTTCATTTTGCTTTTTTGAAAAGTGTTCTACGATTGTTTTTATACCTGGTCTGTCATTTTGAAGAAGGGCGTTTTCTGTTTTTTTTTTTTATTTCTACGATCAGACTGCGAGTTTAGAAGAAATGTTTGCAATAGTTTTTCCACCATTAATCTGAAAGAGGTGAATTCGAACTTCAATGCTGTTTTTTAAAACATTTCGTGCGATTTTTTTGGACATAATTATTCATTTTTTGACAAAAAAAAGCCAGAATTTGGAAAATGTGTCGCAACATGATAAGATAAGGTTCAAAAGAAAATCTCGAAAAGGTGAAAAGTTATATTCTTCAGTGTAGAGTAAACTAAAATTTTTCAGAATTTTTTTCCATATTTTACTTTACAACTAATTTTGATCAAATCTCTGATAAATAGAATACCGTACCGCGAGAAGTATGGGGTTTGTGATGAAACATCAAGAGAGGAAAAAGTTGCATTGTTTTATTAAGAACGCATTAGAAACTTTTTACATTTTTTGTCAAAAAAAAATTTTCGAATTAACAAAATTGAAAGACTTTTTTTTTAATTTGCAAAAGAATGTATAAAAATTCTAACGCGTTCATAATTTAAATATATAACTTTTTTTCTTCTTGGTATTTTGTCACAAGCCCCATAGATCTCGAGTTACAGCATTCAATTTGTCAGAGTCTTGATCATAGATAATTGAAGTCACATTTAAAAAAAAAATCTGAAAAAATTCTAGTTTACTCTATACTGACAAATAAAACTTTTTACCCTTTTGAGATTTTCTTTTGAACCTTAAAGTCTCATGTAACAACGCATTTTCTAAATCCTGTATTTTTTCGTCAAAAACTTAATAATTATGGGATAAAAAATCGCACGAAACGTTTTAAAAATCAACATTGAAGTTCGAACTGACCTCTAAGATTTCTAGTCAAAAAAATATTCAAAAAAATGTCTATTAAATTCAAAATGACGTACCGGGTACAAAAAAAACGTAGAAAACTTTTTTAAAAAAATTAATGAAGCTGAATCTGTCGTCTTCAAAATGTCGTTTGTTAAAATTGTCGACTGCTAGCGGAGTGGCACCGAAAAAGGCTAGGAGTCATTTCCGGACGTTAGTTCCAGGAGCTATAGCTAGGGACCCCAACAATAACAAAGACGAGTAAAGATAGGTAGGTAAATTCACACTCCCTATCTCACATAACAAATGCTCGCGATCTCACTATAAACTCACCGCGTAAACACCAGCAGGGCGGAGCCTAGAGAGGCGAACCACGTGAACGGTTACTCCTAACAATAAAACATCAAAATAGCATGTCACCAGATAAACGTCCTATGATTATACAAGTCCGCCCGGTATATCAAACGAGCATACCAAGGAACGCCCCGTATGAGGAAAAGCACAGGCAGTAAGAACCTAACAGTCCTCACCCTCATAAATTTGTACATACACTCGCGCAGCCATACAATACACCAATGGAATATAAAGCGCCACACACGCAATAGACACACACAAATAACGAATCAGGAACTAAAATTTACTGGAAAATCGTGCCACAGGTATAATCATAAGAAAAACGCGGAAAACGCGATAAAACCAATTGGATAAATTGAGTGTAAAGCTCCATATGGGCAATATCGTATTGCCATATGAATAATAGCGTCAAAAACCGAAATACCGGAAATACTTCCGCATATGTCATTTTAAGGCCATCGCGTAAAAGCAAAACGCGATAACCCCAAATAGGAAAATTGAGTGTTAAGCTCCATATGTGCGATATCTCACCGACATACGAACAATCGAGTCAAAAAACCCAAACACCGGAAACAATTCCGCATATGTAATTTTACAATAAATAGCGAGCGCGATAAACCCGATAGATAAATTGAGTGTCAAGCTCCGTGTGTACGATACCTCATCGTCACACGAATAATCGGGTCGAAACCCAAAAATACTGGAATATCCGTAATTGTAGAATAAGCAGCGTAACAAGGGACGCGACTGGAGGTTAAAATCCAGGCAAACGATACTAGATCGCCGTACTAGACCACCAATTACCATTCCACTCTCCTCACAAACATCACAAAAATAATCAGTGCCTTTAGCACAAGCAAACTAGAGAATTACCCAACAAATACAAAGACCAATGATGAAAGGGTAAAAAAAATCGCATGTCCACCACGGACGTATGCAAATCAATAAACCCAAACTGAGGTTTCCCAACAAAAACAATTTAAAAAAAAAAACAGAATTTACCACGCACTCTTATAAAACAATAAATAATAGTGGAACCAATCACATACACTTTTAGAAAAATAAACACGACTCCTTCCATCCAGCCCAGAGCACGAACCTGTTTCGAGCTATCAATCCTCTCCCGGTGGTCTAGAAAAGACTGCGCTCGAAATAAAAATTAAAACTACGCGATTCACCGCGGCCGTTTAGCAGACGCGCATAAACCTCACTCGAGGAAGGGATGAAATAAAGTGAATCAAGCTCATTAAAAATCGCGAAACGTTTCAATACATACATATGCATCCTATTGTATTAGGGTATATCTTGGAAAGTAATACCTCAGGAACAATGGACTCTCCCTGGCAGAACTGCATCGGAATGTAGTATGCACTGCTTGCAGATACTACCTACCTACTGCGTCATAAACGTTTGCGCAATTTTACGGCACTGCTTGTTAAAGAATGTTATTATAGTTATATACGAGTCATTTCATGGTTGGATAGGATTCAATAACGATTGTTCAGGTCAAGTTTATGAGAATGTCATAATATGTGTGCTAAGATAGTCAGGAAAAATGAGAGTTTAGTGTAGAGTTGAACTGTGTGGAGCCTGGGGGCTCGTATTAAACGGTACATTCAGTGACCAACACTCTGTCGAATATGTCGCGCTATGTATCAATGATTATAATGAAGCTGTTAATTATTCGATTACGCATAAATCTATATCTGGCACCTATATATATATATGTAGCTACTGTCTACCATCTCGAGTGCACGACCGTTCTTGGACCTCTCGGGAAGGCCTTGAACAGAGCATGCCGGTTAGGCGGCTATTGCAGAGTTCAAAAATCCATGAACCTGGTGCTCGAACGCTTGTTCCGATTTATCGGTCAGTTACGCGCTTATTCGGAAAGCAAATGGGATGCCGGCTATAAATTATACTCGTTCCATGAAATGGTGTTAATTCGTCAATTTGGAACGCTTGAGAACGTACCGACAGGTCTATTTCCATCTGTATATGCAGTGCAGATCTCTATAGAGAGAACGACCGTTCTTGAACTGTTTCTTGCGTTTCGAGAGACTTGAACCTTCGTGATGCTGATGACATTGGAACTCAGAAGGCGAGTGTCGAATATCCGTGAACGTAGACCAAACCTTGTGCCAGTTTGTCAGTCGTTTGTCGCAATATTCCTAATACCTGACATTCTGCCGATTTAAATGCAAGGTACATTACATTGGAACGCGCTCAAATTTTGCGTAAAGTTGCAGAAGGCAAGGGTCATAAGAATCAAGCACTTTTTTTCGAAAAGAGTGTACAGTATATGTTCTCATATGTTAACCATAGAAGGTACAATGCACGAACACCATATACAAGCAAACATTATGCGAAATTAAATAGTCGCAACGAGTAACCATTGTAGCGACGTAAAATATGGCGCCACGTAAAAGTAATCTGTAAATGATATCACGCCAGTATAGTTATATTTTCTTTTTACAGAATCTTTTTACATAAGACTCGATGCCTATTTAGGCATTCAAAGATTTTTATACAATATGTACTGAATTTTTTTTATATCAGTAATGGAATCATTAAGAAAAAATTGTTTACATAATAGTTAAGAAATATTATTTTGAAATAAATTGTTGTTCATTAACTTATTTGAAGAAAACGTTCTGCAATAAAAACTCTTTTATTTCACTCGATACAGAAACTTGTCAAATACAAGAGGAACAAATAAAGACGCAGTATCGCAAACGCTGAGTGAGCGATTTTACAAATACGAGAAGGTCTAATGACAATTATTACACTGTACGAGTAACAGACCGAGTTACATGAAAGTAACATGCTAACATGCTCTCTCTTCACATCTCACTTCAAGATACGAAATTAGGCTAAACCCGTATAAAGTAACGGAGATCACGTTCACTTTTTTTCTCGCTCGCGTTCGCGTTTATTTGCTTTGCCAGTGATTCGACACTTAAGTTAGACCATTTAACCTAGATAGTTGCTCAAAAGTCCATATATTTCAACCAAGAATGTTATTTTCATGTAACTCTGTTACCCTGCAAGTTCAGGTGGAACACGAACCAAAAATAACAGACCATGCGTGGATAAAAGTAGTGTTAGGAACGAGAAATACAGAGAGTAAACGCAGAGAATATAAGACCAGGAACTATAGTAAAATTGACGTAAAAGAGTTTACAGCAGTGCTGAAAAATTCCGTGCGACAATGGACAGATGGAGATATAAATCGGAAAGCAAAGATATTTATCGATAGTATTGTAGGTACTTTGGACATAGTAGCACCAAAAAAGGTGGTTAGGATTCCAAGTTTATGGGAGGGTAAAAAATGCTACTCACATGAGATAAGAAGGTCGGCATGTAAAAAGGATAATGCTTACAAAGAATCAATTCATGAGGGAACGGATGATAACTGGGAACAGTTTAAAGTAGAAAGAAATGCAGTAGTTAAATTGATAAGGAAAGAGAAAAAAGAATATTACGAGAATATGATAGACGGCAATAAGAACGACCCTAAAAAAATGTGGAAACCTTTGAAAGAACTTATTAGAGGAGGAACAGCGAAAACGAGAGAAATTCGAAATAAAAATTTTTACGTATTGGATGATACGGCGAAGAGAAGGACGGTTGACCAATTTAACGTGATTTACCTTGAAAGTATTAATAACTTAATACGTAAGCTCAATAGAGAGAGATACATCTGGAAAGCCAGGTAGTAAAAAAATCTTGATGGGTGGTGGCGTGGGAAACGAAAGAAGCATAGAAAATTTCGAGAATGACGGAATAGAGGAACTCGAGAAAAAGGTTAACAGACTCCCGAAGAAGAAAGGTACAGAAGAATGAATATCAAGCGAAATACTGAAGTTGGCGTTCAGTGCAATTGAACAGGAGTTTGTTGATGTAATCAACGAATCCCTAAGGGAGAGCTGTTGCCCTAATAATTGGAAAACGTCCACGATCATACCGATACCAAAGATAGAGAAAGCCAAAAACGCGAAAGATTTCCGGCCAATTAATAAGTTGCTATTGTACGAGAAGGTCCTAGAGTTGGTAGTAAAGAGTCAAATCGAAAAGTATTTGGAATCAAATGAGGTTATAACAGAGCATCAGTCGGGTTTTAAAAAACAATTTTCATGTGAAACGGCAATTCAAACCGTGATAGACGAATGGAAATTAAACATTAGCGAAGGGAAAATGGTAGAAGCAATGTTCATGGATTTAAAACGAGCATTTGAGACAGTGGATAGAGAATTGTTAATAGAAAAAATGTTTCAATTAGAGGTAAAGTGTTAGATTAGTTTAGGTCGTATTTAAACAATAGAACGCAAAAAGTACGGTTTAATAAGGAATTTTCGGAAATTATTACTACGAAATACGGGGTACCACAAGGATCCGTATTAGGACCTCTGCTGTTCATTATATATATAAATGATATAGTCGAAATATGTCCAGAAGACTGTGAAATAAAAATGTTTGCTGATGATACATAAGTATATGTTACTGGAGACAGTAGTGCGGAGGTGGAAAGAAAGCTGAATGGAGCATTAAATATAGTGGAAGGATGGATGAATAGGAGCAAACTGAAAATGAACGCGGAAAAAACCCAATATATGATTGTGAAGAGTGTAAAAAAAGAATTGAAGGGGAATATTATACGGAAATTCAGAGATGGTACCGAGTTAGAGCGAGTGGAAGTAATGAAATACTTAGGTGTAATGATAGATTATAAGCTAAGATTGAAAGATCACTGTGAGTATATGTTGAAAAAAATAGGTAAAAATTGCGTTTTCTGAACAGGATAGAGCAATATATATTGGTATACACCATATGTGTCGTATATAAGGCAATCACAGCACCGCACTTTGAGTATTGCGCAACACTGCTAGTGGATATGAGTGAGACAGATTTGAATAAACTGCAGATACCGCGGAACAGAGCGATGCGAGTCATATGGCATTGCAGCCGGTATACGAAGGTAGACGATATGTTACAAGCGGTTCAGTTTATGAGTATGAGACTGTATCATAGTGTGTGTATATTTATTTTCAAGGCTGTGAAGAAATTCTTGACGAAAGAGCTGACGAGTAAATTTCAAGTTGTAAAATCAAGAACGGGGCGGGAAACGCGTCAAGCGGAAAATATTGTAATTCAATTTAGAAGAACGAGAAGTGCGCAAAAGAGTATGTTTTACGAAGAAGTGAAAATGTATAACGCGTTGCCAGCAGAGGTTAAAGGCTGTGTAAAACTAGTTCAGTACAAGAGTATGTTAAAAGCATTTATTATAAGCGAAATTAAATAAGTCAACATAAACGTAAGATAAACATGTAAATTATGTACATCAATAGTTGAGAAAGCTAATAAACATCAATCAATCAATCAATCAATCTCTCTCTCTCTCTCTCTCTTTCTCTATACGTGTATTATCATTTGCCAAAGGTTACCCATGGCATAACAATAAATTAATCAATCAATCAATCTCAAGCCCTTGGCAAATATTGATAACAATAATAATATTTTAATAAACAAGAATAAACTACGCTAAATCAAATGTGACTAATTTATATATGAATTCTAATATAGCATTAAGAAGCAATCTTATAATGATGAACTTAAAAGTAATTATAAAAAATTGTTTATAAATGAATAAATAAATAATTATAATTATAATAATTATTTCAAAAATTTATAAATAAAAATAAAAATAAAACTAACTTATAAGTAGCAAATTAACTGTATAAAATTATCAAATCAGACGGTATAGCTACATTGCTCCCATTAAACTACCGTGAACAAAAAAATAAATAAAAACTAATTTACATCAACATGATTGAAAAGGTGAGTATGGAGACGAATCTTAAACAGCTCTAGACTAGAGGAAGAAGTAACATGATGAGGTAAGGTCTCCCAAAAATAAATATCAGAGAGAGAAAATGCGTCTCTGTAAGTAGCAGTGTGATGCGTTGGTACAGAAAAAGTCGAACGCAGTCTTCGATACTTAAAGAGATCGGTGGTAACATAGAAAAGTCGAGTTCACGCGTATATGCATTGCTACCGAAAATAAGAACTTTTGATTTGGTGATGTTTAACTTTAGATCATTTGAAATTGCAAAGTTGACGG